>CM059432.1:76786437-77274392 GCA_030390025.1 Squalus acanthias | reverse complement strand
AGTAATTCAGAGCTTCAATGAAACCCTCATTCATCGAGTTTTTCAGTGAATGCTTGCTTTCAGCGATTCAATGAGTTGTTCATTCATCGAGTCTTTCAGTGAATCCTTGGTTTCAGTGATTCAGAGATTCAGAGAGCAAAAAATAAAAATGACAACAGAGAGGGTCATAGACATAGGTAGCAGTAGGGGAATCACAAATCAGAGCGTGGCAGGAAGGGACAGAGTGTGTGGAGTAAAAGGTAAACTGGTAAAAAGTGAAAAAGCAGGAACTAAGTGCCACAAAGCATATTTGAAAGTTCTCTATCTGAATGCACGTAGCATTCGTAACAAAATAGACGAGTTAATGGCACAAATAACTACATATGGTTATGATATTGTGGCCATTACAGAAACATGGCTGCAGGGTGACAATGCCTGGGAATTAAACATACCAGGTTATTTAACGATCAGGAAGGACAGGCAGGAAGGAAGGGGAGGTGGGGTGGCTATGTTAATAAAGGAAGGAATCACTGTAATACAGAGTAATGATATTGGGTCAAAAAATCATGATAATGAAACAGTTTGGGTGGAGATAAGGAATAATAAGGGGAAAAAAACATTAGTGGGCGTAGTCTATAGGCCTCCGAACAGTTGCAACTCTATTGGACGGAGTATCAATCAGGAAATAGTTGAGGCATGTAATAAGGGAACATCTATAATTATGGGGGATTTTAACTATCATATTAATTGGACAAATCAAATGGGGCAGGGCTGCCTTGAGGATGAGTTCATTGAGTGTATTAGGGATGGGTTTCTTGAGCAGTATGTAACTGAACCGACCAGGGAGCAAGCAACCTTAGATCTGGTCCTGTGTAACGAGACAGGATTAATTAAAAATGTCCTAGTAAAGGATCCCCTTGGAATGAGTGACCATAACATGGTTGAATTCCATATTCAATTAGAGGGTGAGAAGGTTGGATCTCAAACAAGCGTGCTAAGCTTGAATAAAGGAGACTATGAAGGTATGCGAGCGGAATTGAGTAGAGTGGATTGGGAAAATAGATTAAAGGGTAAGACGACACATGATCAGTGGTGTACATTCAAGGAGTTATTTTACAACTTCCAAAAAAAATATATTCCACTGAAAAGAAAAGGGTGTAAAAGAAAGGACAGTCATCCGTGGCTAAGTAAAGAAATTAAGGATAGTATTCGACTAAAAACAAGGGCATATAAGGTAGCGAAATCTAGTGGGAGGACAGAGGATTGGGAAAACTTTAAAAGGCAGCAAAAAATAACAAAAAGATTGATTAAGAAAGGGAAGATAGATTATGAAAGTAAATTAGCAAAAAATATAAAAACAGATAGTAAGAGTTTTTATAGTTATATAAAAAGAAAAAGGGTGGCTAAAGTAAATGTTGGTCCCTTAGAGGATGAGACCGGGAAATTAATGGTGGGAAATATGGAGATGGCAAAAACACTGAATGAATATTTTGTATCAGTCTTTACAGTAGAGGACACTAAGAATATCCCAACACTGGACAAACAGGGGGCTATAGGGGGAGAGGAGCTAAACACGATCAAAATCACTAAGGAAGTGGTACTCGGTAAAATAATGGGACTCAAGGCGGATAAATCACCTGGACCTGATGGCTTACATCCTAGAGTCTTGAAGGAAGTGGCGGTAGGGATTGTAGATGCATTGGTAATAATTTTTCAAAACTCCCTGGATTCCGCTAAGGTCCCGGCAGACTGGAAAACTGCTAATGTAACACCCTTATTTAAAAAGGGCAGTAGACAGAAGGCTGGTAACTATAGACCGGTTAGCCTAACATCTGTGGTAGGTAAAATTTTGGAGTCCATTATTAAGGAAACAGTAACAGGACATTTGGATAATCATAATTTAATAGGACAAAGTCAGCATGGTTTTACGAAGGGGAAGTCATGTTTGACAAATTTGCTGGAGTTCTTTGAGGAAGTAACATATAGAGTGGATAAAGGGGAACCAGTGGACGTAGTGTATTTAGACTTCCAAAAGGCATTTGACAAGGTGCCACACAAAAGATTATTGCTTAAGGTAAAAAATCACGGGATTGGGGGTAATATTCTGGCATGGATAGAGGATTGGCTATCTAACAGAAAGCAAAGAGTTGGGATAAATGGTTCATTCTCAGACTGGCAATCAGTAACTAGTGGTGTTCCACAGGGGTCAGTGCTGGGTCCCCAACTCTTCACAATCTATATTAACGATTTGGAGGAAGGGACCAAGTGTAACATATCAAAATTTGCAGATGATACAAAGATGGGAGGGAAAGTAGTGAGTGAGGAGGACATAAAAAACCTGCAAGGGGACATAGACAGGCTAAGTAAGTGGGCAGAGATTTGGCAGATGGAATACAACACTGGAAAGTGTGAGGTGATGCACTTTGGCAGGAAAAATCCTAGAGCAATTTATTATCTTAATGGCAAGAAACTGGAGAGTACTGAAGTGCAAAGGGATCTGGGGGTCCTGGTGCACGAAACTCAAAAGGTTAGTATGCAGGTGCAGCAAGTGATTAAGAAGGCAAATGGAATGTTGGCTTTCATTGCTAGGGGGATAGAATATAAAAATAGGGAGGTATTGCTTCAGTTGTACAAGGTATTGGTGAGACCGCACCTGGAATACTGCATACAGTTTTGGTGTCCTTACTTAAGGAAAGACATCCTTGCTCTCGAGGCAGTGCAAAAAAGGTTCACTCGGTTAATCCCGGGGATGAGGGGGTGGTCATATGAGGAGAGGTTGGGTAGATTGGGACTCTACTCATTGGAGTTCAGAAGAATGAGAGGCGATCTTATTGAAACATATAAGATTGTGAAGGGGTTGGATCGGGTGGATGCGGGGAGGATGTTCCCGATGACGGGTGAGACGAGAACTAGGGGACATAGTCTTAGAATAAGGGGCTGCTCTTTCAAAACTGAGATGAGGAGGAACTACTTCACTCAGAGGGTGGTAGGTCCATGGAATATGCTGCCACAAAAAGCTGTAGAAGCTACAACATTAATTAAATTTAAAACAGAAATAGACAGTTTCCTAGAAGTAAAGGGCATTAAGGGTTACGGGGAGCGGGCAGGAATTTGGACATGAGTCTAGGTTCGGATCGGTCATGGCCCTGTGGGTAGTGGAGCGGGCCCAGGGACTGTGTAGCCTGATTCTGCTCCTATTTCGTGTGTGCAATTCTGTTAGATGCAGGAGATGGTTCTGTGATAGATAGTAGATTGGCGGTTAGGATCAGATCAGCCATGATCTTATTGAATGGCGGAGCAGGCTCGAGGGGCCGTTTGGCCTACTCCTGCTCCTATTTCTTATGTTCTTATGTTCTTATGTTCTTATACTTGTCTCAAATACCCCACTCCACTATACCTGTCTCAGATTCCCCAATCCACTATATCAGTCTCAGATACCCCACTCCTCTATAATAGTCACAGATACCCCACTCCACTATACTCGTCTCAGATATCCCACTCCTCCATACAAGTCTCAGGTACCCGACTCCTCTATACTCGTCTCAGATAGCCCACTCCATTATACTGGTCTCAGAAACGCCACTCCACTATACTAGTCTCAGATACCCCATTCCACTATATAGTCTCAGATACCCCACTCCACTGTACTAGTCTCAGATATCCCACTCCGCTATACTAGTCTTAGATATCCCACTCCACTATACTTGTCTCAGATACCCCTCCACTATACTAGTCTCAGATACCCCACTCCACTATACCAGTCTCAGATACCCCACTCCAATATACCAGTCTCAGATACCCCAATCCTCTATATTTGACTCAGATAACCTACTCCTCTATACTAGTCTCAGATACCCCACTCCACTGTAATAGTCTCAGAAACCCCACTCCTCTATATCAGTCTCAGATACCCCACTCCTCTATACTAGTCTCAGATACCCCACTCCTCTATACTAGTCTCAGATACCCCACTCCTCTATATTGGTCTCAGATATCCCACTCCTCCATACAAGTCTCAGGTACCCCACTCCACTATACTAGTCTCAAATACCCCTCCACTATACTACTCTCAGATGCCCCACTCCACTATAGTAGTCTCAGATACCCCACTCCACTATACCAGTCTCAGATACCCCACTGCTCTATAATAGTCTCAGATACCACACTCCACTATACTAGTCTCAGATACCCCACTCCACTGTACTAGTCTCAGATACCCCTCCACTATACTAGTCTCAGATATCCAACTCCTCCATACAAGTCTCAGGTACCCCACTTCTCTATACTCGTCTCAGATACCCCACTCCACTATACTGGTCTCAGAAACCCCACTCCAATATACTAGTCTCAGAAACCCCACTCCACTATACAGGTCTCAGATACCCCACTCCACTATACTAGTCTCAGATACTCCACTCAACTGTACTAGTCTCAGATACCCCACGTCACTCTACTAGTCTCAGATATCCCACTCCACTATACCAGTCTCAGATACCCCACTCCACTATACTAGTCTCAGAAACCCCACTCCTCTATACCAGTCTCAGATACCCCACTCCTCTATACTCGTCTCAGATACCCCACGCCACTATACAAGTCACAGATACCCCACTCCTCTATACTAGTCTCAGATATCCCACTCCACTATACTGGTCTCAGATGCCCCACTCCACTATACTAGTCTCAGATACCCCACTCCTCTATACTAGTCTCAGATACCCCATTCCTCTACACCAGTCTCAGATACCCCACTCCACTATACTAGTCTCATATACCCCACTCCCGTATACTTGTCTCAGATACCCCATTCCTCTATACCAGTCTCAGATACCCCACTCCTCTATACTAGTCTCAGATACCCCACTCCACTATACTAGTCTCAGATACCCCACTCCTCTATACTAGTCTCAGATACCCCACTCCTCTATACTAGTCTCAGATACCCCACTCCTCTATACCAGTCTCAGATACCCCACTCCACTATACTAGTCTCAGATACCCCACTCCTCTATACTAGTCTCAGATACCCCACTCCACTATACTAGTCTCAGATACCCCACTCCTCTATACTAGTCTCAGATACCCCACTCCTCTATACTAGTCTCAGATACCCCACTCCACTATACAAGTCTCAGATACCCCTCCACTATACTAGTCTCAGATACCCCACTCCACTATACTAGTCTCAGATACCGCACTCCTCTATACTAGTCTCAGATACCCCACTCCTCTATACTAGTCTCAGATACCCCACTCCACTATACAGTCTCAGATACCCCACTCCTCTATACTAGTCTCAGATACCCCACTCCTCTATACTAGTCTCAGATACCCCACTCCTCTATACCAGTTTCAGATACCCCACTCCACTATACTAGTCTCAGATACCCCACTCCGCTATACTAGTCTCAGATATCCCACTCCACTATACCATTCTCAGATACCCCACTCCTCTATACTGGTCTCAGATACCCCACTCCTCTATACAGGTCTCAGATACCCCACTCCTCTATACTAGTCTCAGATACCCCACTCCTCTATACTAGTCACAGATACCCCACTCCACTATACTAGTCTCAGATACCCCACTCCTCTATACTAGTCTCAGATACCCAATTCCACTATACTAGTCTCAGATACCCCACTCCGCTATACTAGTCTCAGATACCCCACGTCACTGTACTAGTCTCAGATAGCCCACTCCTCTATAATAGTCACAGATACCCCACTCCATTATACCAGTCTCAGATACCCCACTCCACTATACTAGTCTCAGATACCCCACTCCTCTATAATAGTCACAGATACCCCACTCCATTATACCAGTCTCAGATACCCCACTCTGCTATACTAGTCTCAGATACCCCACTCCTCTATATCAGTCTCAGATACCCCACTCCACTATACTAGTCTCAGATACCCCACTCCTCTATGCCAGTCTCAGATACCCCACTCCACCATACTGGTCTCGGATACCCCACTACAATATACTAGTCTCAGAAACCCCAGTCCACTATATAGGTCTCAGAAACCCCACGCCACTATACTAGTCTCAGATACCCCACTCCTCTACACTAGACTCAGATATCCCACTCCACTCTACTCGTCTAAGATAGCGCAGTCCTCTATACTAGTCTCAGGTACCCGACTCCTCTATACTAGTCTCAGATACCCCACTCCACCATACTAGTCTCAGATACCCCACTCCACTATACTAGTCTCAGATACCCCACTCCTCTATACCAGTCTCAGATACCCCACTCCACTATACTAGTCTCAGATAGCCCACTCCTTTATACTAGTCTCAGATAGCCTATTCCACTATATAGTCTCAGATACCCCACTCCACTATACCAGTCTCAGATACCCCACTCCACTATATAGTCTCAGATACCCCACTCCACTATACTAGTCTCAGATACCCCACTCCACTATATAGTTTCAGATACTCCACTCCACTACATGGTCTCAGATACCCCACTCCGCTATACTAGTCTTAGATACCCCACTCCACTATATAGTCTCAGATTGCCCACTCCACTATACTAGTCTCAGATACCCCACTCCACTATATAGTTTCAGATACCCCACTCCACTACATAGTCTCAGATACCCCACTCCGCTATACTAGTCTTAGATACCCCACTCCACTATACTAGTCTCAGATACCTCACTCCACTATACTAGTCTCAGATACCCCACTCTAATATACTAGTCTCAGATACCCCACTCCACTGTACCAGTCTCAGATACCCCACTGCTCTATAATAGTCTCAGATACCCCACTCCTCTATACTAGTCTCAGATACCCCAGTACACTATACTAGTCTCAGATACCCCACTCCTCTATACCAGTCTCAGATACCCCACTCCACTATACTAGTCTCAGATAGCCCACTCCTCTATAATAGTCACAGGTACCCCACTCCATCATACCAGTCTCAGATACCCCACTCCTCTATACTGGTCTCAGATACCCCACTCCTCTCTGCTAGTCACAGATACCCCACTCCACTATACTAGTCTCAGATACCCCACTCCTCTATACTAGTCTCAGATACCCAATTCCACTATACCAGTCTCAGATACCCCACTCCACTAGATAGTCTCAGATACCCCACTCCACTATACTAGTCTCAGAAAGCCCTCTCCTCTATAATAGTCACAGATACCCCACTCCATTATACCAGTCTCAGATACCCCACTCCTCTATACTGGTCTCAGACACCCCACTCCTCTATACTAGTCTCAGATACCCCACTCCACTATACCATTCTCAGATACCCCACTCCTCTATATTGGTCTCAGATACCCCACTCCTCTATACTGGTCTCAGATACCCCACTCCTCTATACTAGTCTCAGATACCCCACCCCACTATACTAGTCTCAGTTACCCCACTCCTCTATACCAGTCTCAGATACACCACTCCACTATACTAGTCTCAGATACCCCACTCCTCTATACCAGTCTCAGATACCCCACTCCACTATACTAGTCTCAGATACTCCACTCCTCTATACTAGTCTCAGATACCCCACTCCTCTACACCAGTCTCAGATACCCCACTCCACTATACCAGTCTTAGATACCCCACTCCACTATACCAGTCTCAGATACACCACTCCACTATAATCGTCACAGATACCCCACTCCACTATACCAGTCTCAGATACCCCACTCCACTATACTAGTCTCAGATACCCCACTCCTCTATACTAGTCTCAGATACCCCACTCCATTATACTAGTCTCAGATACCCCACTCCTCTATACCAGTCTCAGAAACCCCACTCCACTATACCAGTCTCAGATACCCCACTCCTCTATACTAGTCTCAGATACCCCACTCCTCTATACTAGTCTCAGATACCCCACTCCTCTATTCTAGTCTCAGATTCCCCACTCTACTATACTGGTCTCAGATACCCCACTCCTCTCTTCTAGTCTCAAATACCCCACTCCTCTATACTAGTCTCAGATACCCCACTCCACTGTACCAGTCTCAGATACCCCACTCCACTATTCTAGTCTCAGATACCCCACTCTACTATACTAGTCTCAGATACCCCACTACTCTCTACTAGTCTCAGATACCCCACTCCTCTATACTAGTCTCAGATACCCCACTCTACTGTACCAGTCTCAGATACCCCACTCCACTATACCAGTCTCAGATACCCCACTCCTCTGTACCAGTCTCAGATACTCTGAGAACTCTATTAGCGTTTTTGAGGTTGTAATTAGCAGGGTAGATAAGGGAGAAACATTAAAAAAAAGACTCGCCTTTCATGACCAACAGACATGCCAAAGCGCTTTACAGCCAATGAAGTACTTTTTGAAGTGTAGTCACTTTTGTAATGTTGGAAACTTGGCAGCCAATGGGCACACATCAAGCTCCCACAAACAGCAACGTGATAATGAGCAGATAATCTGTTTTAGTGATGTTGATTGATGGATAACTATTGGCTAGGACACCGGGGATAACTCCCCTGCTCTTCTTCGAAATTTTGCTATAGGATCTTTTACGTCCACCTGAGAGAATAGATGAGGCCTCGGTTTAATGTCTCAATTGAAAGACAGCACCTCCGACAGTGCAGCACTCTCTCAGTACTGGAATGTCAGCCTAGATTTTTGTGCTCAAGTCTCTGGAGTGGGACTTGAACCCACAACCTTCTGATCCAGAGTTGAGGGTGCTACCAACTGAGCCCCGGTTGACACTTACATGGATGTAGTACACTTAGTATAGGACTCATGGAGTTGGGGGCAATATATTAGCATGCACAGAGGATTGGTTAATGGACAGAAAACAGAGAGTGGTATTAAACGGGTCATTTTCAGGATGGCAGGATGTAACTTGTGGAGTGCGTCAAGGATCAGTGCTTGGGCCTCAGCTATTTACAATCTATATCAATGACTTAGATGAGGGAACGA
The DNA here is from genome assembly GCA_030390025.1 of Squalus acanthias. Taxonomy (NCBI): domain Eukaryota; kingdom Metazoa; phylum Chordata; class Chondrichthyes; order Squaliformes; family Squalidae; genus Squalus; species Squalus acanthias. Next base: position 77,265,480 of record CM059432.1, on the reverse strand, counting down.
GTGTAATGTGTCCAAGTTTGCTTATGATACAAAGCTTGGAGGGAAAGTAAGCTGTGAGGAGGACTGTTGACTGCAAAGGGATATAAATTGGTTAAGTGATTGGGAAAGAAGGTGTCAGATGGAGAAATTGTGAAATTATCCATTTCTGTAGGAAGAATGGAGAAGCAGAATTTCTTTTTAAAAAGGTGAGAGACTAGTAAATGTTGGTAGGCAGAGGGGTTTGGGGGTCCTTGAACATGAATCACTAAAAGTTAACATTCAGGTATATGCAATTAGGAAGGCAAATGGTATGTTAGCCTTTATCGCAAGGGAGTTGGAGTATAAGAGTAAGGAAGTCCTGATGCAATTACATAGAGCATTCGCGAGACCACACCTGGAGTACTGTGTAGTTTTGGTCTCCTTACCTAAGGAAGGATATACTTGCCTTGGAGGCGGTGCAACGAAGGTTCACTAGATTGATTCCTGGGATGAGAGGGATGTCCTATGAGGAGAGATTGAGTAGAATGGGCTTATACTCTCTGGAGTTTAGGAGAGGTGATCTCATTGAAACGTATAAAATTCTTAGAGGGCTTGATAGGGTAGATGCTGATAGGCTGTTTCCCCCCTGGTTGGAAAGTCTCAAACTCATCGTCTAAGGTTAAGGGGTCGGCCATTTAGGACTGAGATGAGGAGAAATTTCTTCACTCAAGAGGGTTGTAAATCTTTGGAATTCTCTACCCCAGAGGGCTGTGGATGCTCAGTCATTGAGTATATTCAAGACTGAGATCGATAGATTTTTGGGCATTAAGGGAATCAAGTGATATGGGGAATCGGGCAGGAAAGTGGAGTTGAAGTTCAGCCATGATCTTACTGAATGGCAGAGCAGGCTCGAGGGACTGCATGGCCTACTCCTGCTCCTAATTCGTAAGTTCTTATATCCCAGTCCTCTGTCTCAATCTCAGGATATCCCTGAGTCTCAAAATTCTGGACTCCTTCATACCAAACTCGGGAATAACAGTTTTGTTGGCACCAGTCTCAAAATGAGTCATCCTAGTTTCTGTCAGTCCCAGGGCTCCTGCGTTTGTACCAGCCCCCCTCCGGGACAGTCTTGGCTTCGCTTCGCTTTGGCAAGGAGCATGCGCGAAGTTTAGAAAGTCAGCGCCTCTTTATAAAGTTGAAGAGGAAGAAGGACTCGGAGGTAAGCGGACAGCTCTTGCCATCACGCTCGGAACTCAGCGATAGCAATGTTGCTGGTCGTCGGTCTCGTCCTTGCAGCTGGAGTCCTTCTACTCGTAAAGAGTCTGGTGGGAAGGAGGCGCAGGTAAGAGAAGCTCTTCTCCCACTGTCTGTGCGGGAACTCTCTCTCTCTCTCTCTCACACGCGCGCGCGCTATTCAGCTGTCTGCAACAGATAAGTTTTGGCAAAAAATTGAGAGGAAACAGAGACGGCTTTGATACCAGCTCAGAGTGAAACACTAAACCACTTTGCGGTGTAAGGTGAAGTATTCCAGACAAACAACGACCCGTGACCTAACTTCACCCTGAACTGCATTCTCAAAGGCTGCTGTGTGCAAGTTGAATGTACTTTCAATTTAGTGTTTAAACCTAGAGTCGAGTTGCGTAGACCAAATGATAATTTCGGAAAAGTTGAAAAGGCTTCTTCCTTTTTTTTATATGTTCCTGGGATGTGGGTGTCGCTGACAATTAGGGATAGGCATTTATTGTCCATCCCTAATTGCCCTTGAGAAGGTGGTGGTGAGCCACCGTCTTAAACCGCTGCAGTCCGTGAGGTGAAGGTACTCCCACAGTGCGGATAGGGAGGGAGTTCCAGGATTTTCACCCAGCGATGATGAAGGATCGGCGATATAATTCAAGTCAGGATGGTAAGTAACTTGGAGGGGAATTTGGAGGTGGTGGTGTTCCCATGCGCCTGCTGCCCTTGTTCTTCTAGGTGGAAGAGGTCACGGGTTTGGGAGGTGCTGCCACCAAAGAAGCCTTGGTGAGTTGCTGCAGTGCATCTTGTAGATGATACACACTGCAGCCACGGTGCACTGGTGGTGGAGGGAGTGAATGTTTAAGGTGGTGGATGGGGTGCCAATCAAGTGGGCTGCTTTGTCCTGGATGGTGTTGAACTTCTTGAGTGTTGTTGGAGCTGCACTCATACAGGCAAGTGGTGAGTATTCCATCACACACCTGACCTGTGACTTGTAGATGGTGGAAAGGCTTTGGGGAGTCAGGAGGTGAGACACTCGCTGCAGAATACCTAGCCTCTGACCTGCTCTTGTTGCCACAGTATTTATGTGGCTGGTCCAGTTAAGGTTCTGGTCAATGGTGACCCCCAGGATATTGATGGTGGGGGATTCAGCGATGGTAATGTTGTTGAATGTCAAGGGGCGGTGGTTAGACGCTCGCTTGTTGGAGATAGTCATTGCCTGGCACTTGTGTGACACAAATGTTACCTGCCACTTATCAGCCTATTTTGAACGGTTCTAATCACACAGTGCCATGTTGTGAGTGAGGGTCAGTTCTAGCAGGCATTGATCCACTCTGGAATTTGAAGGGGGGAGGGGGGGTGTTGATGAGCTCTCCGTGCCCATTGACAGTGAGTTTTTTCTGAGTAACCCATTACATCACCTATCTCATCAGCTCCCTTAAGTTCACATACTATGGTACAGGAGTTTGTACTACCTCAGACCAGTAGCTACAGAATCCATTCCAGCCTGACAGCACTGCCTTTATACTGAAATAAAAACAGAAAATGCTGGAAATACTCAGCAGGTCAGGCAGCATATGTAGAGAGAGAAACAGAGTTTATGTTTCAGGTTGATGATCCTTCATCAGAAGTGGAAAAAGTTAGAGAAGTAACAAATTTTTAAGCAAGTGTAGGGACAGGGAAAGGGTTAGGAAAGAACAAAAGGGAAGGTCTGTGATAGGATGGAGGATTAAAAGACAAAAGGGATGATGGTGCAAGGCAAAAGGAGATGGTAATGGGACAAGTTAAGAAACAAAAGATGTGTCTAGAGGAGGTGTAAATGGGAATGGCAGAATCATCAACAGCTGCCATGTGGGAAAAAAAATGGGGCAGAGGTTATGGTCTGAAATTGTTGAAGTTGATGTTGAGTCCAGAAGGCTGTAAAGTGCCTAATCGAAAGATGAGGTGCTGTTCCTCGAGCTTCGTTGGAACAGTGTAAGAGGCCAAGGACGGAGTGGTCAGAGTGGAGCGGAGAATTAAAGTGACAGGTGACCGGAAGCTCGAGGTCACGCTTACGGACTGAACGGAAGTGTTCCGCAAAGCGGTCACCCAATCTGCATTTGGTCTCTACAAAGTAGAGCAGACCGCATCGTGAGCAGCGAATACAGTATACGAAATTGCAAGAAGTACAAGTAAATCACTGTTTTCACCTGGAACGAGTGTTTGGGGCCCTGGACAGTGAAAAGGGAGGAGTTAAAGGGGCAGGTGTTGCATCTCCTGCGCTTGCACAGGAAGGTGCCGTGGGAAGGGGTGTTTGGTATGATTGAGGAGTGGACCAGGGTGTAGCGGAGGGAGCGGTCCCTTTGGAATGCTGAAAGGGGAGGGGAAGATGTGTTTGGTGTTGGGGTCACACTGGAGGTGGCGGCAATGGCGGAGGATGATATGCTGAATGTGGAGGCTGATGGGGTGAAAGGTGAGGACAAGGGGAACCCTATCGTGGTTCTGGGAGGGAGGGCAAGGAGTGAAATCAGAAGTGCGGGAAATAGAATGGACACGGTCAAGGGCCGTGTCAACCATGGTAGAGGGGAATCCTCGGTTGAAGAAAACGGAAGACATATCTGAAGCACTAGTGTGGAAGGTGGCATCGTCCAAGCAGATGAGACGGAGGAACTGGGTGAATGGAATAGAGTCCATACAGGAAGCGGGGTGGGAGGAAGTGTAGTCCAGGTAGCTGTGGGAGTCAGTGGGCTATAGTGAATGTTCGTCAATAGCCTATCCCCAGAAATGGAGACAGAGAAGTCGAGGAAGGGAAGAGTCGGAGATGGACCATGTGAAGGGGGGAAATTGGAAGCAAAGTGAATGAAATTTTCTAGTTCAGGGCGAGAGCAGGAAATGGTACTTAGTACTGAATTGCAATTTGATATTGAACTGACACCTCCTTCCTGTTTCTCTATGGAGGGTGCTGGGCTGAGACAGTTTCAGCTTGGTTTAGATACTTGGGTCTGAATTCAGTTGCTTTTTAAAAAAAAAGTTATATTTATGTTTTGAAATGAATTGGATAGTTTTGGAATTTTGGAAAGGACACCTGTTCACGATATAGAGGATTTGTCCAGACTTGTTTTACTGGGACAAAAAGAAGGGAAAAGATGCAAATAAGTTATGGAGGCCTGATTCACTGGCAGCTTATTTTTTTTAGTGAACTACTCCGCCTCGTTGTGTATCCTAGTTGCATATTGCACTTTGTATAAATTAGGGCAAAAAATATTTTCTGGGGCCAATGAGCCAGTTCATAGAAATTTACAGCACAGAAGGAGGCCATATGGCCCATCTTGTCCGTGCCGGCCGACAAAGAGCTATCCACCCTAATCCTACTTTCCAGCACTTGGTCCGTAGCCTTGTAGGTTATGGCACTTCAAGTGCATATCCAAGTACTTTTTAAATGTGATGAGGGTTTCTGCCTCTACCACCCTTTCAGGCAGCGAGTTCCAGACCCCCACCACCCTGTTTATTGACCCTTCTGCTAAGGGAAATAGGTCCTTGCTAACCACTCTATCTAGGCCCCTCATAATTTTATACACCTCAACTAGGTCTCCCCTCAGCTTCCTCCATTCCAAAGAAAACAACTCCAGCCTAGCCAATCTCTCCTCATAGCTAAAATTCTCCAGTCCAGGCAACATCCTCGTAAATCTCCTCTGCACCCACTCTAGTGCAATCGCATCTTTCCTGTAATGTGGTGACCAGAACTGCACGCAGTATTCTAGCTGCGACCTAACTAGTGTTTTATACAGTTCAAGCATAACCTCCTTGCTCTTATATTCTATGCCTCGGCTAATAAAGGCAAGTATCCCGTATGCCTTCTTAACCACCTTATCTATCTGTCCTGCTACCTTCAGGGATCTGTGGACATGCACTCCAAGGTCCCTCTGATCTTCTGCACTTCTCATTGTCCTACCATTTATAGTGTATTCCCTTGCCTTCTTAGCCCTCCCCAAATGCATTACCTCACACGTCTCCAGATTGAATTCCATTTGCCACTGTTCTGCCCACCTGACCAGTCCATTGATATCTTTCTGCAGCTTTCTTCTTCATTATCAACCACATGGCCAATTTTTGTATCATTTGCAAACTTGTTAATCATACTTCCTACATTCAAGTCCAAATCATTGATATATACCACAAAAAGCAAAGGACCCAGTACTGATCCCTGCGGAATCCCACTGGAAACAGCCTTCCAGTCACAAAAACACCCTTCAACCATTACCCTTTGTTTCCTCCCTCTGAGCCAATTTTGGATCCAACTTGCCACTTTGCCATGGATTCCATGGGCTTTTACTTTCGTGACCAGTCTGCCATGTGGGACCTTATCAAAAGCCTTGCTAAAGGCCATATACACTACATCAAACGCACTACCCTCATCGACCCTCCTTGTTACCTCCTCAAAAAAGGTCTGACTTGAGGTTACTTGTCCTAACTGGTTTATCCAGAAAAGCTTCGTTAAGTCTCTCCAAGCACTTTTAAGAACAGCGATATAAAATAAATGCTAGAGAGGATAAAACATGTTGTATTATCGAATTTTATTTTAAAATATTGGCCTGGATTTTGCGGTCAGCAGCGAAGGGACGCTGCTCACTGCTGACCTCACAGAAAGCTGTGGTGTTGATTTCCCCTATTCCTTCGTCTATTTCAATCTGGCGCCATCTATAGGGGATCACTGGCGGCCAGGAACAGTGAAGTTTCAATTAGGCAGATCAGCCAATCAGATTGAATAATTCTCACACAGGAAACCAGGAAGTAAAAAGCACCGATTATCATTCCCTTTTAAATCATTTTACAGAGAGTGCAATAAAGATTCGGACATACACACGAGATAAGGTAGAAGCTGAAATATCATAAACAAACTTAAAAAAAAATAAAAATTAATTTTTATTTAAAATTTATGGAATTTTTTCATGGAATGGAGGGAATGACACCACACACCATTTTAAAATAAAATTTCATGGTAATGTTATTGTAGATTTGCCTTGTGTTCTGGTGTGTTACCATTGTTGGTACCAGAATACTGTACCAATAGTAATTATCACTGTATATTTTCCATCCACTGTTAAACCCAAATATCTCTCATTTAACTGAAATAAGAATAAGGTCAATTATTAAAAGGTAAATTTTGACTGAAGTAAACCAGAAATTATCTTGTACTTCAAGGTTGCTGGGTCAAAATCCTGGGACTCCCTACCTAACAGCGCTGTGGGAGTACCTTCACCACATGGACTGCAGCGTTTCAAGAAGAAGGTCCACTGCCACCTTCTCAAGGGCAGTTAGGGATGGGCAATAAATGCTGGCCTTGCCAGTGACGCCACATCCTGAGAATGAATTAAAAATAATTGCGGCAGATTAGAAATTGCAGTTCAGTCTTCTCATTGCCTTTGTGAGTTCAGTGGTGTTTTAACAGTGTTTGCGTTGGTTATTGATGTTTTGAAGTAAGAGGTTGAAATAGAGAAGATTATTCTTTCCAGAGCATTTATACACAAGGAAGCAAGTATTTAGTCTTGACAGAGCAGTGCTGTTGCTGTCATCTCTGTCTTAGAGCTGTCCTCAATGATGTTAGCCACATGTCAGTGACTGCAAGGAATAGCAACTGCATTATAGCTGTGTCAGTATGACAGTCAAATATTTCTTTGCTATAGGTTCCTTCCAGGCACCTTTTTAAGGCATTAAATTAGCATGCCCAGTCCTCAATGTCTATTTGTATCCATGTGGCCATAAATATTCTTGTTCCTTCATCTTGATTCACCCATTCCCAAACAATTGAAGAGCAACAACTAGCCACCCAGGAATACTTCTCTGGGATTCCTGGCTTTTCACAACTTTTAAGAATCATGGACTGCACAAGTGAAGCTATGCGTAGCTTGCCATATGAGTGAGAAGGAAAATCACTACAGAAATATGTAGGTGGTATGCAATGCCCAAAATCTCATCCTGCAGATGATGCCAAATTATGCTGGCTCTAGCCAGTCAGCGCAGCGATTACAGGTCGGGTCGGGGGATGTGTTTGTACTTCAGACATAGTGGGGCAGAGTGATCAAGTGCAGAGAGAGATACACCAGGACTGGGCCAACAGGGAGTACATTGAGGTTATCACCAACAGCATCAAAAAGATAGTGGATTTCCTCAAGTCATTCGGTAAGGAGCAGCAGCCAGTGAATAATAAATAACCAGCAGTAACAATAGAGTCACCAAAGGAGAGCTTCCTCTTTACACCCACTCACTCCGGTGAGGCCATCAGTTTTCTTTTCATGGCTGGGCCCCTGAAATCCTCATCTCTCTTGCTCAGCAGAGCTGGGACAGCACCTGATCCCTCAGCGAGTTCACTCCTGGGCTGTCCTTGCCACCAGTACCTGTTGCTGCTTACTCGTGCTTTGTGTTTCACCACATGCAGACCCATCTAACCCAATGCATGGTGCCAGTGTCTGAGCTGGTGATTGGGAGGGATGGAACGCATGGCGGTGCCTCCTCTTGGAGGATTGAGCTCCTGCGGTTTCTGCTGGAGAAGGCTTTTGCTGCTGAATGAGCTGGAAGAAAGAGAAAAGGGACGAGAGCCAAGATGGCACAGAGAAACTAGACATGAGGAGATGACAATCTTGAGAATCCAGCTTGAGGGTGTGAAATTTGCTGAGGGGAATGAAGGGTTACAAGTAATATTCAGAAACCCTGCTTGGATAAGTTGTCAGCCTCACCTTCCCTGATTGTTTATCACTCTGCCTGGCCCACTGATCTCAAGGGCTTCCTGCTCTGCCTGGGTGAGTGATGATGTTTGCTACTCCTCCACCTGTTTTGGTCTTCTCCCTTGCAACATGCACTGTCTTGTCCTGCAGAAAGAGAGGATGAAAGTTAGCAAGTGGCTGTTCAAAGTTAAGTGGAGATGTGTGGGGTTTGTACATATAGTGGATGTGCTGAGAAGTGTAGAAGAAGCAAGATGGAATGAGGTTGGGGAGGTGATGAATATAAAAGGAAATGTGTGTAATGTGATGAGGGAGAAATTGGTGGTTGTGCAAGTTGTAGAATGTGTGCAGAGAGGAAACCGAGGTGAGTGTGTTTGGAATGAGAAAGAGAGGAGGTGTTGCTGTGTGCCCTTGTGATTGTATGTTGAAGGATGTGATGCAGGGGAGGGAATTGTTGAGGGGTGAGGGTGAAAGGAGTATTTTCAGGTGTGATGAGATAGCTGAAGTGAAGAGATATACACGCTCCTTGTGAGGTCATGGAACCTCTTTCTCGACTGAAGCCATGTCTGGCGGGGTGATGCTGGTGGCTCTGATCGTGTCATCCTCCTCTGTTCACGCCTGCACAAATGTGGCTTTGGGGATGCTCCTGCGCTTGTGGGAGAAAGGCTCTCCCATCTTCTATTACGACCTCCAGGGAGCATCTGAAAAGCAGGAGGCAGACCTTCTCATCTCAGTAGAAAATCAGTCCTCCAGTGTTGGACAAGCAAGCATGCAAACTTGCTTTAAGAGAGGCATCCCTACTTTGAACAAGCCGTGGGAGTCACTCAGAAAATAGCCCGATTTCAGGTGGGTGGGCGGGCTGCCTGATTCGCGACGTGATTGGGAGGGCAGCCCGTCAGTCAAATGGAAATGAAGCCTGGGAGTTAGAGGCCCAGGTCTCGTGTCAATGCGATCATGAGGGGGGCTTTCATCTTCTAGTATTACTGTCAACTAGTAGATGCATACCTTTCCATACAGGACAGACCTTGGTTGATTATAGTTGAATAGCCTGCTAACACCCACTGTCTAGGTTTTTACATGAAGAAATAGTCATTAGGGATGACATACTAAAGGGTTGCCAGTGGCCTAGTATTAGCAGCTTCAGGAGAGCGAGGGTGAAAATTGGAAGAAACAGACCAATTCAGTACAGTATTATGTCAAATTGTGGTTTGGCATTGAATTGCTCAGACAACTGGTCTTGCAGTGGTTTATACATTTCTTGCAAATGATCTTATCAGTAAATCTGAGCCGTAATAAAACACTTTCAAAGAATTTTAACCAAGTGATGCATACTGATTCATGTTACTCTGCAAACATTAGGCTGAATTTAGAAGTTTTACACCTGGTGGAAATGGGGCGGTCACGGCCTGAAAATGCTGTGGAAGAACTTCCCACACCGTTCTAGCTGTCACTGGGCATCTCCAGCTTGCTGGGGTCCTCTGAATAGGCAGTCCGTGACACTGCCCGAAGAGAGTGCACAGCAGATTTAAATATTTAAATCAGGATCTTCTGACGTCAGTAGCAACCTAAGGCTATTTTAGGACTGAACTGGGCAGAGTGTGCACTACGCATGCTCCGCACAGTATCAGCTGGAGGCTGGGCCGAAGAGGAGCCGACGGGTCATTTTTACATTATTTATGGGGGGACAGGAGGAGCAGGTGTGCTCCCCAGGCTCCACAAAACCAGCTGCCACTCCAGCTTCCCCCTCTACTGAGATCGAAGTCTCCGTCCCGTTTCTCCCCCCACCCCACTCATGAATCTACATAATTGTAACTTGGGAGGCCGGCCGGCCAGGTCACCTGATAGTGTAGTGGCCCTGAGTTGAGTGCTCAATCTGTGCCTGCAGTCTGCCAGCCCATTGCTAATGAGGCCCCGCCCTTAAAATGGGTTTGCCTCCCATTGGGACTATGGGGCGGCCGGCAGGTGCGTTATCCTGGCCAGCCACTTAAATTCCACCAGGGGAGGGGGGATATCTACCCCCAACATGTTGCAACATTTACCTGATCTCATTAGACCCAAAGGTTGAATGAATATTTGCCCGGAATTTGCAGTCGGAATGACTGTGAACTGTCAGCGTTTGCCGTCATTCCGCCTTTGGAACTGACCACAACTTCGGGATTTGGTGCATGCGCACGCGGAAATCCAGAAGTTGCGGTCAGTCATTGAACGCTCCAAAACAGGCACAGAGCCGGCAATCTGTGTAATCAGCCAAATCATTGAAACTGACAAAAACTTCGGCTCTTCCGCAGTAAGTACGCTGTTAAATTCCCCATTAAAAATTAGACCCAAAGGGATGAGGTGTAACTGGGGTTTTGACAGTGTTATTACTGCTAAACAAATGTTAAGGACCTGGAAAACTAACTTTAATTTTGTGCAGTATGAAATGTTTCCATTTTAATAAAAATTAAAATTAAGAAACTTTTCAAAAATATTTACATTTTTTAAATGTTTGTCCTCTTTATTTCAGGTTTGCCTTTTCCCCATGAGTGCCCCAGGTTTGTTTTGCTCTCTCTAACATTTTTAAAAAGTTAAAATTTTAAGAGCTTACTCACTTCCTTGTTCGCTGTCTGTGAGAATTCTACCTTTTGATTGGCTGCTCAGACAGCTTGTTGACATCACAGCAGTTCGCACTAGGGAATCCCCATTAACGTCCGTTGAATTGAAAGTCGGAAACCCGAAGTTCTCGACACAGATCAGGAGATCCTTGTGCAAAGCATACTCCGGGGCCAGCAGCGAACTCCTTTGCTTTGCTGCTGTCCACAAAGTCCGGGCCATTGTCCCTCTCTTTTGTACTCTAATAGCCTGAGGGAATACAATACAGATCCAGGTGGCTTGATACAACACTGCTGTCTGTATTTTTCTCCTTTCAGTTCACTTTTGTCACCACGCACAGACGTTGGGATAATATGATGACAGGAGCTCTGTACACATGGCAATTTCACAGTAATATTCATTCATTTTTGTTTTTTTAGACATTGCATTCAACCTTTCTCCAAACCTTCTGTGTCTGTAGAGGTTGGAAATCAGCTGGGGGTAATTTTGACTTTAGTTGATGTGTGAAATTGGCAATATCTGATCAATCACCTTTTATACATCTCTCCCGATTTTTTCTTTTCAATTGACTTCCAGCTGTTTTTGATTTCAGCCCATTGCATGTTTTGGGCAACTGTCAGGTGGGACTACTGCCTTGGATGTACAAATTGGGGCAAGAACCTGTGTTCCTACAGTCATATCACAGTGCACGCTTGGCCCTGGTGCACTTGACAAGACCAAAAGTGGCCCTATCTGAGGTAAGTGGAGGTTACTGGCTGCCGCTTTACCATCTAATCTGAACGACACTTTCCACTGGGGGCCTTCAACCCAGGCATCCGCCCACCAGTATCTCTGGAGTTAGGGTTCAGAAGGCATTGTGATGTCCCGTCCGCATCATTTACATAGGATCTAAATACTCCCTCCCCACCTATCTCAATCTCACAAATACATGACATATGCATTATGGGTCTCGGCCCCTTTTTCCTGTCCCTATTGCCCTGGGAGGTGGTGCACAAGGGGTGTAAGGTACAGGAAATTCAGTACAAAAGTCCCAAACTAATCAGGAGCAGACAACTGCAAGCAACCCTGCAGCAAGGAAAGTGCTGTGATGTGCACCTGGATGCTAGAAGTGATGTTCATATCATAATTATTTTGAGTGTCTGTTCTGCAGACCAGAACAGTGATGGGCAGACGGCAGAAAATGTAATTGTTAAGCACAAGTGAAACTCCTGGTTGCTATACATGGTTAGTTCTTCCACAATGCTATTTTAGCCGTGGTAAATTTGACAAACTTAAGTTATTTGCATCAACCAATTGGGAAGGCAGATTGGAAGAAGGCAGAAATTTTAGTAGGTCCAACACAGTTATGAAGACGGTCACTATATTTGGATGTTACCTTTTAGTTTGCAATGAATCGTAAGCTAGCAGTTCAAATTATTTTTAAACCTGAGTTGTGCAAAACAATTTATTTTTTCTTCTAGAGCAGCTATTTGATACATTAGATAAATAAAGGGTCAATTTTCCAACTTTGGATGTGGAGCATCGCCTGCTGGGATCACATATGGAACTTGCAGGGCGGGGGGGGGAGGGGGGAGGAGGAGGAGAAGATTCAGTGTGTTGCATTAAAAATCTTGTAGGGACCTCTGACCTTTGCGCAAGAGTTCTAGATTTCTGGTCCTAATGGGAGCATGAATTTGTCCTAAAGTACACAGCATATGCTATTTACCCACAATGTCATTAAAGTCTAATATCAATGCAGTTGAAAATATGGGGTACAATAACACTTGCGTTCAAAGTACTTGCTTCAATTACAAGAGCTCGTCACTATTTTCCATAAAATCTACCACTGACAAAATAAAATAACTGGTTGGTTGCAAACTGTATAATCATGATTTTCTGAGTTTCCACTAGCTGTCTGGAGCTTCGTTGGGGAACAAGCACGGGCCAGGGAATCAAGCAAGAGGGGCTGTATTCCTGATTTTCAGTGTGCTATACTTCATGGCAAGGGAGGCTGATGGCCAACACCAGACTCATTGTAATACACTTTATTATGGTGATCAAGTCCCATCCAAATTTCTTTGGGTGATTTCCGCCCCAGCATTCATCTCACCCATATGAATGGGTGCAAGTCTAATCCTGGCCTGACGCACTTACTTTGGGACTCCTCCTGATAGCACAAAACATCTTCCTCATCATTCACTATCCCATCAAACTCCATCCAAGCAGCTGCAACCACTGCTTTGACAGGAGATTGGCATTCTCCTCTTCTGAATCTCTTGCAGCAAAACCTCTGAGGTGTCCTCTTCAAAAGAGGGATTTTCCCCCATATTCCTCCTTGCCTCTGTTCCCTTACCAGCAAAGTGATGATTTTTTTTTTTAAAAAGCACTCCCTCTAAAGGGGTGCAGAAATTGCTGTTTCGCTGGTTTTCCTGTTCCAAGTTAATTGCACCGCTGGCTAGACTCCCTTTACATAGGATTACATGGGATATACAGCACAGAAACGGGCCAATTGGCCCAACCAGTCTATGCCGGCGTTTATGTTCCTCCTCCCGTCTTTCCTCATCTAACTCTTATCAGCATAACCCTCTATTCCCTTTTCCCTCATATATGCTTGTCTAGCCTCCCCTTAAATGCATCTATACTATTCGCTTCAACCAGTCCCTGTGGTAGCGAGTTCCACATTCTCACCACTCTTTGGGTAAAGAAGTTTCTTCTGAATTCCCTATTTGATTTCTTGGTGACTATCTTATATTGATAGCCTTTAGTTTTGCTCTTCCCCACAAGTGGAAACATTCTCTCTGTATCGTGTGTGTGTGTGTGCACGTGTGTTTCTGTCTTACTGCTTCCAAACATTTACCACATTTAAGTGCTTTGGAGAAGTTGACAACTTGCTGACTTGAACTAAAATTGAAAAAGAATTTCTTGTAATATGTAGGATTTTTTAAAAAACTCTGTGCCTAGAGCACCCACTTTGGAAAAACCAGCCCTATATTTAATATAATCAGCATATCCCATTCAGTATTCACTTCCAAAGCAAGAATGCTTTCTACTGAATACATGTTCGGTGTTATCATATAGAGCTGCGGGTTACTGTCTGGAAGCAAACATTTTTGTCTAGAACTCGAGGGCCAAGATTTAGGCTCAAAATCCACATCAGTCTCTGCAAGAAGCAGACATACAAAATGTGCCAGGATCTTAACCTGGTGAAAATGAGGCCAAGTTCTTTTGGCCAACCGATCGTGGAGTGATTGGTTGCTGTAAGGAGACTGGCCTTTTGGGCAAACGAGCTGCTTTAAGGATCTTCATCTCGCACCGCCAACTCTTCGATGCAGTGGCCTAGCTGCACTGCAAATAGTGTAGGTGCCCACCTACTTATGCTAATGCCTTTGATCTCCAGCATGGGCACTACTGGCTAATGGCCCGAAGTCCCACGCCACCATTTTTATGGCAGCAGAGTAGAACTCTTGGATTTTCAGGGTTAGGCTATCTGATGTTTTATGAGTTTAGATAGGTTTAAGAATTGCCTTACCTTGTGTATCTTCTTTCTGGTCCTTTTTTAATGGTGACTCCTACAAACAACAACTTGCATTTGTATGGTATCTTTTTTAATGTAGAAAAACATCACTAGGTGCTTCTCAGAGGCATAATTAGACAAATCTGGACGCCGAGCCAAAGAAGGAGATATTAAGAGGGTTGACAAAGGTGGGTTTTAAGGAGGGTCTTGAGGGAGGTTTAAAGAAGGAATTCTGGAGCATGGGGCCTACATGATTGAAGGCCCGGCCACCAGTGCTGGGACAAAGGGCGGGGGGGCTACACGAGGCCAGAGTGCGGTGGGGGTTGTAGTGCTGGAAGAGGTTATAGGGTTAGGGAGGGGCGAGGCCATGAAGGGATTTAATAAGAGGGTGAAAATTTTAAATTGGAGCTGGTGTAGGACAGGGGAGCCAATGTAAGACACTAAGGATGGGTTTCTAGGTGAGCAGGACTTGATAGATGGGATATGGGCAGCAGAGTTTTGGATGAATTGAAGTGGTCCTTTTCTAAAAATAATTTCCACAGTACATATTATTGAAAACAAAGTCCTTCCTGTTGTGACCTGTGAATATCAATATCTTCAGAAAAAATACTTAGTGAGCATACATTTTATGTTTGACTTCATGTGTAATACCAATTTGTTTCTGAATTGACCTTTTATGTTTCAAAGGAAAATCCCAATAGCTATTCGTAATTAGGAGCAAAGATACGTTGGCTTTATTTTTTTTTAAATATTGAGTTTTCCTCTTCATTACAGCACTTTTGATTTGTGCTTTTGTCAGTTCCCCTGTCATATATTTAATATGGTGAAAATGTAGGTTGAATCGCCTCCATTATGAAGAACGTTTTGAAAGTTTGTTGCTGCTTTCTCATGCTGACAGATGTTTCCTTTTGGTGCTCTCCTATGGATGCCCCATCTTGGAGTCTACTCAAATATTCCATTTACATGACAGCTGTTAAATACGCTTTGCACAGAATTTGTAGCTGTTTGAAACAAATTGTACCATGTAAATTTGTTTACTTTGCTGTTACTGTGGAGGATGAATCTGCCAGTTTGAAACCAGCTGGCAATTAAATGTGTATAAATTGGGTTGTGTGTTTTTTTTTAAATTGCTTGATGGTTTTCAGTTCTGTGGTACACACCAGGTACACATCTGGTTGTAAGTTCCATTATTACGACGATCAGATTCAGTTCAGAGCAATAGATCCAATCTCCAATTGATCTGTAATTAGAAGGTTGGACTGAATGAACTGTGTTTGTATGGAAGGATTTGTACAATGAAGAGTGCTTTAAAATAAATTTGAGTTCCCGTTTAGAATTTGCACATGTTTTAAAGTGACATTGAGCAAAGTGTGATACAGGGAAGTCCCCTTATTGCAAATTGTAAATGCTGTCAAAAATGTTGCATCTTACAAATTTAAGAGTAGAAATGATGCTACCAACATTGCTTCCCCCCCCCCTCCCCCCCATATAACACGTTATATAGCAAAACTTTATGCATTAGAAGAGTAATAGACAGACATCTTCTACACTGCAAACTCCCCTGGTGATGAAGCTGCTTTCCAAGAAGGCTATTTTAAGAACTAATCCTATATGAAAACTTTCCAGTGACAATGGCCCTTGTTAAAAATGTGTGGCATAAATGTTACTTGCCACTTATCAGCCCAAGTCTGAATGTTGTCCAGGTTGAGCTGCATGTGGGCATGGACTGCTTCATTATCTGAGAAGTTGAGAGTAGACTGAAGGGGCGGTAACTGGCCGGATTGGATTTATCCTGCTTTTTGTGAACAGGATATACCTGGGCAGTTTTCCACATTGTCAGGTAGATGCCAGGGTTATAGCTGTACTGGAACAGCTTGGCTAGAGGCGCAGCTAGTTCTGTATCACAAGTCTTCAGCACGACAGCCGGGATGTTGTCAGTCTTGGGCTCCGCCATCATTGAGGATGGGGATGTTCATGGATTCTCCTCCCATTAGTTGTTTAATTGTCCACCATCATTCATGACTGGATGTGGCAGGACTGCAGTGCTTTTATCTGATCCGTTGATTGTGGGATCGCTTAGCCCTGTCTATAGCATGCTGCTTCCGCTGTTTAGCATGCACGTAGCCCTGTGTTGTAGCTTCACCAGGTTGGCACCTCCTTTTTAGGTACACCTGGTGCTGCTCCTGGCATTCTCTTCTACACTCCTCATTGAATCAGGGTTGGTCCCCTGGCTTGATGGTAATGGTAGAGTGAGGGATATGCCAGGCCATGAGGTTACAAATTGTGGTGGAATACAGTTCTGCTGCTGCTGATGACCCACAGCACCTCATGGATGCCCAGTTTTGAGTTGCTAGATCTGTTGTGAATCTATCCCATTTAGCACGGTGGTAGTGCCACACAACACGAAGGAGGGTGTCCTCCGTGTGAAGACGGGACTTCCTCTACCACAAGGACTGTGCGGTGGTCACTGCTACCAACACTGTCATGGACAGATGCATCTGCAACAGGTAGATTGGTGAGGACAAGGTCAAATAGGTTTTTCCCTCGTGTTGGTTCTCTCCCCACCTGTCGCAGACCCAGACTGTCAGCTATGTCCTTCAGGACTCGGCCAGCCCGGTCAGTAGTGGTGCTACTGAGCCACTCTTGGTGATGGATATTGAAGTCCCCCACCCAGAGTACATTCCCTCAGTGCTTCTTCCAAGTGGTGTTCAACAAGGAGGAGTACTGATTCATCAGCTGAGGGAGGGCGGTAGGTGTTAATCAGCAGCAGGTTTCTTTGGCCGTGTTTGACCTGATGCCATGAGACTTCATGGGGTCCGGAGTCAATGTTGAGGACTCCTTGGGCCACTCCCTCCAACTGTATACCACTGTGCCACCACCTCTGGTGGGTCTGTCCTACCGGTGGGACAGGACATACCCAGCGATGATGATGGAGGAGTCATTACCAAAATTTGCAGAGTTGGGGTGAATTCCCTTAATTTTAAATAGCCCAGTAGGATGCCCACACCACTCCACATTCAAACTACGTGGGCCGCTATTGACCACCGCTCCCCGCCCCTCATCATGAACTTGACTCCCACTGCCACCCTCTTGACCCTATCGCTTTTCCATCAGCAACTTACCTGAGTGTCACAGCGGCCCGATCTTCTTCGATTCCTCTTCACCGGTGAGCTGCCTGGGGATGCTTATTGGATATCTACAGTTCACCGGATCGATGATGAGGCCCGAGGCCCAATATCAGGTGCGCCTCATGCATGTGCTCCCATTTTTGGTTGTACTCAAAATTCTAGGCCCATGTGTCTCCTCAAAGTGGGACTGAAATCTTGGTATCACCAACTAGACCTTGACTGGGAGAGCTACTATATTACAATGTTTACAACATGTTGGTCTGAAGCAGTATAAAATGCTAACTTTCAATATATCGCATCAAGTAACAGGTCAGAATCCATAGCCTTCTAGACTTAGTTACTTCCGGTTTCCCAATTTGACTCCGAATACAGACCCATTGTGAGAACTAACAACTAAAAGTAGTGGCCTGGAGTTTCTGCTCGATTGCGCTGGTTTTTTCGGCACATTTCCCCCGATATCCGCGCAAAAGATCGTGGAATTTTAAGCGCAAATTGCGTTAAGCGCAAATTGCGTTCAGCACAACTTGAGTTTCTGCGATCTTTTGCACTAGTTTAAAAACATCGTGTGAGAAGCAGGCCCCGCCCACAAAACTGGCCACGCCCCCAGGGTGAATTAATCACCACCGGGAGTTTCCACTAATTGCGCTCGCTTGCAGGCCTTTGAGGAGGCTCCAAAAATTAGCTGGATCCTTTGGGCGCGAGGACACTATAGGTATGCTTTGAATGACTGACATTTTTAAAAATTACTAAGGAACTGACTACTGTACCCCAATCTAACTAGAATATAGTTTTGTACATTTTTAAAAATCATTTTCAGTAATTTAAAATGGGTTACTCACACAGGTGATGGATTGATACTGCGATTTAAAATATTTTTTTGTGTGAAACCCATTTTCACCTGTATTAATCAAATTATCAAGTTACCACTCTTTAAATATATCTAGGAATATTTGTTACATTTTAAAATGCTGCTCGATTGCACTGGCTCATGGCAGATTTTGCGTTCGGTGATATTGAGTTTGAGCAGAAACTCGGCGGGGAGAAACACTTTTCAAAACTGCGCAATTTGCTTCGGAATCAGCAATTGCG
Source organism: Squalus acanthias (assembly GCA_030390025.1). NCBI lineage: Eukaryota > Metazoa > Chordata > Chondrichthyes > Squaliformes > Squalidae > Squalus > Squalus acanthias. Next base: position 77,247,289 of record CM059432.1, on the reverse strand, counting down.
CCCAAAGTGGGGAAACTACCCAGTATCTTCAAGTGGGAAGACAGGCATGATTATGCTTACTTCAGATCAATCAATCACTATCTCGTCATATGGTAATGGTTAATTTTGGTATTGATAGACCAACAGAGATTTATGTTCGTGCCAGTCCAGTGGGTTTAGGAGTTATCCGTATGATCTTGGGTGCAGCTAGAACTATCCTCTATAGTAGACATTTACTAAATTCCACAGAGCAACGTTACAGTCCGATAATGTGTTGCCGATTACATAGGCTATGCAATAATTCCATCTATACTTCTGTGATAGATAATTTATGGTGTTTACAGATCATAAGCCTTTAATTCCCATATTCTCCAAGCCACAGTCTAAGCCGCCTTCGAGAATTCAGGTCCAGTCTTATGATATGATCATTAACTATCACTCTGGCTCTGATGGTCCTGTTGACTACAGGCATGACCCCCAGATCGGATGCTGCCATTAGTCATTATTTGGATAGAGTGGAAGGAAGTAATTAATTTGGTAGCTCAACATTCTGCACCTAAGGCAGTCACTCTAGATGATATCAAACGAGCAACACAGAATCTTGTACTTTTGAAGAAAGATCACAATGCTAAGGCAACACTGAAGGAGCATGCCGTTCAGACATATCATCGAGTAAAATCAGAGTTGGTGATCACATCCTATTGAGAAGTAATGAGCAATGAAAAATAATAGAAACCGATTGTCTACACAGTGATTTGCAAACTTGGTTCCATCAAATTACTAGAAATGCATCTTTCTTAAAGATAGTTTAGCTGTGCTAGAATCTCTACATGTACAGGTCCAAAAGATTGCTGACTTTAGTGGTTCTGATTCAACCATCCATATCCAGATCAACCACCTCCTACTTGCATTCTCTCTTTTGGGAACAGGGGACCCTTGCCGCACTTGAAGGACTATGCTGTTCAAAAGTTTGGATGTTCATTTTAGAAAGTCTAATTTATTTAAGTCTTTTGTAAAAGAAGGAAGAGGTGTATGGGGTAATGCAGCAATCCCATGTTCTCTGTAATGAGTCCACTCACTGGGAGCGCAGGTCAGAGTACCAGGGCTACACTGTTGTAGCACTATCTCCAACTGCCAGCTCCCTGTAAGCATGGCTTCCTGCTGGGACCATAGGGTTGTGGAATTACCCCTGTAGTGTATCCGTCCAAACACTAGAGAGGTTCCACCACTTGTAACGACCAAGGATTTTCCCTGTAAATAAATAACCAATATTTATAAAGACAACTACAACAGTATTTTTTCTAAATTTTTCCCTATGCTCTCCTGAATGTACTGATCCCTTGCTGCAGTTCAATTCCATCTGTGCTGGGCACCTCTGGCGCAGGATTACCAACTCTGGTTTGACATATTCCTGGAGATTTGATCACATGGCATTCGATCATGTGATGCTTAATCACATGACATTTGCCCACTGTTGGCAAATGTCATTCCATTTACCTTAGTTGAGTATCTACATATCACCAAGCCCTGAATAAAATGTTTAACATTTTATAGTGAGATGAATAACATAAAAACAAAGAACAGAAATATTTAAGGATAAGTAATGTTTAAATAAAAACTACTTCTGTGATGTTTCTACAGGAGCGACCGCAGTGAGAAACAAGAAGTTCCACTGATTCAATAAAAACATCATTGAAGTTTTCCTACAATCTTCTGACTTTTTACAATACATAGCACGTTATTATAACTACAAAACCAAAACAACCCTAATTCAATTCACTGATCCTACACCCCTCCACTGAAGCCCAGCTTCAGGGAGGTGATCTCAGAGAAGCACCAAAGCTGCCTGACTCCCAGAACAAAACACATTGTACAACAGCGCACATCACAGGCTGACATGAACTCTCCCTCTAGTTTGTATTTCTCTCTCTCTCTCCCTTTCCCCAGTTTGTATGTGTGTCTCTCTCTCTCTCTCTCTCTCTTCCCTCCCCAGTTGCTCTCTTAGGACTCGGTTTCCAGGCGATTTTCGCTTGTCCCGATGCTGTCATCCTCACAACTGGCAATGAAGCGGTGTTTCCAAATAACAGGAGACCAGCAGCGCTGAGACGCCGCGGTTTGGTTGCAAGCCCCGATAGCCGTTGAACCGCACAAACAAAGACCGTTTCTCCCGAGTCGCCAGCAGCAGCGCTCGGGAGACCAGTCGCTCATTCCGGTAGATTCCCGCCGAAAGCGGGCGGGTTGGGAAAGCTGGAGTGTCACCAGGCTATTCAACTGTGGGAAGCATCATAGCTGAGCCCTATCTGGTCCTCACCTGACGTCACCATGTGCACTTTCTCCAGTGGCAGCGAGACCGCAATCTGGAATATCAACCCTGGGAAATTTTCCTCCCCTGAATCCAGGGACATTGCGGTCAATTGAAATGCATTTAGGCTTGGTCAGACTAAGGTCAGCTTACTCAGCAAGCCTGGAACCATTCTGGTCAGTACAGCTTAGCTATTTACTGGATAAACTCGGAGTCACCGTGGGAACCCAGCAGTATTCTTTTAAATGCACCCTTAGTTTCTATTTTTTTTAAAGCTTGCTAAAGAAGTCTATTCCGAAATGCACTCTTCTCACGTATTTACATTTCCGTTTCCACTCCTGGTCTTTATCCATGAACAGGCCTAACTTGAGCAGAAATGAATTATTGGCTACAATAGGCTGTATGAAATGTGTTAACAACAAATCTGTGAAATCTGCAGCTCTGGTCATTTTAGAAACAAGTGTGGAGAATTTCAGAAACTCTGATTGCATCCAGATGGCTTGGAGTATGGCCACAAAAAACTGCGATTGTTCTTGGAATTGGATAATACTGAAAATAGCCTTGGCCAAGATTTGTTCAATCCATCTGAACTGCAATCATATTTCTGGACTGCATGAGGAAACAGAAATATCTCTAGAAACAGTCCAATAAATTCAGAGGATAAGAAAAGCTTTACACCTGGCTTTTTTGTTGTTAAGGGACAAAATGAACCGTGCACTTCCAAGTATTTATGCATGTGGTGCAAAGATGTACTTGGTAAAGTACTAGATTTTCAAGCTTTTCTTAAGTTGAGCCCATTTTCATCATGAAGAATGTTGTGTGTTTTAGCTACCCTTGGTGTCCAGCTCTGTGATCTAGTGCAGCCAAGCCCTACAAGGGTAAGGGTTTGGATCGTGCAGGTGTGCTTGAATTTAATCATGTATCAGTCCGTGAAATTAAGGCCTGCCTACTGTCCATGGACGACTGACACTAATGGATTACAGGCTAAATAATGTGGACATACATCAAAATTGACCAATCAGTTTAATGCAGCTTGAGCTAGGTTTACTGTCTACTGATTACATTGGCTTTGCATTTTTATTTGTAATTTGCATGCAGTGACTTTTTGGTTGTTAATTTTTCATTGAAATTACAGCCTTGCTTTTAAACTGGGTTCATGTATTACATCAAGCTGCAGCACATCTATTATGCTAAAACATGTGATTGGACAATATTAAAATATCTTGTTTCTGTGTATGTTGGGAATCTAAAATATGCAGATGAAACTGGCTTAATAATGTTATGATGTAACATGTAGCACATTACATTTTTGCTTTTCTTAAGTAAGCATGAGTCCTCATTATATACAGGCATTACAAAATCTATTTTTTGACTCCTGACAGGTTCAATGCATTGTCCTTTCTTTTGGTTGTTGAACATTACAGTTAGTGTACACTATGTAATAGTCACTGCAGAGTTTAGAAATGTTGTATTTGGAGCCATGCTTGGCTTTTACCTCATTTGAATTCTTTTTTAGTTGCCCTTGAAATTACATTGTACAGATATTAGCGTATGAGCCAATTAAACTTAATGCCGCCATTAAAATACCAGGCAAAGAAGTGTAATTTTAATGTTTTGTATGCTAAAATTCACTCTCCAAAGCTCATATCTTATCTTATCTTCTGCTTTTTCTTCAACAGATTTTTAAAATGAGGTAAATCAGACATGTCTGTCCATGAACAATATTTATACTGTAATATGTATAGTTTTTAATAGGGATCTGCCTCCCAGTAAGCAGGTATCACTTCAGCATTTTTTAAACGATGTTTCTGGTTACTGGGGTAATGCTGTACTGGAGGTTTTATAATATTTTGTCCTTGACAATTCATTTTTAGTGGCTTCACCATGAGTCTTTCTCGCTCTGGTGTTTGAATATTCAGTTGGCTAATTTATGAGCTTCAGCTTGGTACAGGAAATGGATTTGTAAGAAAGAATAGGAAGGGTAATGAATTTTGCCATGTTGCTTGTGCAACAAAATTGAGAGGTCGCACAACACCAGGTTATAGTCCAACAGTTTTATTTGAAATCACAAGCTTTCGGAGCTATCGATTGCCCCTTCCTCAGGTGAAGTCAACTACCATAGGCTTTGTAACTGACTGCTCTCTGAGTGCACCAGACTTCAGTCTTCAGACTTTGGGATTGCTCATTTCAGACTTGTCACTCGGATGCTGCTTTACCCTATGAACAGAGAAGTATAGCAATAAAAATACAGTTTAAAAAGAAAGTTTAGCTTTATTTTAAAGTACATACTTAATCTGCACTAATTAGGTTGCAAAGCACACATCCCATTCATGATGGTCTTTCATGAGTTCTGTGATCATGGAACCTTAATGGTATCAACATTTTATACCACTAACGTGCATTATACATTATGGGGGTGAAATTGGATAAAGCCTAAAACAGGCGCGATGATCGCAATGCGCCTGTTCAAAGTGGTGCAGGCAGCATGCAAAATTCGTGATGATTGGAGCGCTGATCTCAGCACTAAATGGGGGCCAATATCGGGTGCAGTCTACTGGCCGATTAAAATTTGGCCTACTTAAAGGGGAAGCTTTGTTGCACAAGCGCCTCATTGTCAGTCTGGATAAAGTCATGACCCAACAAAAAAGTGAGAGGGTGAGGAGGTTTTCTGATGCGGCACTGGAGGCCTTGCTCCTGGGGGTTCACAGACAACATCAGGTCCTCTACCCACAGGAGGCCTTCCAGGCAGCACGCCAGTAGGAGGAAATAGCACAAGCTGTCAGTGCCATGAGTGTTGTCCCCAGGACCTGGATCCAGTGCCGCAAGAAGTTTAATGACCTCACACAAGTGGTCACGCTGAGTGAATGCATCTTCAAATGTCATATCCCACCAGCTGTACTACTAGCTTTGCACACTGCTCAATGCACCACACCCCCATCACTCACCTACCAGCAATCTCTCGCAATCACCACTCATACCTCACAATCATAGCTGCACCTCACCCTCACACACTTACCACTGCTGCAAGACTCGCACCCACATCTCACACCTTGCACACACTGCCAGCTATTCAACCATAGCAGGCACATCACCCAAACACATTGCACCACACTCGGACACACTTCCCTTTCTCTTGCAGGCAGAGGTGGCTCATAACTGCCGTGAGCAGCAGACAGACTGAGGGGAAGCCTGACTTTACAACCTCACGGAGCTGGAGGACAATGTGCTGGAGATAATTGGAGAGGCCTTCACTGAGGCCATGGCGAGCGGCGAAGTTGAAAGCATTGCTGATGATGGTTTGCTCATACCTAACCCTCCTTCTCATATCCCACTTCCCCCTCATCCAGCAATCTCTTCTCACTTACAAACTACTGATGGTGTAAGGGTGCACATCTTGCTTCCCCCGCCCCGGTCGCCCCTCACCACAACCCAACCCTTGTGCCTTTCTCCTTTTAGATACCCAAGAAGTCCCACCAGCCCAGCTTGTCCCTGAAGTTATGGCGGAGGAGAGTGAAGGAGAAGAGGCACAGTCACTCGATCTAACACTTCCAGACATCAGCTCAGAAAATGACACTGCGTGGACTTTAGAGGGTAGTATAGAGGCGGGATCTGCCCATGGTGAATCACCGGGCATGAGTAGGTTGCAGCCAGGCCAGGGGGAAAGGGTAGCTCAGGGGCCAGCTCCCAGAGGGTGAGTTCGCGCACGAGTTACGCTGCACAGGACTCTGATGATGACCTCGATGGGTGGCCTTTAGAAGAAGGGTGCTGGGCATGCACACACAAATGCTTGGTTCCTGCCAGAGAGCCTCTTATCCATGTCAAGGAGCATGGAGGAGTCCAGCTCCAACATTGCACAGGGTTTTGTGCGGAGCTTGGGACACATAATTTCCAGGATGGAAATGATGGGCAACTCCATTAGAGAACTTCTGGACCCAACCATGGTGCTGGGTGTGATGGGCGATGTCGCGGCTTCCATTGCAGCACAGGCGGAAGCGACCCAACGTCTCAGTGCTGCAGTGGAAGCTCAGATTGCTCTCCTGCAGTCTCTGCTTGCTGCCACGCAAGCTCAGACCGCTGCCATCATCGCTGGGTTTACGAGTGTGGAAAGGGGCTTGCAGGGTCTCGCAGCAGTCCAGCAATCTGTGCTCCAACAGATTGCTAGGAATGCTGAGGCGCCGCCCCGGGGCAGTGGCTCCGTGGAGCAAGAACCTGCTGTCCTCTCTCAGGATGACAGCATTCCTACTCTCACCACTGCCACTCTGGCAGTGCCCTACCTGACATCCAAACTGCCCATGCCGAGTTGGTGCAGTCAACTGCTGGACCTTCTAGACAGACACTAAGGGAATGCACAAGTGTGATTAGTTGACGTTGTGTAGTATTGGAATTGATAAATTTATGTTTGGATGTTTGATTTGTGGTGGTTTTCAGCTTTGTGCCCAAGAGGACACTGATGTTCTGTGACAGAGGGATAGTGAGGTGAGGAAGTGAACAGCGGGGATCTGGGGTTCCCATTCACTGGAACCGGAGTCTGATGAGGCACTCGTGGACAGCCCGTCCAGAATGGGGTTCTGTTGCCTACTTCCTCCCTTCCTCCTCTTCCTCTTTGTTCCTCTCGCGCACACTCTCTTTCCCCCCCTCCACCTTCTCTTTCCAACCCCCCCCTTTCTCTTTCCCCCCCCTCCTTCTCTTTCCCCACCCCCTTCTCTGGCGGCTGCCATTTTTTCACAAATTGGCCTTATCAGCCGGCGCTAAGGGGCCGAATTTCACGGCCTTTCTGTCTAAACTGTTTGCCGCTGATTTGAACTCGACCTTCCCAGTGAATGCCCTGTGGCAGGGCAGTTAAAATGCCCTGGGTGACTTTCCTGCCTGCTTCGCGCTGATCCTGATTTTTATCCTGCTCTTTTGAGCAGGTGGCAAAAGCACCCTCCTGAAGTCAGTGGGGTCCTTCTTTAAATATGCAGATTGGGCTCCGATGACATCATCGGGCACTGGCTGCAATTTTAACTGTGACCTGAGTGGGGGGAGTCGCTGTGGCTTTCCCATCCGGTGAAGACAGCGAATGGAATTGGAGACCATAAGACAAGTTTGTTTTTTCACTTTGCTTGTGGGGCCAGGAGGAGCAGAAGCAAAAGACTCTCCTGCCCTGAGCTCCCCCAATTCCTCCTGCAGAACCTTCTCCCCGAGATTTAGCATCTTGTCAGTGAGCCCTCCTTTGCAGATGAAGCCCTTGAGTTAAATTGCCTGGGGCCTGGTGGTGCCAATGTCGGGTATGTTTGGTGCTTGTCCCGCCCACCTGAATCTCGCTCCCAGTTAAAATTCCCCCTTTTGTATGGTCATGGCCATGTGACACAACAGCAACTTCTGAAAGCTTCTGGAGGTGTTGCATTTCTTTTTTTTAAAAAAGACCGACACCTCCTCAGTGTTTAATCTGTAAAGCACAGGAAGAATGGTTGTTGTTTCTGTCTGTATTTTTCAAAGCGTATGGAGTTGGAACACAATTGGATAAAAATAAAATCACAGCCAGCGTTCACGTATGCATTTTTCAACTGCAGTAATTGGGTAGTGATCAGAACTACAAATACTAGATGAATTATTTTATTTCCCCCTTTCAAGAGTCCAATTGCAGCTTTTCCACTGCTGTTCCAGCTAGGATCCACGATCACATTATAGAATGGAATCAAGCCTGAGCGCCTCTCTCTTTATGACACTGGGCCTGCCTGAATTCCCACCCCTTACATTGGCGAGCTGCCCATGAACGTCTGAAAACTCGTGGGCAGCAAAGAAAATGGTTTGGACCTCTTGAGCTTTATCACTGATGATTTGATACCCAAAGTTAAGATCTATTCCGTAGTTTCCCTAGGATCGATACGGCTAGGCTTCATTCCTAAGTCGTATGTTCGAGGCATGTTGTGTGAAAAATGAAAACCGACAAGGTAGGTTATGTATATTTTCAGAGATTCAGAAAAATGATATAGGACAATTGTGGTCTTGCCATTTGAATAGATTCTGTATCCAACCTGGCTAAGAACATGCCACAATGCCCATGCAGTGCATGTTTATTAATACAATGGGAGTAGTGTTCTGCAGCAATAAAGGAAATAGTATTTCTGCACCAAGGCACAAAAAATGTGAACATTGACAGAAGAGAAATTTGAGTTTTCATTCATAAAATAGAATTGTTACAAGATCACTGCAGTACAAGATCACCAAGTATTTGTGATACTTTAATGATGATGCACATACAGGTGTGTTTTTGGCTAATACAGAACTACAGAGAAGGGATAATGGGGGACTTCAATTATTGTAATCTAGATTGGGATAGTAACAGTGTAAAGGGCAAAGGGGGGGGGGGGGAGGAATTCCTGAAATGTGTACAAGAGAAATTTCTTGATCAGTATGTTTCCAGCCCAACGAGGAAGGAAACCATGCTGGATCTAGTTCAGGGGAATGAAGTGGAGCATGTTTCAGTAGGAGAGCATTTGGGGAACAGTGATCATAATATCATCAGGTTTAGAATAGTTATGGAAAAGGACAAGGAACAATCAAGTGTAAAAATACTTAACTGCAGGAGGGCTAACTTCAGTGAGTTGAAAAGGGATCTGGCCCAGGTGGATTGGAATCAAAAATTGGTAGGCAAAACAGTCATTGATCAATGGATGGCCTTCAAAGAGGAGATGGTTCCGATACAGAATAGACACATTCCCATGAGGGTGAATGGAAGGGCATCCAAAGCTGGAGCTCCTTGGATGACTAAAGATATAGAGGTTAAAATAGACTGAAAAAGGAGGCTTATGACAAATGTAAAGTTCATAATACACTAGAGAACCAAGCTGAATACGAAAGTAAAGAGATGATCTAAATAATGGAATAAGAGGGGCAAAGAGAGTATGAGAATAGATTAGCAGCTAACGTAGAAGGGAACCTAAAAACACACAATAGTGAAAAGGTAGTCAAAGGAAGGGTGGGACTAAAATGGAGATCTTCTTGTGAAGGCTGAGGTATTAATGAGTACTTTGCCAGCAATGTAGCAATAAAGGAGGAGGCAGTAGATAGGATAAAAATATATAAAGAGGTACTTAAAAGGTTGGCAGTCCTCACAGTAGAAAAGTCACCCGGTCCGGATGGGATGCATCCTAGGTTACTGAGGGAAGTAAGGGTGGAAATTGTGGAGGTTCTGGCCACAATCTTCCATCTCCTTGGCAATGGGGTGGTGCCAGAGGACTGGAGGATTGCAAATGTTACACCCCTGTTCAAAAAAGGGGAGATGGATAAACCCAGCAACTACAGGCCAGTCAGCCTAACATTGGTGATGAGAAATCTTGGAGACAATAATCTGGGACAAAATTAATTGGCATTTTGAAAAGTATGGGCTAATAAATGAAAGTTAGCACGGATTTGTTAAAGGTAAATTGTGTTTGACTAACTTGATTTGAGTTCTTTTGATGAAGTAATGGAGAGGGTTGACCAGGAGTGCAGTTGATGATGTGAATATCGACTTTCAAAAGGCGTTTGACAAATTACTACATAATAGACTTGTTAGCAAAATTTAAAGCCCATGGGATTAAAGGGACAGCATGGATCCAAAATTGGTTAATGGACAGAAAGCAGAGAGTAGTAGTGAACGGTTGTTCCTCAGACAGGAGGGAGGTATACAGTGGTGTTCCCCAGGGGTTGATGTTAGGACCACTGCTCTTTTTGATATATTAATGACCTGAACTTGGGTATACAGTGTATAATTTCAAAGTTTGCAGATGACACAAAACTTGGTAATGTAGTAAACAATGAGGAGGATGGCAACAGACTTCAGGAGGACATAGACAGACTGGTGAAATGGGCAGACACATGCAGATGAAATTTAATGCAGAGAAGTGTGAAGTGATGCAATTTGTAAGCAAGAATGAGGAGAGGCAATATGGTACAATTTTAAAGGGGTGCAAGAACACATAGACCTGGGATGTACACACATCCTTGAAGGTGGCAGGACAAGTTGGGAAGACTGTTAATAAAGCCAAGTCTCCCATATGCTTTTTTAAGAGTATAAAAGCAAGAAAGTTATGCTATGCCTTTTTAAAACACTGGTTAGGCCTCAGCTGTAGCATTGTGTTCCATTCTGGATACCAGACTTTAGGAAGGATGTCAAGGCTTTAGAGAGTGCAGAAGAGATTTGCTAGACTGGTACCAGGGATGAGGGATCTTCAGTTATGCGGAGAGATTGGAGAAGCTGGGGTTGTTCTCCTTGGAGCAGAGAAGGTTAAGAGGAGATTAGATAGAAGTGTTCAAAATCATGAACAGTTTTGCCCGTTTCCGCCCTTGCCTCAGCTCATCCGCTGCTGAAACCCTCATCCATGCCTTTGTTACCTTCTAGACTTGACTATTCCAACACACTCCTGGCTGGCCTCCCGCATTCCACCTTACGTAAACTTGAGGTCATTCAAAACTCAGCTGCCCGTGTCCCAATTCGCACCAAGTCCCACTCGCCCATCTCCCCTGTGCTCGCTGACCTACCGGTTAAGCAGCGCCTCGATTTCAAAATTCTCATCCTTGTTTTCAAATCCCTCCATGGCCTCACCCCTTCCTAGCTCTGTAATCTCCTTCAGCCCCACAACCCCCCGAGATATCTGTGCTGTTCTAATTCTGCCCTCTTGAGTATCCCTGATTATAATCGCTCAACCATTGGTGGCCGTGCCTTCTGTTGCCGAGGCCCTAAGCTCTGGAATTCCCTGCCTAAACCTCTCTGCCTCGCTACCTCTCTTTCCTCCTTTAAGACGCTCCTTAAAACCTACCTCTTTAACTGAGCTTTTTGGTCACCTGCCCTAATTTCTCCTTTATGTGGCTTGGTGTCAAATTTTTTGTCTTGAAATACTCCTTGGGACGTTTTACTATGTTAAAGACGGTATATAAATACGTTGTTGTTGTTGTAGGATAAATAAGGAGAAACTGCTTCCAGTGGCAAAAGGGTCGGTAACCTGAGGGCACAGATTTAAGGTGATTGACAAAAGAACCAGTGGCGATATGAGGATTGTTTTTTACACCGTGAGTTGCTGTGATCTGGAAAGTATTGCCTGCAAGGGTGGTTGAAGCAGATTCAATAGTAACTTTCAAAAGGGAATTGGATAAATACTTGAAAGGGAATTTTTTTTACAGGGTGTTGTGGAGAAATTATTTCACTCCATTCTGTATCATAGGTACAAGCAAACAGTTTATTAATGTTCAAAGATCTTTGGGAGAAGATGTCATAAACCCCTTGGCTTAGTGACTACTTCTTCTCAAAATTACAGCGGTATGAGATTCCTTTTATACATTATTCATCCAATCACATAGCCTTAGCAACAGATTTCTAATTATAATATGTACGTTAGGTTCAAATGTTACTTCCCTACCGAAACTACAAGCATAGCGGTTTGCCTCACATTTGTCCATTCGGTCTAGCCGGTCATGCGGTGATTGTATAATCGTTGTACTATTATTGCCTTGGTGGCCTCCTTGGTGGGCCTCAATGTTGACCACAGACATTACTCATCGCACTGTCAGCGAAACCATTTTCTATTTACGAATTTACTTCTTACGGCACATTCTTTAATTTTACATTTCTTATTAAAACCCTATAATAAATTTACTCCTACACAGGGCTATAGGGAAAGAGCAGGGGAGTGGGACTAATTGGATAGCTCTACCAAAGTGCCAGCACAGGCACGATGTGCTGAATGGCCTCCTTCTGTGCTGTATCATTCCATGATAAAAAGTATTTTTGGTTCAATTAAACAATCCCTCTTAAAATGATATAGAATCTTTTCATGCCCTTCCCTTTATGAAATAATTTTTATCTGCAATCAATCACTATAGATCTAGGTTAAATTCTGTTCAATACCAACTTTTTTTTCTCTTTCACCTCAAAATATAGCAAAATTAAGATTTGTGAGACTAAATTTTTTGCTTGTGTGCTTTTCCAATGTGAACAAGCGGCTTTGTGAGGACCTGCTGGCAGTGAATGGACATGCAAAATTTATTCTATAGCCTCTTGTTGTTTTTAACGATATAATTTAAAGTTAATATTTAACTGATGGAATTGGAGCACTGTCTATCTGCAACATTACAAGGACATTTTGGGGCCAATCAGTTGAGCAAGTTTATACTTCACTGTTATATAAATAGTGCTGCAAGCTCTGCCTGTTAAATGCTGTGCTTATTTCTCTCTCATGCTTTGAAATTTCCAAGTATCTCTGACAATCTAAATTGTTGAACTGGAACACTAAAATGCAACAATGATTTATTAGCAATTCAGATTTCTTGATTGTATATTGCATAAAACTGAGGAAAGTTATTTATTACAAGCATTAATACTAATATTGTACTTTTCTAAATAAAAATAAAAGAAACATCCTATATTCTTTAGTGCAGGAGAACTTGATTTTTTTTCTTTTATGGACAACCTATACACAGGTGTAAATAAAAAATACTTTTAAAGCTAGAATTATAATATTGTCAATGTATTGGGATGGATATAGTTTAAGTGCTGTTATTTATCAAGACCAGTTGAGCTCATGTGTATTATTACTGCTTTTGGCTTGTGTGGATGATCTCTTTATAAAAAAATAAAGATATTTTTTGATGAAGGATCTGGTCTAATCTTTCCACCAGAGTAGAAAGACTCATTATCAAATCGGTGACAGAAAGTCCCTTGAATAGTTGACTCTTGGGCTTCCACAGAACCAGTCATGAATACTCAAACCATCTGTTTTGCTGGAAGTTGTCAGCGTGAATGTGGTGGAGGCAGCTGCTTCAATAGGGAAGTCCTGGATAATGGACCAGGTCTTTGTCTCCGAGCAATTCACTTGTATTCACAGGCATTGCCCAAGCATACTATAGTGCAATGAAAATCAAACTCTTGTTTGTAGCACTGTTACCAGTCTGAAAAAGTGGAGGGTGACTTAATTGTTGACACAGATAGTTTAGAGATGCAAATAGGTTGTGTGCTAGCACATTATGACTTGTTTGAAAGCCAGAGGGCTCTCTAAACTGCTTTGGATTTAAAATAGGTTTTGACGAGGGCTGTAAATGCTATTTTGGAGTACTACAGAAGTAAAGTTTATGGTAATGTAGTAACCTCCTCACTGTAAGCCATCTAATAAATACATACGGCCTGAAATTCTGGGTTCCCTGCTGCATCGGTGGCAGAGTGGAGCTCCCAGCTGCTTTCAGCTATGGGGATAGGGCCATTCGCCTGTTCTGAATGTGCCTGGCGCCATAAGGGCGTATCATTAGCGCCCACCCTTATGGAGGCTCGGAATGTTAGTGGCTCCATACCTTTCTGATGCAGCAGAGGAGGCATGGGAAGGGCCCCACAGAAAAAGAAACCGCAAAGTCTTCAGCTCCCAAAGGCTGCTCATCTCCGCAAGGAAATCAAAACCCTTTGGGATAATTCCCTCAGGCATTTTAGGGCCTTTGGAAGGCTCATAAACAGAGCACACACATAATCTCAGCATGCACAAGTGCTATTGGGGTTGAAATAGGCCCATTTTTGTACCTCCTGCCTCCCCCCCCCACCACAACAGTTACACAGCCAGAGTGGAGATTTGGGTTTACATTGCTTATGGATCCCCAATTACAAATTTTTCTTTAAATAATGTTCTGTTTTTGTAAGGCTCCTCCACTTGCTGTAAGATTTTTATATTGGCCCCTGCAGGGAATGTTACAGGGAGCGATTTCTGTACATTTTTTAACTGTTTTGTTTTTGTTGCTGAACTTAAACAACTAGGGGGTTAAGTTAGATAACCCCCGAAAACAGCTGTGGGGATGGTGGACGCGATTAACCTGCGCCCGTTCATTGTGTTGCAGGCAGCACGTTAAATTCGTGCTTGCTGTTTTACATGCAGCCATGCTACCCATGCTGTTCATTGGCCGCACGTATCAGCAGGGGCCCTGATATCGCGGTGGCTAGCACGACTGAAAGGCAGCCTGCACCTCTTAAAGGGGAAGTGCATTGTGGTTGCAAGAAGTGGTGGGAGTCATTTGAAAACTGAATCTGTGCTCTGATACTTTGAGCAATGGCTGAACATGCAAGCGAGCGTGCACAAAGGTTTTCAGACAATGCACTGGAGGCCTCGGGGCAAGATGAGGTGAGACGTCTTGTATCTGCGGGGGGGTTGGGCAGGAGGCCCTCCAGACATATGTTCAGGAGGCAGTGGGAAGAAATAACGGCGGAGGTCAATGCCAGGAATGTAGCTCCAAGAACATGGATGCAGTGCAGGAAGAAGTTTAATGATCTCACACGAGTTGTCAAGGTGCGAGAGTTCAATCTTTAAATGGCATATACTACCAACTGCACCACTACCCTCATCCACTTCTCAATTCACCACACCCCCATCACCTACCTACCACCAATCTCGATCAATTAGTACTCAACCCTTCAAGTAATTTGATTTATTTCACCCTCACACACTTGACATTGTGGCAAGCCTCGTACCCACAATTCACAGCTGACACACACTGGCAGCTATTCACCATGACCGCCACATCACAACATATTGCAGGACACTCACTAACACATTTCCCTCTTTCTTGCAGGAGAAGGTGGCACATAACGGGAGGCAGCAGGAAAGAATTGGAGGAGGACAAGCACATCTGCACATTTTAACCCCCATGGAGGGGAAAAATTTGCGATCGGAAGTACAATTTTAAAATTTGCGGACAACACCAAATTAGGTGGTGGTGTAGTTAATACAGAGGGGAACTGCAACAAAATACAGGAAGACATTAATAAACTTGCAGAATGGGCATGTAATTGGCAAATGCGCTTCATTATAGATAAGTGCGAGGTGGTACATTTTGGTAGGAAGAATGAGGCCATGTACTCCTTGGACAATAAGAGTCTAAATGGGGTAGCGTAGCAGAGGGATCTGGGGATGCAGATGCACAAATCACTAAAAGTAGCGACGCAGGTTAATAGGGCTGCTTTTTTTTTAAAAAAAGCAAACAACACACTGGGGTTCATTTCTGGAGGGATAAAATTGAAAAGCAGAGAAGTTATGTTAAACTTGTACAGATAGATTCTTGGTTAGACCTCACTTGGAGCACTGTGAACAGTTCTGGTCTCCATATTATAAAAAGGATATAGAGGCACTGGAGAGGGTGCAAAACAGATTTACTAGAATGAAACCAGAACTAACTATCAGGAAAGATTGAACAGGTTGGGACGCTTTTCTCAAGAAAAAAGACTGAGGCATGACGTGATGGAGATCTTAATCTGAAAGAGTTTCATAGGGTGGACATAGTGATGTTTCCACTTGTGCGGGAGCCCAGAACTAGGAGTCATAAATATAAGATTGTCACTAATAAATTCAATAGGGAATTCAAGAGAAATTTCTTTACCCAGAGAGTGGTTAGAATGTGTAATTTGCTACCACAGGGAGTAGTTGAGGCGAATAGATACATTTAAGGGGAAGCTAGATAAGCACATGAGGGAGAAAGGAATGGAAGGATATGTTGATTGGGTTAGATGAAGGGTGAGAAGAAGCTCCTGTGGAGCATACACACTGGCATAGACCTGTTGGGCTGAATGGCCTGTTTCTGTGTTGTAAATACTATGTAATCATGTGAAGGGGCATCGCTGAGGCCATGGCATATGGTAGCGCTGAAGCAATTGATGAGGAGGGTATCTGCATACTTAATCCTCCTCTCTTCCCATTCTCCCTCATCCCACAGTCTTTTCTGACTCGCAAGCCGCACACACTGCTTATTTTCTGCTCTTCCCCTCACCACACCCTATCCCTTACCCCTTTTTCATTTCAGATACCCAAGAACTGGAATCTTCCCAGTCAGAGGAGGAAGACAGTGACGATGAAGAGAGACCGTCACTCGATCTTGCATGCGCAGCCACCAGCTCAGCGACTGACCGTGCACATGGAGGAGGGATCTGCACGTGTTGAGACACCAGGCACAAGTGTACAGGAGCCAGGATAGTGCAAGTGCCAGCTCGTTGGAGGGCGAGGTTGCACACTAGTTCTGCTGCAGAGGAGTCAGATGCAGACTTCGATGGCCCAGGCTACAGAAGAAGGCCGATGGGTGTACACAACCAAATGCTTGGTGCACTGGAAAGCCTGCCAGAAAGACTGCACACAATGTCAAGGAGCATGGTGGAATCCAGCTCCAACTTGGCACAGGGCTTTGCACAGAGCTTGGAGCCCATCCTTTCCAACATGGAACGGGTGGTCATCTCCATCAGCACACCTGTGGAACCCACCATGATGCAGGGTCTGATGACCATGTCCCAGCACAAACCGTTTCAATTGCAGCACAAACACACCTGTGGAACCCATCATGATGTAGAGCCTGATGACCGATGTTGCAGCTTCCAATGCAGCACAAACCGCTTTCATCAAAGGTCTGAGTGCTGCAGTGGAATCTCAGACTGCTGCCATTGTGGCTTTGGATACCACTGTTCAAAGTGGCTTCCAGGGTGTCTCAGCAGTCCGTCAATCTGTTCTCCAACAGATCAACAGGATTGCTGAGGTGCCACCCCAGGAGAGTGGCAGTGGCTCCATGGAGCACGAACCTGCTGTCCTCTCAGGGTGACAGAATTCGTGCTCCCACCCTTGCCAGTGCCTTTGTTGTTGCTTGTCAGCCAATCAGCCCAGACTGCTGCAGCCCAGGCAGAGATGGTGCAGTCTGAAGCCGGGCTCTCTAGGCCCAGAGCTGCTCGAGGTTGTCCTCAAAGGCCATCTGCAGTCTCCTCAATTGAAGGTCAGCAGCCTTCCACCACAAGCTGCAGCCACTGGGGAAGCACCTCGTAGGAGCACTAGGGCAGGCAAAGAGACAGGCGCTAAGGGAATGCAGAAGGGTGATTTTCATTTTGTATGCATTATGTAATGAGAATTTATAAAATTGGATTTGAATGTGCATTTCCTAGTAGTTTTATTTTTGTGTTTCATAAAGAGGGTGATGTGATGGTCAGAGATAGAGGTAAGATAAGGAGTGTGGGACTGTTAGTGAATGGGGAGATGTAGTTGAGATTACTGGTGTCGTTCATGAATAATCTGATCACGTAGAACCCGGGCAGTAGGAGCTGTTCATGTTGCAGCCTGCCTTCTTCTTCCTCTTCCTCCACTTCCTGCTCCTCAGCTTCTCGCCTAATAGGCGGGGGCAAGGGTTGTTCCCCCATAATGGCCAGTTTGTGCAGCATACTACCGCAAATCTTGATACTCGCTTAGCTGAGTACTGCCGGGCTCCTCCAGAGCGGTCCAGGCAGCGGAAGTCTTGCTTGAATACGCCGATGGCGTGCTCTATAATGTTCCTTGTGGTAGTATGGCTCCTGTAGGTCAGCTCTATGTGAGTTCCTGGCTGGAGTCATGAGCCATTGTCATGAGGAGATAACCCTGCTCGCCCGGTAGCCAGTCTTTGGCTTGTCGTGGTGGGTCAAATACAGGTGGAACAGTTACTGCCCCAGAATGAAAGAATTGTGACTGCTGCCAGGATACTGGGCATTCACCTGCATGATGTGCTGCCTGTGATCACACACCAACTGCACATTGAGAGAGTGGAATCCCTTTTGGTTGATGAAAATGACTGAGTTCAGATGAGGAGCATATAAGACAATTTGTGTGTAGTCAGTGGCACCCTGCACCAGGGGGAAGCCTGCAATCCATGCAAGTCCTTGTGCTTGCTCTGCCTGCTTGTCTCTGGCAAGAGGGGAAGTTGTCTCTCCGTGTATAGAGCGCCTCAGTGACCTCCCTTATGCAGCAGTGCACTGCAAACTGCAAGATGTTGCTTACATCTCCAGCAGCAGCTTGAAAGGAGCTAGATGCATTAAGAGCCATGGTCACCTTGACAGCCACAGGCAGTGCTGTCCTTGCCCTGCTTTGAAGTTGCAATTGTGTCTGCAGCAGTTGGCAGATTTCATTTGCTAAATCTTGTGAAGCGAAGACGTCTCGTGCATTGGTCTTTGCTGAAGCTGAGGTCAGAGAATTGCTCCCTGAAGACTCTTGGTGGGTACATCCTCCTGCTGAGTCTCCTCCTCCTCCTCCCTGTTCGTCGTCCTCCTCCTCCTAACTGCTTGTCCTGCTCTGCGTGACCTCCCTTCATTCTCCCAGTCCAAGAGGAAGCCCCAACAGGCCACCCATGTCTCGAAGCAACTTCTTTCAGCGCAATATTTTATATGCCAACAAGAGTACTGAAAAACCAGCCAGGCCACTCCATGTAGATTATTCAAACTTCAGCCAAGTATAGGAAACCAAAATGTGTACAATTCCACCAGAAGTCAGAAAAAATAATCCAGCAATTAACCGGCACAGTCACGATGGGTCGAATGGCCTCCTTCTGTGCCGTAAATTTCTATGATTCTTCATGATCCCTTTTAAATAGAGCTGATGACGTGTCCTTCATTGCGCTTAATGTTGTGTTCAGCTGTGTGAGGTTGAGACTGGACTGGGCAGTTAGAAAATGGCAGCGATGGCTTTAAATCAGCGTTGCGCACACATTTGCGTCATAAAAAGAAAGACTTGCATTTATATAGCGCCTTTCACAACCACCGGACGTCTCAAAGCACTTTACAGCCAATGAAGAACTTTTGAAGTGGAGTCACTGTTGTAATAATGTGGGAAATGCAGCACCCAATATGCGCACAGCAAGCTCCCACTAACAGCAATGTGATAATGACCAGATAATCGGTTTTGGTTATGTTGGTTGAGGGAGAAGTATTGGCCAGGACACCGGGGATAACTCCCCTACTCTTCCTCGAAATAGTGCCATGGGATCTTTTACGTCCACCTGAGAGAGCAGACGGGGGTTTAACGTCTAATCCGAAAGACGGCACCTCCGACAGTGCAGCACTGTACTGGAGTGTCAGCCTGGCTTTATGTGCTCAAGTCCCCTGGAGTGGGACTTGAACCCACAACCTTCTGACTCAGAGGCGAGTGTGCTACCAACTGAGCCACAGCTGACACTCGCTGTGTGATGATACTCATCCACTCGCTGCTCTGCATGCTGCCCGTGGACATTAGGGGGGGGAAATTCAGTTGCTTGCGCCTCCCGTTAGCGCCTTAAGAGGGCGCTAATGGGGCGCAAAGCATCTAGCGCCCCGGGCGCGGTGATGTTTGCGCCGCTCGCGAAATTAACTAGACATTTAGCAGCGACGCTAAACACTACTGTCACGATCTCCTGCGCCGTCAGATCGTGACGTCAGTTGAGTGCGCAACGCCCCGGTATCGCCCCGAAGCGGATATTGAGTGGCGCCTCCTGCCTTACCGCCTGCCGCTAGCAACGACAGGTTGAGGGGAGCGTTTTGCAGTCAGGAAGGGACTGGGGGAGCGCTATTTAAAAGCGACCGCTTCCTGCCTTTTATTGTTGGTGACATTTTTGAACCACGCATTCTGAGAGAGAGAGAGAGAGAGACTTCTGGAGAGATTCAACGCTGTGTGAAGGAGATTTGGGTACTGAGCAGCACTTTGCAGGTTCATTTTGATTTGCCCTTCCTTGTATCGATTTAGAAGAGACTGTGGGGGCTGCACTCTGAGCTCTTTCCCTGGTACTCTCCATTGTTCTTTCCAGCAGATTTGATGTGCAGGTCTCTCCAGGCCGAGATTCAAGGCTGCAATGAGCAGGATGGGGATGGAAAGCAAGATCAACCCTCCCCTTTAAGAACTGGCCTGCGCCATTGTGTCTATGTTCCATTGCTGACTGACATCTCATGAGCTTCGCCAGCGCTCTGAGTTAGCACCTCGCTCCTCGGCCTTTGCGCCTTAAGACAGATGTGTAGCACCTGATTTAGCGCTCCAATCACCTCCAGGAGCGATAAAAGTCAAGTTTGCAGTCGGTGGCGATAATTAGCGCCAGGCGCTAATCTTTGCGCCCGGCCGATAATTGCGCCCCAAATGGGGCGATACTGAATTTCTCCCCCTAGGTACCTTAGCACCTCCAGGGGGTGCAAACTACTTACCGCCCGAGCACGGCAATGTTGGTGCCACTGGTGAAATTCACCTGCCGGTTTGCGGCGGCGCTAACCACTGTCCCCACGCCCGCCTGCGGCCGGAGATCGTGACATCATCCGGCGGCGTAGCACCCCGGACCAGAAATTGATTCTCACGCCTCCTGCCTCAGCGCCTGCCGTTAGGAACGATGGGTAGAGGAGGCGGTTTGCAGTTGGTTGAGAACTGGAGGAGCTCTATTTAAAGGCGTGCACTTCAGTTTTTTTTTAGTCGGCAAATAATGCTGCCTTGTCAGTTTGACAGAAGCAGACAGGCGGTTTGACTGATTTGAGCTTTTCCTACTTGAAGGACTTTTGTTCCTGAGAAAAATTTCAGTTTCATTTGTGTTACATTTGATACTGCAACATTTAATGGGAGCTGTACTGTCACTGGACCTCGCCCTTCAGCTTCACTGTCGGAGGCAAAGCGAAAGATTGGAAAACGTGGCCAGAGGGAGGAGGGACAACAGGGCTCTCAACAGTAGACCTTACCCTCCCAGGGTATTCTGGAAGCAGTTCTCCTACATTCATCTGTCAAAAGAGCATTGCCTTAGAAGGCTCCACTTCAGCAAGGAGGTGGTCACAGAGGTTTGCCACCTCCTGCAGCCAGACCTCCAGCCTCAGATCAGGACCAGGACATCTTTCTCAGTGGCAGTGAAGGTCATAGTCGCTCTCAATTTCTACGCCAGCGGCTCCTTCCAGGCTTCAGCAGGGGATATTGCAAACATTTTGCAGTTCGCCATCCATTGCTGCATCTAGGAGGTGACAGATGCTCTGTACAGAAGGAGAAGGGAGTACATCTCACTCCCCATGACCAGGGAGAAACAGGATGAACGCTCATACGATAGCAAAATACTGCGGATGCTGGAAATCCGAAATAACAACAGAAAACGCTGGAAAAACTAGCAGGCCAGGCAGCATCCGTGGAGAGAGAAACAGAGTTAACGTTTCAGGTCGAAGACCTTTCGTCAGAACTGGAAAAAAGCAGGAAATGAAATAGATTTACAATAGATGAACGCTCATGTGGCTTTGCAAGGATAGCGGGCTTCCCCATGGTTCAGGGCGCCATTGACTGCACGCATGTGGCATTGCGGGCACCTCATCACAATGCAGAGATGTTCCGTAACCACAAAGGCTACCACTCCAGTTGGTGTGCGACCACAGACAGCTCATCCTCGCCCTCAATGCCCACTATCCTGGCAGCAGCCACGATGCATTCATCCTGCGATAGACTGGTGTCCCAGCACTGTTCCACCCACCACATGAAGCTCCCGGCTGGCTGCTCGGAGACTAGGGTTATCCACTCGCCACCT
Organism: Squalus acanthias; assembly: GCA_030390025.1. NCBI lineage: Eukaryota > Metazoa > Chordata > Chondrichthyes > Squaliformes > Squalidae > Squalus > Squalus acanthias. The sequence goes on along the minus strand of CM059432.1, from coordinate 77,225,739 downwards.
GGCTGATGACACCCCTCCGCAACCCAACACTCCTGCTCAACACGCATACAACGACAGCCATAGCACCACCAGGAACCTGATCGAACAGACTGTCTGGGTGCTAAAGCAACGGCTCCCCTGCCTTGACCGCTTTGGAGGAGCCCTGCAATACTCCCCTGATTGAGTCTCCCTTTTCATTGTTGTGTGCTGCATGCTGCACAACCTGGTCATTCTGAGGGCCCAGCCATTGCCAACAGGGATTGCAGGTCCACCTCAGGAGCAGGAAGACGGGCAGGAGGAGGAAGAGGGGCCGGAGGAGGAGGAGCAGCAGTAACGTAGGAGGGAGGCACTCAATCTTGCTTCTGCAAGGGCCGTTCGTGATCGCCTCATTACACAGCGTTCCAATAAATGAGATAGCACATGGGCTTTGTGCAGAACAACCACATCATTACAGCCAGCTCGCAGCCCCCATCACCGGGCAAAGGTCGAATGAGAAACATCACAAAATGTGCTATGTAGAAATAAAAATTTAATATTGTGCACTACTCTCTCTTATGAAACACAACCAATAATAAACAAACACAACAATTTATCAACAAACACAACTGGTTCTTAGCAAACTGAACTATTTGTTACCAAACTCAACAAAATATTATTTACAAGCACATCAAACTATTTACACACACTCCCCCCATTTGCTAATAACGTATTATATACTCGCCCTTCCTCAATTATTTCCCTCCCCTTTGCAATTCCCCCCTCCCAACCCTACTGCTTCTCCGTAATGTGGCTCCAGTGGTTGCAGCAAGGCTGGTGGAAGGCTGCTGAGTCTGGGAGCCAGAGACTGCAGATGGCCTTGCAGGATGCCCTCGGCCACCTCTGGGCCTGGAAGGCCCGGCTGCAGACTGCAACACCTCAGCATAGGCGGCAGCAGTCTGGGCTGGCTGGGTTACAGGCTGCGGCAAGTGCAATGGCGGAGTGGCAGTGGTGGCAGCAAATCGTGAGAGGACAGCACCTTCCTGCTCGATCGACACACTGCCACTCCCCCGGGGCATACCCTCAGCATCCGGAGCAATCTGCTCGAGCACAGATTGCTGGCCTGCTGTGGCACCGTGAGATCCCCAGTGGACTGTGGGCAGCAGTCAGAGCTTGCGTGGCATCAATCTGATACTGCATGAGAGCAGTCTGAGACTGGATGCCACCAACCAATGACTCCATTACAGCACTAAGCTGTTGCGTTGCTTTGGCCTGGGCTGCAATAGCTGCTGCCACCTCACCCATGACACGCGGCATAAAGTCTGTGTCCCCACGGTGTTTCTGCAAGGCAATCATTCTTTGCAAACTGCCAAGGATGGGCTCGATGGCCCCCGAGCTTCCCTTTCCCCGTGGCGTTGCTGCAGCTCGCTGGGTCGCAGAGCTTCACCCACATCAGAGCCATATCCTAGGTTCCCCTCCAGTGACCGTATCAGACCTCTCGTCCTCAGGAGACACAGGCAGTGAGGCTCTGGCTTCTTGTTTCTCCTAATCTCCCGCGTCGCTGCCACTGGGAGGCTGAGGGACAGGCTGGTCAGCTGGTGGCTCACTATCTAAACGCATAAAGGCACAAGAGTGGGTTTAATGTCGGGGGAGGGGGGCAGGAAGGGAGCAAGGAATAGAGACAGTATATTTAGATGGAAAGTGAGAAGGGCTTGTGTTGTGAGGGGGAAGTGGTATGAGAGAAGAGCGGGTGGTGATGAACATTCCGTTGTTGTCCCCAAGGGGGTCGACGTCTCCGACTGCCACAGCACCAATGATTCTGCAATGATTCTGTGCACTCGCTCCTTCAGGTCTGTAAGGGGGTGCAGCTCTGCCTGACCTCCTCCCTTGCGTGGCTGCTCCCTCCTGTTATGAGCAAGCTTGGCCTGCAGGCCCAGGTCACAAGCAGCAATGATCAGAGTGAGGCTGTGCAGCATGATTGAACCTCCCCTTTAAGAACTGAAAGGCGCCGGTCTGTCTGAGTGCTTGTAAATGACAGCGCCGGAACTTGAGTCGTGCTCTCCGACGTTAGCGCCCTAAGAGGAGAGCGTAGAGCTTGATATAGCGCTCCACTTCCCTCGTGGGGCGCTAAAACTGAATTTTGCGGTCGCCGGCACTAAAGTTAGCAGCCAGGCGATGTTAGTGCCCCAAAATGGTCAATACGGAATTTTTCGCCCATAAACTTGTGCTCATTCCAAAACTCTGCTGCCCATATCTTAACTCTCACCAAAACCCTCACACATCACCCCTGTACATTGGCTCCCGGACTGGTACCGCCTCAATTTTAAAATTCTCATCCTTGTTTTCAAATCCTTCCATGACCTCGCCCCCTCCCTATCTCTGTAGTCTCATTCGGCCCTGAAAGCCTTTGAGATATCTGCGCTCCTCCAATTCTGGCCTCTTGTGCATCACCAATTTTTATCACTCCACCCTTACCGGCTGTGTCTTCAGCTGCCTAGGCCCTAAACTCTGGAAATCCCTCCCTCTCTCTCCTCCTTTTAAGATGCTCCTTAAAATTTACCTCTTTAACCAAGCTTTTGGTCATCTGTCCTAATACCACCTTAGGTGGCTCGGTGTCAAATTTTGTTTGGTAACTCTCCTGTGAAGTGCTTTGGGATATTTTACTGCGTTAAAGGCGCTATATAAATGCAAGCTGGCGGTGGTGGTGTTGGTAGAGAGGTCGAGCTTGGGTGTTAACAGTGTGTGTCTGGATCTGCCCATGTCTACAGATAATATTGCTGAGAGTCAACAGGTAAATGAGGAAAAGGAGCAGGCCAAGAATGGTACCTTCTGGTACTCCATGGGTAATCCAGCAGTGACTATGTGGGGGTGGGAAAAGAAGCCATTTTTGGAGATGTACTAGCTTGGGTGGGATAAGTAGCAATTGTACGATGCAGGGGCATTCCTACAGATATGTACAACGTAGCAGAGAGGTGGCACTACACAAGAACATAAGAAATAGGAGCAGGAATAGGCCCTTCGAGCCTGCTCCACCATTCAATAAGATCATGGCTGATCTTCTACCTCAACTCCACTTTCCTGCACTATCCCCATATTCTTTGGTTCCCTACTTTGCACTAATTAAGTGCTGAAGGCTGGATTAGTCAATTGTGTTGAATGTCGTGGAGAGCTCAAGGAGGGATAATGTGCAAAGGATGTCATTGGTGACTTTGACCAGGGCAGTTTCAATGCTGTGTCCAGGGAGAAAATGGGCTCAAAGGGATTCAGGGTGTGAGATTGGTAGCTGCAATATGGGTTGTGGCCAAGCAATATATCATTTATACTGCATGGCTGAAATTTCAGTTCCCCTGCCCCGGAGAGAGGTTGGCAGATACGTGAAAACACACACACACACGACACTGTACTGCAGCTACTCCATACATTGTCAAACCCAAGCAGTGTGAGACTAGCCCCTCCAGGGGCTCTCGCACTGCTTTTTGGAGCCAGATTGGGTTGTGACTCCAACTTGAGCATCACTGTGAACTAGAAACTACTTTGCAGTATGTTGTTATAGTCGCACCCTTTGACTTCACATTAACTGCAGCAACATCATGCATCTTTTTTCCGAATTATTTTGTAATTGCTTCTCGAGTACCCACCTCCTAGTTGCTAACTAGCGAACTAGTTGCTTGTTTTATAGAACACTTCATGAGATGCATCCCAATCTTATCATATTACACATAACTACTATGAATAAATCTTGGGATCAGTATGCTAGAGATAATATTTATTAGTCAATTAAATTCATTCTTTTGAAAGAAACGCAGGTAGCATATGCATTAATTGCATTTTGACAGTGAACGTCAACTTTGTTTCAGAATTCCATCTTGAAAATATTGCAGATATAAAAAAACTCTTTCCAGAATATAAGAAGCGGCCCATTTCTGAAAATAAGTATGCAAGTGTTAACAGTACATCTGCAAGTGGCATCTATTTACCATGTGTTTCTGTGAATATAAAAAGTGCTTTGATTTTTTTTTATATCCGTGTTATTGAAAAGGTTTTAACATTCCTATAATACCTTCTTGGCAGTTCCCACCTTTTATTGTCTCATTATCTACTGGTTTGTGATCTTGATTAACAACATTTTTTGGGGGGGGAGGGAACCAACTGTGCTACCTCTGGCTAATTTCTTTTTAAAAACTTCAGATGAAATGAGTTAGAAAGAAAGAACTTGCATTTATATAGCACCTTTATCACATCCTCAGGACATCCTAATGCGCTTCACAATCGATGAATTATTTTTGCAGTCAGTGTTGTCAAGTAGGCAAACATGAAAACCAAATGTGTGTACAGCAAGGTCCCACAAACAGCAAATCAGACAAATAACTATAGAATGTTACAGCACAGAAATAATCCATTGGCCCATCAAGTCTTTGCTAGTTTTTCCGTATGAGCCACTGGGGGAGATTGAGGCCTCCTGCCTGGTGGAAACAAGGTGTTAGCGCTCCAAAAATTGCAGGGAAGAACTTCCTACTGTCGATGTGTTCGTTGCCTTTTTGCTAGGGTCCTCGAAATGGGCAGCCATCTGAAGCAAGTGCTAAAATAGCATCGTTAATAATGTTATTGGGACCCTGATACTATTTCAGTACTCAACTGGGCAGCACGCACTCACCCAGTTATCAGTTCACTGTCCAGCTGAAGAGGAGCCCGAAGGTAAGTACTTACTTATTTTTGTGGGACCAGGACGAGCAGGCGTGCTCCTCCCAGGCTCCACAAAAATAACCTGGCCCACTGCCATGCGGCTTCTCCCTCAACCTCGTACCTGGCCTGGCGGAAGAGCTGCAGATTGAGGTGCTGCGTGAGAGCAGTCCTGTTGTCCCAACATTTGCTGAAAGTGGGGCCCAGCTATTGATCCAGACCTAAGTCATGGCTTGGACCATGAAGATGGCAAAAGATTTTTTTGTTAGGTCCCGTTATTTAGGGGTCTAATAAATAATCCTTCGGCAGGCGAGTGCCTGAGATGTTCTTTTACCGGTGCGGGTGCCTGCCCAGAATATTTAAATTAAGTGACCGCCCCCTGACGCCACATACTTTGGCCACTGGTGCGTGGATTCCAGCAGTTTTGCCGGGATCGATGGCCTGCAGATTTGTGCAGCCCAAATCCCTAGCCGTGGATTCGCCTCCCTAAATCTGGCTGTTCCTCTACTAGCTATCTTGTGGCAATAGTAGTAATCCTGAGATTAGTATCTTTGGGGTCCTGCTTATTAATCTATGACCTAACTCCTGGATCGCTTTTTGCAGGATTTGTAACCTATTCTTCCCCATGTCATTGTTTCCAGCATGAACCACAATTTCTGTCCTAAAAGGACTCTCAGCTGCTGTAGTCACGACAATGATATTCATATGTTCACACATATCTCTGAACTCCTCATTAGCGAATTCACCTCCATTATCGGTCAAAAACTTTGCTAGTGTCCCAAGTCCAGTCCCTATCCATTTTTCAATAATTTTATCGATAATAACCTTCTCCTTACTATATATTAATGTAGAAATACTAAATCTCGTATTCAGGTCAATAAAATGTAAGATGAAAACATTTCTGTCTTTGTCCCATAACTTTAGATCCATGGCAACTACCTCGTTAAAGTCACGTGCCAATGAAAGACCTGCAAAAGGACGTGGGAGCGTCCTTCTATACTTGTTAGAGATTTCACAGTTCTCGCTAATCTCTTCTATTATCCTTGCATACACCTCATCAACTATACCTGCATCTTTTAGCAGGAATTTTAAATGTTGACTAGTAGGGTGGGCAAATTGTCTATGTAACTTTAAGACATTGGGCCGTATTTTCCGATCGGAAGCCTCCTGCGTGCGGAAGCCTCTCATCTGGAAAAATCTACGAACATACCTGAGGGCTCCCGAGGTCCAGACACTTCTGATCCTGGGCCTCTCCAAACGCCAAGTGCGCAGGGCCCACGTATCCCAGAGGCGCATGCAGTTCGCAGCGTCCCTGGGATCATGTGGGCCATGGGGAGCCAATAGAAGAAGGGAATCTCCCTTCATACAGATAGACCTGTCAAATATATGAATGGAGATCACCCCAAAAACATAGTAAAACTTTAAATAATTTTTTTTTTAAATCACCTTTTTAAAATTAGTTGAAATTACAATAAATTAAATATTTTAAACAAAAATTTTTTTTTTTTGAAAAAAATTAAAGTATTTTACAGGGCTAAAAATAAACTTACCTTTTTTAAAGTATTTTTAAATGATTAAATGAGTGAATTTTTTTTTTTTTTTACTTTTTTTCCAACTCATCCTGGTAAAAGCAGGGTTTTCTGCAGGCGGAGGGTCTCCAGAAAGCGGAACTCTCTGCCCGCGAAGGCCCTTCTCCAGGACAGGCGTCCGATCTGTCAAGAGCATTCTTGACAGATTGGAAATGCCGGTTTTCAGCGCATGCGCTTGGCATGCCTGAAACCGGCATTTCCGATGTCCCTACGGGTGTGTACACAGCGCGTACCCACCCGTAGGGATCGGAATATCCGGCCCAATGTTTTTTTCCCTCTTATCCTTATCACCTGATGCCATTAATACTTGCCTAACACTCTGATGAGAAACATCAGGTTATGTTAAGGGGATACAATAATGTCCTGACTGGGTAAATTGCAGATCAACTAATTTTCCCAAAAATAATTGTCTTATCATATTCCATGTCAAGTTCATTTGTGCCTTTTTCATGGAAGGTTTACTCAATAGCATAGGTATCTCAGAAGACTACATCTGTACAATGGCTTACTCCAGCTATCTTACCTGGAATTACCACTCCTGAGTGACCTCAAAGTGTTGTCATCTCCAAACCTAAAGCATGTCGTACTTTTATGTTCCTTAACCTTGTGTCAATCATCACTACTTAGTGAATGAAGATAACATTATAACCAATCTGTTGGAGGCCAATCATCTCAGCCCCAGGACATCACTGCAGGAGTTCCTCAGGGCTGTGTCCTAGGCCCAACCGTCTTCAGCTGCTTCATCAATGACCTTCCCTCCATCATAAGGTCAGAAGTGGGGATGTTCGCTGATGATTGCACTGTGTTCAGTTCTATTCGCAACTCCTCAGATAATGAAGCAGTCCATGCCCGCATGCAACAAGACCTGGACGACATTCAGGCTTGGGCTGATAAGTGGCAAGTAACATTTGCGCCACACAAGTGCCAGACAATGACTAGGTCCAACAAGCGAGAGTCAAACCACTCACATTCAACGGCAATACCATTGCCGAATCCCCCTCCATCAACATCCTGGGGGTCACTGTTGATCAGAAATGTAACTGAACCAGCCACATAAATACTGTGGCAACAAGAGCAGGTCAGAGGCTGGGTATTCTGTGCTGAGTGTCTTACCTCCTGACTCCCCAAAGCCTTTCCACCATCTACAAGACACAAGTCAGGAGTGTGATGGAATACTCTCCACTTGCCTGGATGAGTGTAGCTCCAACAACACTCAAAAAGCTCGACACCATCCAGGACAAAGCAGCCCGCTTGATTGGCACCCCATTCATCACCTTAAACATTCACTCCCTTCACCACGGGCGTACCATGACTGCAGTGTGTACCACCTACAAGATGCACTGCAGCAACTCGCCAAAGCTGCTTTGACAGCACTTCCCAAACCCGTGACCTCTACCACCTAGAAGGACAAGGGCAGCAAACGCATGGGAACACCACCACCTCCAAGTTCCCCTCCAAGTCACACACCATCTTGACTTGGAAATATATTGCCGATCCTTCATCATCGCTGGGTCAAAATCCTGGAACTTCCTCTCTAACAGCACTATGGGAGTACCTTCACCTCATGGACTGCAGCGGTTCAAGAAGGTGACTCACCATCACCTTCTCGAGGGCAATTAGGGATGGGCAATAAATGCAGGCCTTACCAGCAACACCAACATCCCAGGAACGAATAAAAAAAAAACTTAGAGTCACATCTAAAGCATCTATTGACTTTTCCTTGGGCATGCCTGGAATTAATTTGCCCATTATTACTGTGCCAATTTTGTCTTCTGTTGATATAACCGGATTTTCTATACGTGCTTTCCTCACCATTCTGTCTGACTTTAATCCTTCTGTTATATTGACGCCTGCGTCCGGTATTGGGAATATTTCAAAATCTGGTAACCATTGAATCTTCTATTCTTTGTGTCACGGCGTAATGCCTCATTTGTTCCATGAAGGCTGAAGGGAATGACTGAATCCCCAGGAATTTTTTTTAAGGCAGCAGACATCTGCTCCAACAGTCTCCTTTTCTGAGAACTGGACGCCAGTTAGGACAAGTTGCTTCTCCATACGAGACACCTTTGCACAATCTAGTAATTTCAATGCTAGAACCGATCCAGGGATTCCCAAATTAAACTTTGTCAAACTTTTGTACAATTTGTTAAAGTCTATGATATACTCTTCCATTGAATAACCATCCGTTTTCCGAAATCTGTCAAATTCTGACCAGGCCTCATAGGCATTTAACAGGTCATCTTTTGTAGATTTTATCCTAGAAATCCATTAGAAAGTCAGAACCTTCATCATTATCCAACTGATCGGCTTCCATCTCAGAAAATACCGTAACTTCTGATTTTACTTTGTTCAGGAAGCGACAAAGCCAGGGCCATGCCTTGTTTTCTCTTTGGTAGAGCATACAGTTCTGACTCCGAGGACATCGAAGGGTAGCCGCGGAAGAGAGGCAGGCAGTCGGGCTGAATGACCCCCTCAATTGCCCGCTGCCTGGACCTGTTAATGGCCACCTTGGCCAAACCCAGGAGCAGTCCAACAAGGAGGTCCTCTGGTCTGCCCATGAAGGCGTGTCCGGACCAAAGATGAGGAGAGTGTGCAAGAGCAGCCCTTCCAGGAAACCCCTCCGTGCACAGTGGAAAGGCATGGAAGGGATCTCCGAGAGACGGCTCAAGCTGTGAGGTTTCAGGGCCTGGTGCCAAAGAGAAATTCCGTCTGAATGGGGGTCAGTTCAGACTGGATCGCTCCACACGCTTGAGCCTCCTCGACACACCTAGTGGAGTCAGGGCCTATTGCCTCTTTTAGCATCTCGATAACTTCGGCCACGAACTGGACGCCGTGCCAGCTCCTCTGGTGACATCCAGCCCGCTCCTCCATGATCCAGTACATCCCTGACTCTGGTTACCTTGCCAGCCAGGGCCCTCCCCTCCGCCAGCCACATGAAACCGCGGTCGAGGAGATGCGGATTCCTGAACAGCGGCTCCCGTCGGATAGCCACCACTCCTAACGGGGGAGAACTCTGGCTGGAGGCGACCAGGTTACAGATCCTAATCAGTTCCTGGTAAAAGACAGGCAGCTCCTACAAGGAGGCAAGGCTACACCTCCGTTTTATAAACAGGAGCTGCATGTCATAATTGAGGCCGTGCAGCTGGCGGAAGAAATACGTCGCCAGCGCACGCCATCTGGGAGGATTCTCAACGTACAGGCCTCTGCAGGGTCTGAAGACAGAAAGTCGCCGCCTGGGTACGCATGCACACCAGTGCCTGACCGCCCTCCTAAGTGGGAGACTCAGAACCACGGCAGAGACCCAATGCTTCCTTTTGTTCCAGAAAAAGTCAACAAGCTTCTTCTGTATCTTGGCGACAAACTCAGGGTGAGGGATCAAAGTGACCAACTAGTACCACAGCATAGTGATCACCTGTTGATTTATGACCAGTGCTTGAGCCCTGTAGGACAGCACTCTGAGCAATCCTGTCCAGCATCCTAGGTGAGTGGTGACTTTGGCCTCCAGCTCTTGCCAGTTTGCTGGTCAGGCTTCCTCAGCAGGGCTAAGGTAGACTCCCAGGTAGAGGAGATGAGTGGTGCTCCAGGCAAAAGGCCGGAGCTCTTCCGGCAGGGAGTCCACCCGCCACTGACCCACCAAGAGTCCAGAACATTTCTCCCAACTAATCCTCGCAGAGGACGCGGCAGAGTAGACCTGCTGGCACTCGCATCCTCCGCAAGTCAGTGGAATCTGTGACCATGAGGAGCATGTTATCCGTGTAAGCTGAGAGGATGACCTCCACGCCCGGCCCTTGCAGAGTCCCGTCGACCTCTTCCACAAGAGGCGCAGGAAAGGCTCCACGCAGATGGCATATAACTGGCTGGACATGGGGCATCCCAGACGCACCCCTCTCCTGAAGCGAAGGGGCCTCGTCAAAGACCCGTTAACCTTAATCAGACAATCCACGGCGGCGTACAGAGGTTGGATCCGGGCAACAAAATGCGTCCTGAACCCGGATGCATGCAGAGTCCCTAAGAGGTACTCGTGATCCACCTTGTCGAACGCCTTCTCCTGATCCAGGAAAAGGAAGGCGACCGACAGACCAGCCCTCTGGGAATGGTAGATTAGGTCCCGGACCAGATGGATGTTGTTGTGGATGATCCGGCCTGGGACCTTGTCGGACTGCTCAGGGTGAATCATGTGGGCCAGCACGGTGCCAAGGTGAGCAGACATTGCCCTGCCAAAAATCTTGTAGTCCGTGCCGAGGAGGGAGACCGGGCGCCAGTTCTTAAGTAGGCGGAGATCGCCCCTCTTGGGCATCTAGCTCACCAGGCCAAACTTCCTCTGAGGCTCCCCCCACCCCAGCCCTGAACTCAGATCTTTCTCACCGATCTCCCCTCATGCGCTCTTCGAGCTCACCTTGTCCATGAGACCCACTTCCTGCTCCCACGACCCTATTCCACTAAACTGCTGCCCACCCAACTTCCTTTTCTGGCTCCCATGTTAGTTGATATTGTTAAAGGTTCTCTCTCCTCAGGTACTGTCCCCCTCTCCTTCAAATCTGCCGTCATCACCCCCCTACTCAAAAAATCAACTTTGACCCCTCCGTTCTTGTAAACTACCGCCCCATCGTCAACCTCCCATTCTCTCAAGTCCTTGAACGTGTTGTCGCCTCCCAAATCCGTGCCCATCTTTCTCGTTTGAATGTTTGAATCCCTCCAGTCAGATTTCTGCCCCTACCACAGTACTGAAACGGCTCTTATCAAAGTCACAAAGACATCCTTTGTGTCTGTGACAAAGGTAAACTATCCCTCCTCATCCTTCTCGACCTGTCTGCAACCTTTGACATGGTTGACCACTCTATCCTCCTCCCAACGCCTCTCCACCGTCGTCCAGCTGGGTGGGACTGCACTCACCTGGTTCCATTCTTATCTATCTAATTGTAGCCAGAGAATCACCTGTAGTGGCTTCTCTTCCCACTCCTGCATCGTTACCTCTGGTGTCCCCCAAGGATCTATCCCTAACCCCCTCTGATTTCTCATCTACATGCTGCCCCTTGGCGACATCCTCTGAAAACACAATGTCAGTTTCCACATGTACGCTGACGGCACCCAACTCTACCTCACCACCACCTCTCCCGACCACTCCACTGTCTCTCAATTGTCAGACTGCTTGTCTGACATCCAGTACTAGATGAGCAGAAATTTCCTCCAACTAAATATTGGGAAGACTGAAGCCATTGTCTTCGGTCCCTGCCACGAACTCTATTCCCTAGCTACCGACTCCATCCCTCTCCCTAGCATCTGTCAGAGGCTGAACCCGACTGTTCGCAACCTTGGTGTCCGATTTGACCATGAAATGAGCTTCCGACCACATAGCCGTGCCGTCATTAAGATCACCTATTTCCACCTCCGTAACAACTGCTGAAACCTTCATCCATGCCTTTGTTACCTCTAGACTTGACTATTCCCACGTTCTACCCTATGTAAATCTGAGGTCATCCAAAACTCGGCTGCCTGTGTCCTAACTCACACCAAGTCCCGTTCACCCATTACCCCTGTGCTCGCTGACCTAGATTAGCTCCCGGTTAAGCAACGCCTTGATTTTAAAATTCTCATTCTTGTTTTCAAATCCCTCCATGGGCTCGTCCCTGCCTATCTCTGTAACCTTCTCCAGCCCCACGACTCCCCGAGATATCTGTGCTCCTCTAATTCTGGCCTCTTGAGCATCCCTGATTATAATTGCTCAACCATTGGTGGCCGTGCCTTCAGCTGCCAAGCCCCTAAGCTCTGGAATTCCCTCCCTAAACCTCTCCGCCTCTCTACCTCTTTCCTCCTTTAAGACACTCCTTAAAACCTACTTCTTTGACCAAGCTTTTGGTCACCTGCCCTAATTTCTCCTTGTGTAGCTCGGTGTCAAATTTTGCTTTATTATGCTTCTGTGAAGTATCTTGGGACATTTTACTATGTTAAAGGCACTATATAAATACAAGTTGTTGTTGTTTACATGAGACAGAGTGGGCAAACGGCGGGTATTATGATCTGCCAATAAGGGGGCAGGAGGAAGATGAATGCGATCATTTCTTTGGGCAGGGATTTGGTGGAAGTCTCTGCCCAATTTCTCTTACCCTGGGACCCCCCAAAAATGGCCAGGAAAGTGCAGGGAAATCATGCCCCATGAGTCAGTGTGTGTAAAATCTGTGCAGCTGTACTTTCCCCATGTGCTTTGGTCTGCTCATTTTCTTTTTTGGAAAAAGGAATTTGCATTTATGTAGCATCTTGGATGCAGGACATTGGCTGGTCCTTTGCTGCCCACTGCCTGCAAAAGGTAGCGGAGGTAGGGGGATATTGGGCCTAGGTGTGTGTTTCCCCCTGCCTACCGTCTGCCCTATTCACTGCTGCTTCTCCGGGTTGCAATGTGAAACGTGGGGTTGGACCCTGGGAAGCGGTGGTAAATGCCCTGAGCTCCCCCAGTGGAGGGATAGGACCTTGTAGAGGCCTTTTCTTCCTTAAATTTGGGCCCATCACTTCACTGCTGAAGGCCTTCATCTCAGCATTTGTTTTCAGTGAGATCCTTGATGCAGTCTTCAGTCGCTTGTGCCCTTTTAACTATGGCACCATTGGGATTCTCCGCTTTGCGCTGGTCAGCTCCCTCTTGGTAGTGGGAATCCTGTTGGAAGCCAGCAATGCATCAGAAATTAGCCCTAACTCAGGAAAATGAGGCAGGGTCAGCATGGATTTGGGAGGGGGCAGGGCTGGAAGTCATGCACCACTGGAAATCCACCCCAAAGAGGAGAATTCCTGATGAAAGTGAAAAGCATTGCTATAGAATAATTAGTGAGCAGAATTTCTCAGTTGCTAGTAAGGAGGTCTGGTTTCTTTTATAGCATATTGTAATAATTCAGAAATATCCTTTATTACCTCTCTTTTGTAATTGAGATCCAGCATTAAAAGTACTTGTGTGAAGCTATTTGGGCAAATGTGGCTGTCATCTACAACCTCCTTTTTAAATAGGCATTTCTCCAGTGTAAGATAATTGGCACTCACTCCAAAGTAAAGTCATTAACAGTTGTAAGTTGACAGGAGGAGGCCTATTTACTGGGATACAATTAGGGCCAGCTTCACGCAAGGTTCTAAATTAACACGGTGCAAAACAAATAGAAACAGTCAGATGTGAATTTTTTTTAAAGCAATTAAACAAAGTTTAATTACAACAACAACATAAGTAGTTTTCTTCCCTAATGTGTTTCAGTCGAGGTACAGGCAAGAATGGAGCTCGCCCGCAGCACTGAGGGGAGTAAAAGCTTCTGCTTCAGCAGACCCATTATCGGGGCTATCTCACAGCTTTCATTTTGTGGGGTTGATTTTAATTGTTCCCACCAGGCGGGAAATGCACATCAGTGGGTTGGCCAACTGTTTTACACCTTGTCCAATTTTCCTGTCCATGGAAGTCAATGGAAAATTGATCTCTGTGTGTCGAGCAAACAAAGCAGGCCGAATTCCCACCTGAAAAAACACAGGAAGGCTTTATATTCTTCCGATATACCCCAGCCAGGCGGGGTCTCCAACTGCAAGAGAAGGATCAGCACAGACCTCCCTCACTGCCATTAGGGTTGCCAACACTTGTTGGGTGTATTCCAAGAAGTTTCATCACAGGAACTGCCTCCTCCAACTTCTCCGCCCCCAGACTTCCGCCATTGGTCACCTGTCGTGTCCATTGTCGTGGGGCACCATCTTCCCATGCCAATTGGAAAGTGAACAAACTCTTTGTTACCTGATTGGATAATTCTTGACTGTTTGTCAAACAGCCTTTTTACTCAACTCCAATATTTTTATCATTAATAATCAAAAGTGTTGGTTTGGAAGGTGATAGCAAGGAAGCCTTGGCGAGTTGAAAATTGAAATTCTGCCGCGTTCCCAGCCCCCGTAATATTAACAGCGGCAATTCAGGCCCTCGGTGAGGCTCCCGCTAAAAGCAGGTGGGCGCCTACTTAAGATGCATGAGTCATAGCCCGATGACGTCAGCTGCGCCACAACGTAATATGAACGATGGGGGAGCCCCGCACTGTTTGCTGTCTGGCAACAGAACCATGGCGGGAGAAGACGACGGGACAGAAGAGGCCAAGGTAAGTTTTAAAAATGTCCTGCTCTTTGAACTCTTTGTGAGCCAGGAGGAGTAGGATGTTCCACAGCAGGATTAACGCACCGACCATTATGTGCCAATTAAAATGCATCTGCATTCCAAGAATGTGCTATGAGTAAATTGTATGGGGGAAAAATTCGGTATCGCCCTGTTTGGGGCGCAGTTATTGGCCGGGCGCAAAGTTTAGCGCCTGGCGTTAATTATCACCTCCGACTGCAAACTTGGCTTCTATCGCCCCTAGAGGTGATTGGAGCGCTAAATCAGGCGCTACACACCTCTCTTAAGGCGCTAACGCCGAGGAGCGAGGCGCTACCTCAGAGCGCTGGCGAAGCTCATGTGATGTCAGTCAGCAATGGAACACAGACACACTGGCGCCAGCCAGTTCTTAAAGGGGAGGGTCGATCTTGCTCTCTATCCACACCCTGCTCATTGCAGCCTTGAATCTCGGCCTGGAGAGACCTGTACATCAAATCTGCTGGAAAGAACAATGGAGAGGCCCAGGGAAAGAGCTCAGAGTGCAGCCCCCACAGTCTCTTCTAAATCGATGCAAGGAAGGTCAAATCAAAATGAACCAGCAAAGTGCTGCTCAGTACCCAAAACTCCTTCACACAGCGTTGAATCTCTCCAGAAGTCTCTCTCTCTCTCCCTCTCTCTCTCTCTCAGAATGTGTGGTGCAAAAATGTCACCGACAAAAAAAGGCAGGAAGCGGTCGCCTTTAAATAGCGCTCCCCCAGTTCCTTCCTGACTGCAAAATGTTCCCCTCAACCTGTCGTTGCTAGCGGCAGACGGAAAGGCAGGGGGCGCCACTCAATATCCGGTCCAGGGCGCTATCAGGGGCGTTGCACACTCAACTGACGTCACGATCTGCGGGAGCAGGAGATCGTGGCGGTAGTGTTTAGCGCTGCCGCAAAATGTCTAGTCAATTTCGCGAGCGGCGCAAAAATTGCCGCACCCGGGCGCTAGTTGCTTTGCACCCCATTAGCGCCCTCTTAGGGCGCTAACGGGAGGCGCCAAGCAACCGAATTTTTCCCCCGACATTTCTACAAATGTGCCAAAAAATAATGAGAAAAAAATCTCTAATTTAACAGACAATCACTGCAATAAGAGCAAACTAAACCCACTACTAATCATAAATGGCATTCTTCACAGCCACTTGATATTGACAGCTGTTGATGCACTTGTAGTCTACAAAACAGTAAAGTGCCATTGTGGTTACTACCTGATATAGCATAGAGTACCAATGATCTGACAGGCTACGTCAGTGGAAAATATCTGAGTATGTTAAGGATACTTAACTGTGACGGATGAGTATAGTCAGGAGCTTCTTTACTGAAAAGCTGGTGCATATACACATTGGTTTACTTTGGTGTATTACAGTATTTACAGTTTCCCTCACAGGAAAAATATTGTACTTGAAGGCTTCTTTACTATATTCACAAGCTGCTTTACAGAAAATAAGTGTATTTACAGGCTGTTTCAGTATAACTACATATCAGTATATCTGTTTTTTATGATGAGCAAGCTGATGCCTTGGAATTAACCAGTCTGTGTTCATAGTATATGAAAATATACTATCTCTTTTAGAGGTACAGTATAGTAACCTAGAAAAACACATATGACAGAAAGTGAGCCATAGATGCACACTTAACAGTAAAGAGACTTTAAATAGATATGGCCAAGAGAGTAAAGCACTTATTTAAAAAAAATACAAAAGCAAAATACTGCAGATGCTGGAAATCTGAAATAAAAACAGTAAATGCTGGAAATACTCAGCAGGTCAGGCAGCATCTGTGGCGAGAGAAACAGAGTTAACGTTTCAGGTCGATGACCTATCATCAGAACTGGAAAATCCCCCTTTCCCTGCCTCTGTATTTGCTTAAAACCTGTTAGATCTGTAGCATTTTCTAGTTCTGATAAGTCATCAACCTGAAACGTTAACTTTGCTTCTCTCTCCACTTATGCTGCCTGACCTGCTGAGTATTTCCAGCATTTTCTGTTCTTATTTAAAAAAACTTTCAGTTTATACATAAAATTGCTTCAGTAAATTAACTTGTGGCACTTTAGAGTAAAGCAGTCTGCAAATGCAAACTTATATTACAATTAAGATACTTTTAAATACTCAAGTGAACCACAATAATATAGTCTGGAAATCCACCAACATGTTAAAGAAAATCAAGCAAACATGCATTTGTGTATTACAGTAAAACAAATTATATATAGAGACTTCTTTAATTAAATTTAAGTACTTTTCAATGAACCTGGGTCTGTACATTGGAACTTGACACTTAATTAGCCTATGCCTAAACAACAACAACAACTTGTATTTATATAGCACCTTTAACGTAGTAAAACATCCCAAGGCACTGCACAGGAGTAATTTAAGACAAAAAATTTGACACCGAGCCACATAAGGAGAAATTAGGGCAGGTGACCAAAAGCTTGGTCAAAGAGGTAGGTTGAAGGAGTGTCTTAAATGAGGAAAGAGAGGTAGAGAGGCGGAGAGATTTAGGGAGGGAATTTCAGAGCTTAGGGCCTAGGCAACAGAAGGCACGACCACCAATAGTTGAGCGATTATAATCAGGGATCCTCAAGAGGGCAGAATTAGAGGAGCGCAGATATCTCGGGTGTGGGTGGGGGGTGTGGGGCTGAAGGAGATTACAGAGATAGGGAGGGGCGAGGTCATGGAGGGATTTGAAAACAAGGATGAGAATCTTGAAATTGAGGCGTTGCTTAACCGGGAGCCAATGTAGGTCAGCGAGCCGCGGGTGATGGGTGAACGGGACTTGGTGCGAGTTAGGACACGGGCAGCCAAGTTTTGGATCACCTCAAATTTACATAGGGTAGAATGTGGGAGGCCAGCCAGGAGTGCGTTGGAATAGTCAAGTCTAGAGGTAACAAAGGCATGGATGAGGGTTTCAGCAGCGGATGAGCTGAGGCAAGGGCGGAGACGGGTGATGTTATGGAGGTGGAAATAGGTGGTCTTAGTTATGCTGCGGATATGTGGTCGGAAGCTCATTTCAGGGTCAAATATGACACCAAGGTTGCAAACAGTGTGGTTCAGCCTCAGACAGATGTTAGGGAATGGAGTTTGTAGCAGGGACCGAAAACAATGGCTTCGGTCTTCCCAATATTTAATTGGAGAAAATTTCTGCTTATCCAGAACTGGATGTCGGACAAGCAGTCTGACAATTTAGAGACCGTGGAGGGGTCAAGAGAAGTGGTGGTGAGGTAGAGCTGGGTATCGTCAGCGTACATGTGGAAGCTGACGCTGTGTTTTCGGATGATGTCGCTAAGAGGCAACATGTAGATGAGAAATCGGAGAGGGCCAAGGATAGATCCTTGGGGGACACCAGAGGTAACGATGGAACCAGGCGAGTGCAGTCCCACCCAGCTGAACGATGGTGGGGAGGCGTTGGAGTATGATGGAGTGGTCAACTGTGTCAAAGGCTGTAGACACGTCAAGAAGGACGAGGAGAGATAGTTTACCTTTGTCACAGTCACAATGGATGTCATTTGTGACTTTGATGAGAGCCGTTTTGGTACTGTGGCAAGGGCAGAAACCTGATTGGAGGGATTCAAACATGGAATTGCGGGAAAGATGGGCACGGATTTGGGAGGCAACAACACGTTCAAGGACTTTGGAGAGGAAAGGGAGTTTGGAGATGGGGCGGTAGTTTGCAAGGACGGAGGGGTCAAGAGTTGTTTTTTTGAGGAGAGGGGTAATGATGGCAGATTTGAGGGAGAGGGGACAGTACCTGATCAGAGAGAACCGTTAACAATGACAGCTAACATGGGAGCCAGGAAAGGAAGTTGGGTGGTCAGCAGTTTTGTGGGAATAGGGTCGAGGGAGAAGGAAGTAGGTCACATGGACAAGATGAGCATGGAGAGGTCATGAGGGGAGATCAGAGAGAAACTGGAGAAAGATGTGAGTTCAGGGCTAGGGCAAGGGGGAACCTTAGAGGAAGTTTGGCCTGGTGGGCTAGGGGAAGGAAGGGAAGTGGCAGAGGCAGCTGAACGGATGGTCTCAATCTTGGAGACAAAGAAGTCCATGAGCTCCTCACACTTGTTGTCGGAGGTGAGGGTGGAGGAGACAGGGGAGAGGGGTTTAAGAAGACGGTTAGCAGTGGAGAATAGAAGTTGGGGTTTATCTTTGCATTCCAGAATGATTCTGGAATGGTGAGCAATTTTGGCAGGCGAGAGCAGGACCCGATAATGCTTTATGTGGTCCAGCCAGATCTGGCAGTGAATGGCTAAACCAGTTGTCCGCCATATCCGTTCAAGTCTGTGTTCCTTGGACTTAAGGGAGCGAAGATGAGAGCCGTACCAGGGGGAACGGCCAGGGTGAGAGAGAGTAATTGTTTTAATAGGGACTAGGTCATCAAAGGTGGTGGTGAGGGTGTGGTTGACCAGATCGGTAGCTGCAGAAATGTCATGCTGAATGGGGGGCCAAAGCTGGACAGTTGGGATTTCATAAGTGCAGTTGTAAGAGAGTTGGGAGAGAGTTTTTTCCAGGGGCGGACACAGAAGGTAGTAGGATTAGGGGGCGGGGGTGGAAGGGGGATGTGGGTGGAGAGCGATACGAGGAAGTGGTCAGTGATGGCCTTATCTGCGATTGACACGATGGGAGTAGCGAGCCCACGAGAGATGGCAAGGTCGAGAGGGTGGCCGTGAATATGGATTGGGAGTTTACATGGAGGGAGAGATTAAGGGAGGATAGGAGGCTAGTGAACTCAGAGGAGAGAGAGCATGATGAATTGAGATGGAGGTTGAAATCACCGAGGATGAGAAGTCGTTCGGTGCAGAGGCCTACAATAATGTACTGTGTAAACACAAGTACATTGTAGTAAAGGAACTCAAGGGTATATAAGATTGTAAATTGTATGGGATAGATAAATCCAGAAAATCACTTCAAATTAAATTGCAAGAATTAGATACGGGGACATAAATAGTAAAAGGCAAATTTAGGACTGCTACCAGGAGGTTGTGCGCAGAAGAAGGGATTGAAACATGGAATAGACTCCTGCATAGAGCAGTGGAGTCAAAATCCCTAGAATAATTGAAGAAACAATTGGATTGGGCAATAGGGAACTTTAGGGTCTTTCTGGATGGATGAATTAAATGGGTGGGATGGCCTCCCTCATCCGTAGTTATCTTATCATACATTAATGTAGGTTGGAAATGCAGAAAGGTATTGCACTGGCTGGAACAACCGATAAACACATAAAACTGTTGCCATACAAGTCCATGCGATGGCACTGCTGATTTTCAGTACTTTGACCTAAAAATATATTTGAACATTATGGCTCCTCTTTGGCTGGACCATCAGCTGATACTGGGCGGAGCATGCGTGGTGCACCCTCCGCCCAGTACTGTCCTAAAATGGCAAACGGGTCCGTCAATTTGCATAGTAAAAGCGTCAATCACCTGACTTAGGTGGACACTCTGGCCACTCAGCGATAGCCCCGGGGAAAGTTAGTTCTGGCAACATCGATAGCGTGAATGCGGCCAAAAGTCATTCCCCACCATTTCCCCTACAATACCCATTTCTGTTGAGTGACAGGCCTCAAAATCTCCTCCTCTGTTCTGAGGAAAGGAAAATTGAATTTGAAGTGCAACTGAAATCTTTTAAAGAGTTAAGTTTCAACAGAATCAAAATAATAACTTCCGACTTGGGCACAGGTAATACTGACGTCCGTGGTAGGGAAATGCTGGAATCTACTATGAGGGACATGGTAACAGGACACTGAATGGCCTACTCCTGCTCCTATTTCTTATGTTCTTATTTTCTTATGTTGTTTATTCTCAGAACTGCAGAAACAGTGCTGCTGTTGACAGTGTTCAGCATTGATGGTATTTCAGTGTCAAGGAACTGTAGCTGCTACAATATTTTACAACCTTACACATCAGGAATATTCAGTTTATGTTAAGTTTTTTTTGTCATTCTTGGCAGGGCAGTCTGTAGCTTATCTCTGTCTTGAATTATGCATAATGTTTTGCTTCAGTTTTCTTTTTTCTGGAAGCTCCAGCAATAAATAGCCACTTTGTTGCCTATATTCTGTTTGAATGTCCAACAGTCAAATAGCCTGACGCTACTGCCTCAGCCTCATAGCTGGCTGTATTGCTGGTTAGAATTGTTGTTGTTCATAGCACATGTTCTGTATGGAGTTCAAGGTTCACTTTTTTTAAATCTTTGTCTCTGTGCAACTTAGCATAGACCTTTAACCACATTTTACCAGTCATGCTCACTGATTATTCAGGTCTACTTTATGTTTTTGACCAGAAAAAATATCCCATATTGTTTCAATGAACTAAAACTAAAATGTTTTATTTTGGTGCAAATGTGACTACATTCCTCTGGGTTAGTGAAGCAATGATTTCTACTTTACCTACTGCATGCACTTGTTTAATTTTTGTTAAAGTATAAAAACTTTTCAGCAGTTCTCCCATCTCCTTGCTTTTGAAGCAGCTTTCCTTGTCAAATTTTCCCTCGAGTCTCCAAATTGCTTATCACAGTTCACCTCATTTTGTCCACTGTTTCACCAGAAGGGACACTCTTTGTTTGCTACAGCGTCTCGCACATCAGTTCACTCTTGTGGAGAACTGGGATGGCATTTTCAGAAAAATGGTTGTAACTTTGAAGTACTGTGCGGTACTTTATACAGCGCATAGTCGCAAAATGGGCCCGCATGATGTTTGCCACCTGCCAGGGTAAATGTTTTGAGGTGAATTATTTTTGAGATATGTATTGCCTAGTTGAACATTCTACGTGGGTTTGGTAGACTTTCTTTGTTCAAGGAGAGAGAAACGAGACTGAAGAGTTTTATGCCAATTAGACAACACAACGTGACACCACTGATGGGTTCTACATGATCATATCATGTGTTGGCAAATAAAGGAAATGACTTATCAATAACAGTTATGAAGACAATTCCCATTTGAACTTTTGGATGTGCAAGTGGTTCTGAGAGTGTTTTGACGTGAAAGATACATTCTTTGTGTTAATTAGGAAAAACACTTATTCCTGCAATATTGTAGAATACATTTTTTAAAGAAATCTTAGCACATGTGCTGAGCAAATACTGCTGCCCTGAAATTCAGAATTTCCATGGAGAAATGAGTGCATCTGATTATATTGGCAAAGCACTGATCTCACTGCTGCAGCTCGAGTTGATGTAGTGTCTATTGTTATATGCTGACACCTGATCACTGCTCTGTGTGCAAGTCACTTCTTGTGCTAGCAATTTGAGCATGTAGACGTGAGTATGGACATCTGGTGGCCAGCAAAATCAAAGAGGTGCATTTTTAAGTTGGAGTAATGGACTGATAATTCTGCTCAATAAAAATGCATCATTTCTTTTGTGGTTCTTTTTGAATTGTTTAAAGGACTGTTGGGAGGAACCAAAAGTTAAAATTCACATAAAGGCACAAGGCAAAAGCAAATGAATGTATGGCTCAATTATGCACTTTTCACCAGCAAAAAGAAAGCACATCAATTCAATTGCAATTGTGAAGTCTTTCCATTAAAAGTTTATTTTAATGAGTTTCAGTTTTTTGTGTGTTTTTGTTCTTTAATTGATGCTGGTCAGTTGGAGCTTTACCCAATACAGACACAAGACAGATTGTCCAGCCTCACAACCATTGTGAAGAGCTGATGGAGTGAAATGGACCGTATGGTTGAAAACTGAGCAAGATATTTAGCGCCAATAAATAAAGCTTTAATTCGATTGTTCAGTCTGTGTTAGTGAAAGGCTTTTTATTAGCATGAATCTTGGGCTGTTTGAGGCCTGTGAACCTAAAAGCTGCTCATTGCTCGGCCCCTCAAAGGGTAATCAAACAGATAAAATCAGTCAGACATGTAGCAATCTGTCCCATCTAATGAAAACAACTTTTGTCAATTGCATGCATTAAATTTTGTTGGTCCTTTTTCTCCTCTTGTCAAGTGCATGCGTTTTTGTGCGCTGAATTCAGTGTGGCCGTCTGTCTTCATTTCTAACTTTTTAGATGATCCTGCAGGTTTTCTTCTGTGTTGTGTTTTCTTTAATAGTGATTGATATTTCGCACAACAATATGAATAAATCAGTCGATGAAATCTTAGCCATTTTCATTGTGTTGAATTGTGCTTTAAATTTTTAGACTTTTTCAAATTTTTTAAAAACCTATTATGATTCCCAATAATGTTGTAATAAAGATTATCTGCTCTCATGTAGTGCTTGATATGCAGTAACAGCAATTTGATGTGTTTCAGTCCAAACTTGTAGATTGCAAATATACTGAATTGGTTATAACAACAGAAAGTGCTGGAAACACTCAGCAGGTCAGGCAGCATCAAGGAGAGAGAAACAGAGTCAACATTTCGGGTCGAACCCTTCGTCAGAACCCAGAACAGGAGTTCTGACGAAGGGTTCGACCCGAAACGTTGACTCTGTTTCTCTCTCCTTGATGCTGCCTGACCTGCTGAGTGTTTCCAGCACTTTCTGTTGTTATTTCAGATTTCCAGCATCCGCAGTATTTTGCTATTGTACTGAATTGGTTTCTCTGCTTGATTCTGACAAGCCACTGACAATTTTTCGAGGTGCAGTAGAAGCACAAGAAAGGCCAGCACAAGCTGTGTGTTGTTTGCTCACAACCCTTCACACTACACATCATAAAACTTCAAATCCTGCACACTGCAGCAATGCTGCTTGCAGTGTCAAGATCCAACCAGTTTGATTTATCTCTGCGCCTTTTCCTAACTTAAAAAACCCCATTAATTGAGAAGGAAATAAAACTCTTTAAAACATTAGCAGACAGCAAGCAAACTGCTTGCCTTTAAAGTAATCTACAGCATTTAAGCCAGTTTGTAAATTTTATGTTTGCTTTGATATTTAAATATTTTTCTTTTTCTTCACTTATGAAAAAGCAAGCAATATTTAAAAATATATGCTATATAGTATTTTGAAATTGGCTATTCTTCCCAATGGTCCAACTAAGATTTTCCCACTAACTGTAGTTCATACTAAATCCTGTCATATGTAGTCTGTTTTTCTCTCCCACTACGAGTGCATATACAAAAGTGTTTCAACTTAAAAATTCAACAGTAAATACTATAGAGTTGTTGGTTTGAACTTCCATGCAGTCAACAGTTATGATCGTTAAAAGAGTTGGCAGCATTAATGGTAAAATGTCTCAGAAAACATATGGGAGCAAGATTCCCTCAGTGTGTAACAAAATTGTAAACCTGTTTATAAAGAACCCCTTTATGATGTCGTTACACACAGCACAGAGGAAATCTACCCCCATACTGGTTTAAACACAAGGCTGTGATGATGATGATATCATTGCTGATTGCATTTAGAGCCACTAATTCATTAAGTTTATTATAGCTAAATGAAGAATTTGGAAACCCTAAAGGTTTGATCGACACACTTTTTCCTGGTGTTCAATGTGACGGAGGAGTTTGTTCCGCTGAAAACTTCCCTAGTGAATCAACAGCAGCACTTCAGTGCCCTTTGGGGATGAATTTCCGTGGGGTTGGCTCGGAAGAGCCTCGGAAAAACAGTGTAAGCGCCATTTACACCATTTTTCCGGGGGTTCCGTGGCTCTTCCTCCAAAGTCACAGCAGGAGAGCAGGAGAATTCCTCTTGGAAATTCACCCCCTTTGTGTTCCTAACTAAATACTGGTGCACTGAAAATCTATTAGATACAATTTTTTGCTTCTAAATCCTCCTCAGTTGTACCTGCAGTTGTTGTTGTGTTATGTGTTGAGCGATATTAAAGTGGGCATGTTAAGTTTCATGGGGAGTTGGGGGTGGGGGGGAGGTGAAAGATGAGCCAGAGCAGTATTACAAGACATTGTTTAAACATAGAATTCCCTTTTTTCTAAACTAATTGCTTTTTAAGCTGTTGTCAGATTCGGTGCTCTTAAGCATTCTTGTAGGTTATTTAGATGTAATTGAAGGCCTGAATATTAACCCCCCCCCCCCCCCTACCGGCCACCCAACAGGTGGGAGAGGGTTTGGAGGGGTTAAAGTGTTAAATACGGGGAACGCGAGCTTAACACACCGCTCATGCATCTACCACCTTTTTTATGGGGGCGTCCGAGTGTCCCGCGGTGGAGAGACTGGGCACTTAATTAACATTTAAATCGGGTTGCCACATTGCAATTGGGAGCTTGATTTCATTGACTACTGCACAGGCTTCCCAGGGGTCAGGAAACCCGGCAAAGAAAAGAAGCTGCTGGCTCCACAAGGTAAGTGTGTGTTTCAGCACTCCTCGTGGGCCAGGAGTGGGATTGCTCCGCACCCCCCCCCCCCCCCCCCCCGCCGGCCCCTCAAGGAAGCCTTCAGCCTCCTCCTCCGCCCCCTCCCTCTCGATTACCGACCTCCCCCAGATCTCCTGACCACAGGCACTCTCTTTTCTCTCGCAAGGTCACCCCCCCCCCCCCCCCCACCTAGCTCATCGACCTCAGCACCGGCTTTGGATACGACAACGGCACATCAGCCCAGTCGACCCTGCAAAGTCCTCCTCACTAACATCTGGGGACTTGTGCCAAAATTGGGAGAGGAGTCCCACAGACTAGTCAAGCAACAGCCTGACATTGGCTGAAAGGTATGATTCTGTGAGTATGCCTATGTCCCAAACTCCTCCACCATCACCATCCCTGGGTCTGTCCTGATAGGACAGACCCACCAGGGGTGGCGGCACTGTGGTATGCAGTCAGGAGGGAGTGGCCCTGGGAGTCCTCAACATTGACTCCGGACCCCATGAAGTCTCATGGCTTCAGGTCAAGCATGGGCAAGGAAACCTCCTGCTGATTACCACCTACCGCCCTCCCTCAGCTGATAATCAGTACTCCTCCATGTTGAACACCACTTTGAAGAAGCACTGAGAGTAGCAAGGGCACAGAATGTACTCTGGGTGGGCGACTTCAATGTCCATCACCAAGAGTGGCTTGGTAGCACCACTACTGACCAAGCTGGCCGAGTCCTGAAGGACATAGCTGCCAGTCTGGGCCTGCGACAGGTGGTGAGAGAACCAATACAAAGGAAAAACCTACTTGACCTCGTCCTCACCAATCTATCTGTCGCAGATGCATCTGTCCATGATAGTATTGGTAGCAGTGACCACTGCACAGTCCTTGTGGAGACGAAATCCCGTCTTTACACTGAGGACACCCTCCATCATGTTGTGTGGCACTACCACCGTGCTAAATGAGATAGATTCAGAACAGATCTAGCATTCAAATCTGGGCATCCATGAGATGCTGTGGACCATCAGCAGTAGCAGAATTGTATTCCACTACAATTTGTAACCTTAAGGACAGGCATATCCCTCACTCTACCATTACCATCAAGCCAGGGGACCAACCCTGGTTCAATGAGGTGTGCAGAAGAGCATGCCAGGAGCAGCACCAGGTGTACCTAAAAATGAGGTGCCAACCTGGGGAAGCTGCAACACAGGACTACATGCATGATAAACAGCAGAAGCAGCATGCTATAGACAGAGCTAAGCAACCCCACAACCAACGGATCAGATAAAAACTCTGCAGTCCTGCCCCATCCAGTCGTGAATGGTGGTGGACAATTAAACAACTAACGGGAGGAGGAGGCTCCATGAATTCCCCATCCTCAACGATGGCGGAGCCCGGCACGTGACCATCCATGCAGAAGACCGTCCATAAGAGTCCCTGGCAACGGCCTCCTGCTGATGGTGTTCCATCCCGAAGCAGGCCGGGCTGTCCATTTGGCTGGCTGCCGGGTGGGCAATGAGCTAAAGAAATCTGAATGAGGTCCTGCTGTTAAGTTTGGGTTCTTCAGCCATTTTCAGCCTCCCCATAAATATCTGGGCCCAATTGTCAGTAATGCTCCAATTGTATTGATTGATTTATGTCAATATAATCGCAATCATAAGTGTTATTGAAAGTGATTAGTGATAATTTTCCTCCAGTGTATTTAAAAAAAAATATGTTTAATTCTGTCCAAGGGACAAATTAGATTAGGTTTTTAGATACCCTGTTGTTTGGATAATTCAATAAAAATGCCAACGGGAGCAATGTTCTCGCACATTATCCTTTTTATTGTGATTAGAGGCACTACATGACTCATAATTCCACATCAGCATTTCATAAAATGTTTCTTTTAATTTTTAGCATGTGGCCATTTTTTTATTCTGGATTAAAAGTTTTTTTTCAAGCTATGGAGAGTAAAGGACAAATTCAGCACTCAAATAGTTAATAGTGAAAATAAATGGGTGACTGCTTTGATCTCCGTTTTCACTTTACTTGTCCTGTCCATTGCAGTATTGGTTGCCTGGCAGTCATGTAGCTCCACTCATGTTCAGAAGTGTGTCTTTCAAACACCCCCTGTAGACATTGATTTGACAAACAATTTCTCTTGATTCTTTAGGCTAAGAAGCAAAGACAGTTCCATTTGGTTTGCAGGGATCTATGATGCCAAGAACATGTCAAATGAAGCTTTGGTTTATTTTCTATTTTTGCACAATTAAAACAAGTTAACTGCATTTGCTTTTTTTGAGATGTTCATTACCGGATCTACGGACTATGAAGATCCAGGTAGAGAACGTTGACAACCAGTAAATCAGAAAGTTGTAGGTTTGCTAGTGGCTTGCCAGTCAAAAGGTTATAATATTTGCTTCACATCCCTGGGTTCACAGTGTTGGACCCCAGGCTGCCTAATGCTCAAATCCACCAGCCACATGTGTAATGAGGTTTGTCAGTGCTTGGCTGGGTTGCTAGATGTGGCACTCCATGGAAGTAGGGTTTCTTATCTCAGAGGGGTGAAAAACTGACTTTATCCATCTTGCCCTCTGGCGAGTGGGCCTTCTGTTGCACTGTGGTTGTCGAAGTATGTGTATATATGTTTTGAGGGTTTATTTGGTTTAAGTTGTGAATACTTTTTAACATTTTTAATTGGTAATCACTTATTTTTAATTTTAATTTTAACTTTCAAAGCTGTGTTGCTTTAAAGGTTTCAATAGGACGATGTATTTGGAACAGCCAGTTAGTATGAAGTCTCTGTAACTGAGCATACAACATGATATCCTCAACACAATATCCTGACAACTATCTGATTCAAAGAATCATGGGCTCGATGGGAATGGTGAAGGCCGTAGCCAGGGCAAGGGCCAGCGTCAAGCTCTCATGCTGAGGCCCAGTGAGATTTGAGCTCCCGGGCCTCATTTCCATATTCGGGATTAGACTTCTGTCCGAACCCAGCAGAAATCACTGCATGGCAGTGGACAGCAGCGGGAATTCGGGCAGCACAAGGCCGGCGCGAGACTCGCGGGAATGGTCGTTTGCAGTTAGCCAAGTCTCGGGGGTGGGGGGTCTCTTCTGGCCCTGGCTGCTGTTCTCGGCAGGTTTGACCTGGTGGGGTAGCCAACACTGCTGCCCTCAGGTTAAAATGGCAGATCGAGCCCGATGACATTATATTTCAAGAGGATCCTGCCAGCTAGCTGCGGATGTCCTTGCCGCCTGCAATTTAAAATGGCCAGGTAGGGATGGGAAAGGAGTGGGTAAGTCACGCGCTCCATTTTAACTGCAACCGCCCCCACCTCCCCCCCCCTTTGGCTTCTAAGTTTACCCGCCTGGGTGCCACTGTAACGGTTTCTGTTCAGTTACATGTGATCCTATTTTATCTTGTGTCATTTGTCCCATGGCACCTGATGCCATTTACATGCAAAGGGTGCCTTGGCTTATGCCAATGGCTACAATTAACTTCTCACGGTGCGAGGCTATGGAGAAATTTAAACACAAGGATGAGAATTTTTAATTTGAGGCATTGGGGAAACCCGGGATCAATCTCGGTCAGTGAGAACAGGGGTGAGCGGGACTTGGAGCAGAATCGGATAAAGGTGTGGGACTTGGAGCGGAATCGGATTGTTGTGGAGAAATTACTTCACTCCAATCTGTGTTGATAGGTACAAGCAAACAGTTTATTAATATTCAGAGATCTCTGGGAGAAGAAGCCATAAACTCCGCAGCCTAGTGACTTACTTCTTCTCGAAATTACAGTGGTATGAGATTCCTTTTATACATTATTCATCCAATCACATAGCCTTAGCAACAGATTTCTAATTATAATATGTACGTTAGGTTCAAATGTTTCCCTACCGAAACTACAAGCATAGCGGTTTGCCTCACATCTGTCCATTCGGACTAGCCGGTCTAGCCGGTCATGCGGTGATTGTGTAATCGTTGTACTATTATTGCCTTGGTGGCCTCCTTGGTGGGCCTCAATGTTGACCACAGACATTACTCATCGCACTGTCAGCGAAACCATTCTCTATTTACGAATTTACTTCTTACGGCACATTCTTTAATTTTACATTTCTTATTAAAACCCTATAAAATATTTTAACTCCTACAGGATAAAGGCAGTAGAGTTCTGGTTGCGATAAAGCTTACGGAGGGTGAGGATGGGAGGCTGACCAGGAGAGCATTAACATAAAGTCTGGAGGTGACAAAGGCATGAATGAGGTCTTCAGTGGAAGGTTGACTGAGGTAGGGGCAGAGGTGGCTGATGTTGTAGAGCAAATGGAAATCTGTACTAAAAGTGTACCAATGTGCGCTTGCCCATTCATTACTAGACTTTTAGTATTGTGATTATGCCCAGGAGAGTGTTGCACTAATTTGAAAAATGCTGTATAAAAGCAGCAAAACTACTACAGGTATCAAATCCCTAACAAGGATTATGAGTTTATGAGGTAGCTTACTATACCATGTGCAAATTGACACTCAAGGCAGCCTTGAGTCAGTACGTACAAGTGTCCTCATTTTGGGGGCTACATGACTGATCGGCTGATTCAATGGTTCAATAGCACAGTGTCACTTACTGAACGTCAGTAAATTGGTGCAGCAATTGTCAATAGTCGGGATCACGGGGTATGGGTTACAGTAGCATTAGTGGTTATATTACTGGACTAGTAAACCAGAGACCTGGACTAATGATCCAGAGACATGAGTTCAAATCCCACCATAGCAGCTGGGGAATTTTAAATTCAGTTAATTAATAAACGAAAAGCTAGTATCAGTAATCAAAACTACCGGATTGCCGTAAAAACCCATCTAGTTCACTAATATCCTTTAGGGAAGGAAATCTGCCGTCCTTACCTGGTCTGGCCTATATATGACACCAGACCCACAGCAATGTGATTGATGAAAAGTCATCGACCTGAAACGTGAACTCTGTTTCTCTCTCCACAGATGCTGCCTGACCTGCTGAGTATTTCCAGCATTTTCTGTTTTTATTTCAGATTTCCAGCATCTGCAGTAATTTGCTTTTGTAATTATAGGACTCCTAGGGGGAAAAATTCAGAATCGCCCCGTTTGGGGCGCAATTATCGGCCGGGCACAAAGATTAGCGCCTGGCGCTAATTATCGCCTCCGACTGCAAACTTGACTTTTATCGCCCATGGAGGTGATTGGAGCGCTAAATCAGGCGCTACACATCTGTCTTAAGGCGCAAAGGTCGAGGAGCGAGGCGCTAACTCAGAGTGCTGGCGAAGCACATGTGATGTCGGTCAGCAATGGAACACAGACACAATGGCACTGGCCAGTTCTTAAAGGGGAGGGTTGATCTTGCTTTCCATCCCCATCCTGCTCATTGCAGCCTTGAATCTCGGCCTGGAGAGACCTGTACATCAAATCTGCTGGAAAGAACAATGGAGAGGCCCAGGGAAAGAGCTCAGCGTGCAACCCCCACAGTCTCTTCTAAATCGATACAAGGAAGGGCAAATCAAAATGAACCTGCAAAGTGCTGCTCAGTATCCAAAACTCCTTCACACAGCTTTTAATCTCTCCAGAAGTCCCTCTCTCTCTCTCTCTCTCAGAATACGTGGTTCAAAAATGTCACCAACAAAAAAAGGCAGGAAGCGGTCACCTTTAAATAGCGCTCCCCCAGTCCCTTCCTGACTGCAAAACGCGCCCCTCAACCTGTCGTTGCTAGCGGCAGGCGGTAAGGCAGGGGGCGCCACTCAATATCCGCTCCGGGGCGCTACCGGGGCGTTGCACACTCGACTGACGTCACGATCTGCCGGCGCAGGAGATCGTGGCGGTAGTGTTTAGCGCCGCCGCAAAATGTCTAGCTAATTTCGTGAGCGGCGCAAACATCACCGCGCCCGGGCGCTAGTTGCTTTGCGCCCCATTAGCGCCCTCTTAAGGCGCTAACGGGAGGTGCAACCAACTGAATTTTTCCCCCCTAGATTTTGAGATAAATAATCTTTGATCTAAACTTGATTCTGTTTTGCATCTATCTGATTCTGAATTTAAAATTTACTTCAGACTATAAACCTATTAAAAGGACAGCAGTTTTAAAAATTGACTGCAGTAATATGGTGTTAGCTGCAAACATTGCATGATTCCCAAACACAATACTGATCCTTCTTTACTCTGGTTATGTGGCATCCTTAGACAGGACAGGATGTGCTTTATTTTATCCGGTAAAACTTTGATGGGTTGAATTTCAACGGAGGTTCTCCTGATTGTCTGTCTGCTGTAACTGCGGCTAAGATCTGCAAACACCTGGCATAAATGGATCTAAAATGAGAAGTCGCACAACACCAGGTTATAGTCCAACAGTTTTATTTAAAATTACGAGCTTTCGGAGCTCCGCTCCTTCTTCAGGTACAGGTACAGTGAGGGAATACAAATCGATTACACCGTATATATAAAAATGAGAAGTCGCACAACACCAGGTTATAGTCCAACAGATTTATTTAATTTTACAAGCTTTCGGAGCTATCGCTCCTTCGTCAGGTAAGTTAGCAATGAGAGAATCTCCCAGAATTCACAATTTAAACCCAGACAAAATCTATTCACATTATTCGCTACAACAAAGAGCACAGCCAAGACAATGAGATGTGTCCCAGGGGGTCCAGCGTGTCAAACCACCTGCTGGCTGCATATCCTGTCAATTTGTGTTCTTGTGTTTTTAAAAAAAAAAAAAAACAAAACAAAAAAAAAAAACACCTGGGAAGACCGGCCATGATGTCAAGTCACGTTCTGTATCGTGACATGAACCCGATATCGCGATATCGGGTTCATGTCACGATACAGAACGTGACTTGACATCATGGCCGGTCTTCCCAGGTGTTTTTTTTTGTTTTTTTTTTGTTTTGTTTTTTTTTTGTTTTTTTTTTAAAAACACAAGAACACAAATTGACAGGATATGCAGCCAGCAGGTGGTTTGACACGCTGGACCCCCTGGGACACATCTCATTGTCTTGGCTGTGCTCTTTGTTGTAGCGAATAATGTGAATAGATTTTGTCTGGGTTTAAATTGTGAATTCTGGGAGATTCTCTCATTGCTAACTTACCTGACGAAGGAGCGATAGCTCCGAAAGCTTGTAAAATTAAATAAATCTGTTGGACTATAACCTGGTGTTGTGCGACTTCTCATTTTTGTCCACCCCAGTCCAACGCCGGCATCTCCACATCAGAACCGTATATATACACAGAGAACAATGTGTCTGCAGAGATACAATCTGTTAGGGAGGCATTACATCAAAGACACATCAGAGTACAGCTAAGACAATGAGGTGGGTCACAGGGGGTCCAATGGATCTACCAGGGTTTCCGGGGATCTTCTGCTAAAGTTATGGAGGATGTTTGGGAGAACTCCTGTGGAAATTCAATCCCTTAATGCTTTTAGCAATGTTACAGCAATCTGCATTAAAGTCATGTGAAAAGGACCACTACCATACAGCTATTAACAGAGCCATAGAAGTTTACAGCACAGGAGACCGTTCGGCCCATTGTTTCAGTGTTGGCTCTTTGCTAGAACAATCTAAAACTGATCCCACTGCCCTTCACTCTTCCCATAGCCCTCTATTTTCATCTGCTTTAAGTATTTATTCAACTTTCCCTTAAAAGATGTAAAGATTTCTGCCTCAGCTGCTCCCTGTGGCAAAGCTCCAAATTCAATGCTCCAACAACCCTTCAGGGTCATTTTAACCGAACATGCCCAGCAGGAAACTGACGGGATTGGATCAGCCGTCTGTTTTCCAACCCGCCCCATTTCACTTTCTTCTTCTTCTTCTTCTTCTTCATATTTCAAGATTGTGTTTCCTATAACCAAATACAAATCACCTATGCTTCCTATAACCAAGGCCAAATCAGCTATATATACTGAGAACAAAGGTGGACCCAGCACTGACCCTTGGGGTACCTCCAACCCATCTCCAACCTGAGTAACACCCATGTACACTAACTCTCTTGTTTTCATCCATCAACCAATTTGCTATCCATGCTGCTAAATTACCTGATACAGAAAATACTCCATTACAGAGTTTTGTACACTAAATGTAACAGTCCAAAAAACAAATTATATAACTACAGTGTGCCAAAGCAAACAGATCCTGGATGTAGACACAGTGGGGCCTAAATTCAACATCATTGCACCCGTTTTATGAGCGTACAACAGGCGCAAACAATTTAGCAGTGGGATGGCATGCACCCACACGCCACAAGTGTTCCGGCCCCTGCTAAGATCATCAGGCCCATTTTTCAGGCATCCATGAAATATAAATGAGGGCTCTAATGCCTATTTTAGATCCCATTGCCGAAATTGATTGGTGATGAGTGGAGCAGGAGCCAGTTCTGCTCCACTCGGGATTCTTCAACGGCCCCTTATGGTTGTCAACGTAAGGTAATTTTTTTAAATTTAGAAATCGTTGCTATTGAGCCAGGAGGAGCAGGTGTGCTCCCTCAACTTCACAGTCCTAGTGATTGTTGATGCTCCAACCCCCCTCTCGGGACTTGACTTCAGGCTGCTGCTGGCGAGGCAAGTGGCCTGATATTACTCTTGGTAAAATGCGCGAGCTGCCTGTGGATTTGCGACAGGTGCCATCAACTCACGCAAACATATGTTAATGAGACCCGAGGACGAATTTTAGGTGGGCCTTGGGCCTCCCGGTTGGGGCAAATGCTGTCAGTGTGCTCCTGGTTATGGATTTGAAAACGGGCATAACCAATTTCCATCTCAGTGACTGAAGATTATAGTAGTGGGGTAAAATTACCTTTATACATGGTTCAAATCCAGCTCGGATAGGGGTGAAAGTTTCCTCTTTCTGCTACCTGTAAGGATTTTGGGGCGGCGGGGGGGATGAGTTGGGCATTGTCAACCCAGCTTTTAGTAGGCAGTGGCTCAACATAAAAATTGCCCACAACAATTGGTACTAAACATTAGGAAAGTGATGGCTGAAGTGGGAATTGGAAATGGTATATTGGTACTAAAGGCAATGAAGTTGAGGGGCTCATTGGTAGAACAGAGTAGAGGGAGCTATACACCTTTCCCATGCTCATACTTGACCTGAAAATGTTCAATGGGACCCGGGTTCCTGCCAACAAAAAAAAACTGCTGTAATCTATACTATTGCCTATATAATGTCCTTTTCTGCTGGCTGCTATGCTATATATAATAATGCTTGACCCTACTTAAACAATCCAACTTATCCACAACTCTGCTGCTTATATCCTGCCATTCACGAAGAGTCCTGCTCCCCTATTATAGCCACCCTCCATTGTTCCAGTTTCCCCATTACATTAAATTCACGGCCTTGCCCTATCCTATCTCTCCAACCTCCACCAGCCCTACAAGAAGCACCATCCATTTTTCTGTCTCTGGCCTTCTTTGCACCCTTTCCTCAGTTTCACATCCATGGCAGAACCTTCACCTGGGTCCGAGACTCTCTGGAAATCTCTCCTGAAACTCCTCTGCTTTGCTACCTCTCTCTCTCTCTCCCCCCCTCTCCACCTCAAATGCCTCCTCAGAACATACCTCTGGCTGCAACTTCAGCCACCTCCCTAATTCTCAGCATCTCTTCTGCATCTGTGAATTGCTTTGGGACATTTATTACACTAAATGCACCTTTATAAGTGCAAGTTATTGTAATGTACAAAATCAAGCTCAACATGTAAAATAAATTTAAAAAATGAATGCTGAAAATCTGAAAGAGAAACAAAAAGCTGGAAATATACAGCCGGCCAGTCAGCATCTGAAAGTGAAAAGACAGGCTAACATTTCAGGTGAGATATTTCATCAGAACCCGAAGAACATAATGCATTTTTTAAAAAATGTGGTTTGAGAAATTATTTTTTCCTTAACAAAGTACATTTAGAATTTTAACTGTGAGTACATTCATCTGAACGTCACTTGCAGGCCAAGATGCAGTGGTCTTTGAGTGAGTGGGAGTGCAGGGTTGAGGCAGGATGAGGAAAAACCAGCATGCAAGGGTTGAGATCCATAACTGTGTAGGCACTACAGATAATGAAGGGGAGAGAAGGGCGAGGCTGCGAGTTGAAATCCCAGGACTGTAATAGCATGTCAGCAAGGGTGGAGGGGCTATGATTGAAAGATGCAGCAGGGCTGCTGTAAAGATTAATGACTTACCTCTTTCTCTGTTGTTGCTGGGCTGCAAGTAAGGAACTGTCATGGTGGCTACAACAATTATTTTTGTATGTATAATAGCCCGGATTTTACGGGCCCTATGACGGGTTTCCGCATGCGATCTGTTTCCCCCTCCACTGGAAATGGACATTTGCTGGCGGAGAGTTGGTCTATTTGCCCCACTACTGCCCAGCGAATACCCACCAAACCACGTAAGGCCTTTTACCAACGTAAGGCTTTAAATAAATGTTAAAATAATTTTTTTAAGTGATTTAAACATTCACTTACATTTAAAATTAGTTTAGGTCAATTTTGTCCCGGTTAAAAATGTTTACATTTATTTTTCAAAAAAATTTATTTTAATTTTAAATGTTTAATTAAATGTTATTTTAATTAATTTTGAACCTATGATCATTTATTTTTATTTCAGTGTTGTGATATTGTATTTTTTAGGTGATTTTTATTATGCTCATGAGGATTTCTGATGTAAATGGAATCCCCATAAGCATAATAGGAATCCCCCCTTGTCATTGGTTGGCCTGGCCCACGTGATCCCAGGGATGCTTATCCTGCGCCCCTGGGTAGCGTGGGCCTTTACCCAGGGGTACGCCTGCAGGCCTGGGACCGCAAGAGTCCAAAGCTCTGGAGCCATCAGGTAAGTACAGAGTTTTCTTGCTGTTTGGAGGCATACGCGGGCGGCAAGCCTCCGACCGCAATTTCCAGGCTGTTGTCTTAATGTAGAATGCTCCCAAGATGCTCTATAGGAACGTGACAGACACTAAGCATTAAGAGACCACTAAAAGCAAGGTGAAAAAGGTAGGTTTTGAGGAGGGTTTTAAGGGCAGGCGATATAGCAAGGCAAGGGATTTAGTGACAAAAGTTATAGAAAGTAGGGCTAAGATGGTTGAAAGCTATGCCGCTGATGGTGGAGCAGTATGGAGGGAGTATGCAGAGGAGGTTAGATTGGAGGACACAGGCTTGGAAGTAGGAATGTAAGAGGTTGGGGTGGGGTGAGGCCATGGAATAATTTGCAAGTGAGGACGAGGATTTTGAATTCCATACATTGTGGGACAGGGGTCAATGGAAGTTGGCAAGGCAGGGGGGTGATAGACAGGTGGAACTTGGTCCAGGACAGGAAGCGGCAGCTGAGGTTTGGTTGAGTCAGAGCTTGTGTAGAGTGGAGCTCAGCACCGGTGTAGAGAGTGTTCGAGAAGTTGACAGAGGCAGGTGTTGCTATGGAGGTGGACTTGGGGAGTCTTGGTGAGTACAATTGAGTTTTAATACTCAGCTCAGGGTCAAACAGGACACAGAGGTTGTGTACCATTTGGTCCTGCCTGAGCTAACTCTAGAGAGCGGAAGAGCATTGAAAGGAAGAGTGCAGAGTTTTTGGCAGAGGTGAATAAGATGGTTTTGATCTTCCCAACATTTAATTAGAGGAAGTTGTGATCATCCACAACTTGACATAAGACAAGCAGATTGACAACATAGAAGTGGCTGTTGAGTCAAGAATGATGGTGACATGTGTAAACTAACCCCTTGCCCACACAAGGTTGAGGGCGGGGGGGGGGAGTTTTAACCTAAAAAAACGGGTGAGTTGGGGTCGTGTGGCAAGTTAAAGTGTTAAAAATCTGAATCCCGACCAGAACCCACCTCCAACCCTCCCACTTCCGGTTTTAATGGAGACGGAACGGGGGTGGGCAGCCAACTCATTCCCAGGAGGCGGGTTGTCCATTTAAATATTATAATGATGCTGGCATGCCTCAGATTTAACCTCCATTTTGAATTTAACTTTAGCTGGTCGGGTTTCGCAGGCCTTGTGAAACCCGCCAGCTAATGGAAGGCGAGGACTGCTGGCTCCATTAGGTAAGTGCCTTTACACTTACCTCCTGGATCCAGCGTCCCTAGCTTACCCACCCCGCGTGATTGGAGACCCTCCCACAAGGCCTCCAATCCCCCTCCACGAGGCCTCCGATCCCTCCCCCCCCCCCTCGCTCCTCCGGCCCACCGATGTCGTCTGCCACCCCGTCCTGCCCCCCCCCGCTCCTCCGGCCCACGATCTGGCGCTCCGACCCCCGATTGTTCCCGAACCCCCCTCCCCCTGCTCCTTTGGCCCCTGATCTGGCACTCCATCTGGCCGACTGCTGGTGGGAAACAGAGGTCTCCCATGCAAATCAGGACCTGCCGTTAAATTTGGCACAGCCTGCGGGAAACCCGTTCTTCTGGGTTTCCCGACCGCTTTCGAGCCCCACCCCCGCACACCGCTCCCAACCCGTCAAACTATTGAAATTCAGGCCAAGATGTTATGGAGGACATGTAAATAAGGGGAAGCCATTGCTGGAGATATGCTGGCTGCAATGGGAAAAGTAGGAGTGGAGCCACACAAAAGCATCCCATAGAGGTGGACCATGGAGGAGAGGCGGTGGAAGTGGGTGGAACACCAAGGAGAAGTCATGGAATGACGAGTTAAATTGTTTGTCAAGCCCCGATTTTTAACCTAATCCATCGGGCAGATTAAGTTTGGCCACCAGTTTTGCACTCTGCCTGATATTACTCGATTGAAGTCAGTTGAGAGTATCAGCAGGCAGGATATAAAATGGACATTTGACCTGAACCCGGTTCATTCCCACATGGCTGGTTAGGTTAAAATCGTATCTGATTAGTTTACTGTTTTTACTGTGAGAAACAACAATTATATTTGTGAGAACCCATGAAAAGGCCCTTTAAATTAAAAAAATGTAATACTTCTGCAAATGGAAAATTACATAGAATCTGTGCACTCGATAAGAAAATGGCCACAGGTACAGGCCCTGATCCTCTGATGTCAGTGGAAAACCACACTTCAAGGTTTTCCCCTCATACCTAATTGGTTCACTATTAACGTGTCCATGAGCCTGCAGTAAACCAAACAAAAATGGGAACATGAGACTGCAAAAACAAAAATTGTAATTATCTTGATGGATATGAGTAAGGCGAGTTTTCTCCCAGACAAGGTCAATACTTCTCTCAGCATGAAAAAGAGCTTGATGTTTCACTTATCCTACATGAAACTGTAAAATTAGATATATCAGCTGTAGTACAACAAAATATTTTGAAATTGGTTTGTTGTTGCATAGATATTTAATGCAATGGCTTTGGATAAGAAAATATGCCTTTTCACAGAATCACAGAATCCCCACAGTGCAGATAGAGGCCATTTCGGCCCATCGAGCCTGCACCGACACATATCCCACCCTATCCCCGTAACCCCATGTATTTAATCCCCCCTAACACTAAGGGTCAATTTATCATAGCCAAATCAACCTAACCCGCACATCTTTGGACTGTGGGAGGAAACCGGAGCACCTGGAGGAAACCCACACAGACACGGGGAGAATGTGCAAACTCCACACAGACAGTCACCCGGGCCCAGATTCGAACCCGGGTCCCTGGCGCTGTGAGGCAACAGTGCTAACCACTATGCCACCATGTTGCCCGTAGGCCTTTACAGACTAATCCAAACCAAATCGGCACGATTTGGGAGAGATTTTAACTCTGAGCTGGTTACCAGCCATTTTAACCACTAGGCCTCATTTCAATGCAGCCGGTCCACTTTCCACCTGCTCCAGGCGGGAAAAGAATGGAGAGTGGCTGCCGGCTGTTGAAGATTGGGCAGCACTGGGCTGTCCGCCAGCTTACAGGTAAGTGGCGCGGAGGGGATTTCGGGAAAGTCTCGCCAGGGGGGGGGTGCGGTGGAGGCGGGGAGTGATTTTGGGAAAGGGGAGGCCATGAATTTACTTCTGAGGCCCAAAGAAGCACCCCTGCTCCTCCTGACCCACAAAGGAAAGTTTCTGACTTACCTTTGGGCCTCCTCGACCTTCCCGACAGCTACCAACCTGCTTTCACGGCAGCAGGTTCCCCACTCAGACCCCAGGTTAAAATAGGTACGTGATTTGCATATATTGATGTGCTCCCCCCCCTGGCCTGCTTTAGGCGGCTGCCTCAGCCACCTACAGGCTCAGACTACAGGTGGAGGGAAAGGGGTGAGTTCTGAACGGGTAACTAAACTGCTTGGTTTTAACTGCCCACAGGCCTGTTTTTCACCAAGTGGGTAGGGTTAAAATCGACCCTAGTTTTCTACTACAGAATTTGCAAACTAGAATGATTTACAACTGTATTTTAAGAATCCATGAAAAGGCACTTTAAATTAAAAAAAATTGATACTTCTACAAAGTATTAGTCAGAGATAGGTTTATAACAATGCAACCTCGATTCTCTGGCACACACTCTGAGCGCAGGTTGCCACCAGGAGAGTGGGATTGCTGCATTTACCCTCATGTCTACGTATATGTTTTCCTGGGTGGCCCATCCATTTAATCTACAAGTAAAGGTACGTTCAAAAAATCAAATTAAACTACTCTATAAGGAATGAATATTATTTGCCAGTAGTAAGGGTGCTATTGTTTTATTTTAAATGTTCTTCTTTTCATGTATTGTCGCACAAAGTTTATTTCATAGAATCATAAAAATTGCAGCACAGGAGGAGACATTCGGTCCAATATGCCTGTGCTTGGGGTAGCTCTTCAATTGGAGCTCTCTACAGTAATAACATTTCCCTGACCTTTCCTGTATTTTATATTTTACTTTTCAAGGATTTATCCAATTCCATTTTAAATTACATGATAGTCAATATATAATACAGTAATTTTGTAAATAAATGATTGGTCTGAAACTCTCAAATGTATTTGGGGTGTGTGATAAAAGTAACTTTACTGTAGTTCTCTGCCCATTGTCTTAAAGTTGAGCCTGGAAATTACTGTGAGCAATGCTATTGCATGAATTCTTAACACTTTGTATTCAATTCCCCTCTTTGCTATTTTAATGGAAGCATTAAGCCATTTAAAATAAACCAGTTAATGCCTCAGTTAAAATAACAGAGTGAAGTTTGATACAAGAGTGTTAACGTTCATACAATAACATAGTTCGCAGTCATTTCCAGACTTTGATTTCTTGCTGAATTCCCACTGCCCAGACCTTATTTGGTTTTATTTGGAGTTGTTTGTTGTCTTTCCCTCTGTTTGACTTATCTGACGTTACATTTCTCCAGGCTGTCAGTCCTGACTGACACTAACCTGCCATGTTACATCTGACCTCTGCTGAGGAGACTGTCATGTCTGTATTTGAGGACTCTTTTGTATCTCACTGCTGGTTCCATATGGCTGACCCAGCAATCTTGCCACCCAATGTGTCACAAACTTAATTGTAGGTGCCAGTGCTTTCTGTGATC
Source organism: Squalus acanthias (assembly GCA_030390025.1). Lineage (NCBI taxonomy): Eukaryota > Metazoa > Chordata > Chondrichthyes > Squaliformes > Squalidae > Squalus > Squalus acanthias. Next base: position 77,185,749 of record CM059432.1, on the reverse strand, counting down.
AATTAATTTCAATTTTTTATTATGATTTTTATCCTGATTTTTTTCTTCCTGCATCAATAAATTAGGGACCTGTCTTACAGTTGTTTTCTGTTTCAAAGATTAGGAGAATTGTATGGAAATCTGTCAAATGAGAAACAGGATTGAACAGTAACTGCTGGAGGGTATGAGTTCTATTAGGGGGTGCCTATTAGACAAGGGTAGAATCCCTTCTACAGGGTATGTGCCACTTGTCTGCAGCTTCTGTGACATTGGTGCAGACAGACTTTGTCATCCATGAATTTACAGCTTATTCTTGACTTCTCATAAACTCCTATTTGGAAAGAAAAAAATATAGATATGTAAAATATCCAGTTACAGGATGTGTTCCATTTAGTCCTTGATTGAAATGTATTGCTCACCAGTATCGTCCAGCTATGAAAATTATAATATGGAACAGAGATTAGAATGAAATTATCATGGCTTGAAGGCATTTACTCAGTGGCAGCAGTAGCATAAACCTGCATCTGAGATAATACATTAGGTTCTGCATGTGCAGTATTATTGCTGTACATTATGTATGTTTCATTTATACTACTTCGCACACACCAGCAATGCTGACAGATAGGTAATTACTCTCTGCGCCAATGAACACTTATCAGCAGACTGCTGTTTATTGCTGAAATGAAGTGCGCTTGTCAGTCAAGGTCACACGTTTGTGTGTCCTCTTTTAATAGTTCTTTCACAGTTGTTGAACTTTGCTTACATTTGTTGTTTCAGGGTACTGGAGGTTATAGTACTATAATGCACATTGTCATCATGATAATAGGTCACAACCACTGCTATTTACCACATAAATTATTAAATTGGATTGCAGGTGAGAGGAGGTGTGTTTTAGCCTGATTGTGTGCAGCAGCTGTGAAGCGCTGTATATGGTTGAATTTTTATACTCAAATTAATGTACAACTATTCCACTTGAGAGCAAGTTTGATTCATATGCAGTTCCACAGCACTGCATTTCTGCTCAGAGCAGGTGCCTTTGTTCCTCTTTTTTTCATTTTTTTTAGTCTGATCATTCAAGACAAAAGGTTTATTCCAAGCCTGCATGCACTAATAATCATCTATTAATGATCATACTATAGTCACCTCAAAAGCCTGTATCAGTGTCTCCTCCAAAGTAACTTTATGATCTTCCCAGGATTTTCTATGTTGGGGCAAGTTTAACTGTTAACTGGTGGTTTTCTTTAATTTTGAAACGTCATGTACATGTAATTAAAGTGGATTAAATCCAATACATATTATCCCTTTGATTATTAGTACATCCCTTCCTTAGGAAATAGTGAGACAAACTCCACATAATATTCTGGAAAAATTATTCCTGTATCCCCAAATTTCAAAGATTAATATAGTTGTTACACCTACTGTAAATCTCTGAGCCTTAAACTGGTTTCTGACCTGCTGTTTCATGTGTCTTGCTTGGACCTTGTTCCATGGTAGTAACCTTTTGGGTCAGCTCAGAGTGTTGGCAAAGGGCCACACTCATTGCTGGATGTCTTAATTTCTAATGGTGCTGATCTCACCCGCTGCTGATGATCAAACGTTAGTGTCCACTTTTTTGAAAACCCAGGTTAAAATGAATAGAATAAATGAGTATTTCCTGTAATGATTGAAATGCATGGCGTTCTCACTTATTTGTCTCTACTCAGGCAAATATTACATCCCTGTAACTTTCATGACTAGGTACATCTTAGAATTGTAAAACTCTTCGATTCAGGAAATTATTATACCTTGTCTTTTTTAGCCATTTGAGGAGCAGTTTAAAAAATATTAAAAAAATATGTGTGTCTTTGAATTGATTTGAAGACAGGTGTGGTAAAAATAGAACTTTTTATCTATAGTTTATAAGCTCTTAAGAACAAGAGAGTTTGATCACTTTTGTTTCTGTGGTGCTACAGTTCTGGTCAAGAGCAATAGCTTTTAAGTATATTTTAATATATTTATTTCTACTCTTTTTAACCATACATCACAAAGATATTAAGGAAACTTTAGAATTGTATGTATAAATGCTCATATTTGTTTTCTGCACAAATGGCATTCACTTGATTTGCCTCACTTATAACATTCTTTATAAATTGCTTCAAAAGATAGTATTTTAAGAGTTCAGGTGGATTTGTAGACCTGTTTTAACCTAGCAACATTTCTTTTATTAGTTCCTGTAGATGGCATAACATTAATTACCCTGACACTAATTAAACTGCATCAAACAAATACCACGGAGTCCCTCAGGGGACAACAGAAGGCTGTTTAAAATAATTATTGGAGCTTCATGCATGTGTGAAGTTTTCATTACTCTTAGGATCATACCAGGAGAGTGTTAATGCTGTTAAAACCCTTCCTAACATTCCTGCAAAATTTTTAAATATCCCTTTGAGCACAGAACTGCTACAGAATTGCTATAGTTAGACAAATAAAATCAGGACTTCTTTAGTCACAAAAGCTGATTCTTGCAGACCTGGAACAGGTGTTCCTATCCAGGTTTTGATATGATTATGCATTAGCTTATGGTGGCAAAGCTTTCATTAACCACCTACTGACAGCCCATAGATATATACTTTGTTACTTCTGAAGCATAAAGCAAAATGTATGCATCAAAAACTGATGCACAGTTTAATTGGAATGAGTAGTCAATTTGTTACCACGTCAACTTCTTTTATGGAAGCCCTTTATTGTCTTATAGCCTGACATTCTCTCGATAGTAAGGGAGAATAATACAGCATTTTATTATAGAGAAGATTTGTTCAAAGTGATCGGCTTTGCTTAAAAAACGGAATCCATGCCAAAGTTTGAAATCTTATCACAAGGTACTCTCTGGTTGTTTGTATCTTTTACATTTTGTGATTCTCTAATTCTAGCCTAATGACAGTTAAATTAAAGTACCTACCAGGGAAACAATGCAAACTTTTGGAACAAAACAGCATTAGGTGAAAGAACATTAAAAGAAATACAAGTATTAAGGAATTTAAACCTCGGTTACATGATCTAAAAAATTCCTTGATCAGTAGTTTGTTCTATTGAAATAAATGCACCACGTGTTGTGTTTTAGTGGGGCAGTTGAAATATTCTGGTTATTGCAGGTGCAATAACATTGCAGGTTGGAGTACACTCTGACTACAACCAAACCTTTGGATTGTAGAGTCCCAAGACTGCTGGCCACTTGATCCTGCTAATGGCTGTAGTGATTCATTTGCTCTTGGGTATATTGTATTTTGCATTCTCGGTTTCATTTCTTCTCCTTATTCTATCTGTTGTACCACTCACTAATGTGATATTGTTGCTAGATTTCTACAGCATTGTTCTACCAGGTTTGAATATTTGTTCTATTTTCTATCTTGTTAATGGCTGATCATGGGGGAAGGGAAGAGAGCAGGACGAAGGAGGGAGGTACTTCCTACTGGGAGAAAAAATGAGATTATTCACATGTACTTACTAACAGCTGATAACAGAGTGGCATTGGCCTGATTATAATTTTGAAGACATGAGTCTGCCTGACCGCCTTTGTTTGGGAAAAATGTGTGGTGTGCTGGGGGTGACGGGGGAAAGCTAAAACAAATCTGTTTAAATGGTTGGGCAGCCCAATTAAATGTAAAACTTTGGGGGGAAATTGTCCAGTCAATTTAATTTGTGCTGAATTTTCACTAGGAATTTAAAGGAACATAGCAATCATGAAAAAGCGCTTGGCAAACCTTTTATATTTGTTTATAAATGTATGATGTAATAATGTAATTCAAACTGAAGTGCATCGCTTGTGCATAATACTATAATGATGGAAATGATGCATGGATCTATCGCCTCTTCACCTTCATAGTAAGAGATTTGTTGGGCTTTATCATGAAGACATTTTGGCCAGAATTTTCTCCAAGTAGGCGGGTTTGGGGGTGGGGGGCGTCTGAGGTGGGCAGGAGGGAAACCCGGGAGGCCGGGTTTCCTGCAGGCCCTGCCGACTTTAACGGCAGGGCCTGATTTGAATGAGAGGCCTCGGATTCTCGTCCGCAGCCAGCTAGCTCGAGAGGCTGGCTGGCTGCAGGCAGGTAGGCCTCAGAAGCGAGGGGCTGGTCCAGGGGAGGGATCACGGGAGGAGACTCGGCAGGGGTCGGCGATCGGGAGGGGGGAAGAGAGTATCAGCAAGGGTCGAGGATCGTGGGGGGATGGGGGAAGAGAGCATCGGCAGGGGTCGGGGATCGGGAGGGGGGAGAGATTATCAGCAAGGGTCGGGGATCATGGGGGGATGGGGGAAGAGAGCATCAGCAAGGGTCGGGGATCACGGGGGAGGGGCGTCAGCCAAGGATCGGGGGAGGGGTCGGCCGGGGATCACGGGGCGGCGTGGCGGTTGGCCAGGGATCAGCAGTGGGGGAGGGAGGATCGGGGCCGGGCAACGGAGGATCGTCGGCCTCATCATCATCATTGGGGGCGGGGGTGGGGAGGCCTTGGAAGGTGATTGGAGGCCCGGGGGGTGGGGGTGGGGTGGGGTGGCGGATCTCTGATGGTGGGGAGTGGATATGGTTGTGACCCTGGATCCAGGAGGTGGGTATGAAGCCACTTACCTCCTGGATGCAACAGTCCCGCCTCTGTTTAACTGCCGGATTTCACGAATTGTGTGAAACCCGTCCCCATGCAGTTAAACACAAAATGGAGGTGAAAAAAGAGGCCTCCAGCCTCATTACAATATTTAAATTGAGGTAACGCCCCCTGGGAGTGGGTTGGTCGCCCGCCCCCCGACCCGCCCCCGTCCTGCCTCCGGTTAAACTGGAGGTGGGCAGGTTGGAGGCGGGATCAGGTTGGGAACCCAATTTTTAACCGGCCCCATGCTCCAAACCCACCCGTTTTTTTAGGGGAAAATTCTGGCCATTGTTTCTTTAAATTTAAATATATCAGTTTACAATGGGAGGAGCAGCGAACACTTTTATATATTTTTGGTTTCTAAATGGAGTGTGAAGTGTCTTTCGAAATGTTGTCATTAGGAAGGAATGGCTGCAGCCATCTTCCTCTCGGATGTCGTAGAATTCTAATCTGAAAGCTTGGTAAACACTCAATTGAGCTCGTTCTTCAGTGCTCAGCCATACAAAGGATGGGATAACAACAGAAAATGCTGGAAGCACTCAGCAGGCCAGGCAGCATCCGTGGAGCGAGAAACAGAGTTAGCATTTCAGGTCTGGGACCCTTCATCAGAACTGGAAAAGGTTAGAGATGTAACAGATTTTAAGCAGGTGCAGAGACAGGGAAAGGGGGAGGGGAGGGGAGGAAGGAACTGAAGGAACATTCTGTGCTAGGGTAGGAGGCAGGAGAAATTAAATGTTGCAAATGGGGATGGCAGAATCATCAACAGCCTGAAAAATGGGGACAGGGGTTATAGTCTGAAATTGTTGAACTCTATGTTGAGTCCAGAAGGCTGTAAAGTGACTAATCGAAAGATGAGGTGCTGTTCCTCGCGCTTACGTTGAGCTTCAGTGGAACAATGCAAGAGGCCGAGGACAGAGAGATCAGAGTGGGAGTGAAGCGGAGAATTAAAGTGACAGGCGACCGGAAGCTCAGGGTCACCCTTACGGATTGAACGGAGATGTTCCGCAAAGCGGTCACCCAATCTGCGTTTGGTCTCCCCAGTGTAGAGGAGACCGCATCGTGAGCAGCGAATACAGTATACTAAATTGCAAGAAGTACAAGTAAATCGCTGTCTCACCTGGAAGGGGTGTTTGGGGCCCTGGACAGTGGAAAGGGAGGAGGTAAAAGGGCAGGTGTTGCATCTCCTGCGCTTGCACGGGCAGGTGCCGGGCGAAGGGGAAGGGCTGTTGGGGGTGATTGAGGAGTGGACCAGAGTGTCATGGAGGGAGCAGTCCCTTCGGAATGCTGAAAGGGGAGGTGAGGGAAAGATGCGTTTGGTGGTGGGATCACGTTGGAGGTGGCGGAAATGGCGGCGGACGATCCTTTGAATGTGGAGGCTGGTGGGGTTTGGTGAGGACAGGACAAGGGGAACCCTATTGTGGTTCCGGGAGGGAGGGGAAGGGGTGAGAGCAGAAGTGCGGGAAATGGAACGGACACAGTCAAAGGCCGTGTCAACCACAGTAGAGGGGAATCCTCGGTTGAGGAAAAAGGAAGACATATCGGATCACTGGTATGGAAGGTGGCATCGTCAGAACAGATGCGGCGGAGACGGAGAAACTGGAAGAATAGAATAGAGTCCTTACAGGAAGCGCGGTGGGAGGAAGTGTAGTCCAGGTAGCTGTGGGAGTCGGTGGGCTTGTAGTGGATGTTTGTCGATAGCCTATCGCCAGAAATGGAGACAGAGAAGTCAAGGAAGGGAAGGGTAGTCGGAGATGGACCATGTGATGGTGAGGGAAGGGTGGAAATTAGAAGTAAAGTGAATGAAATTTTCTAGTTCAGGGCGAGAGCAGGAAATGGCACCAATACAGTCATCAATGTACCAGAAAAAAGAGGTGAGGGAGGGGACCTGAGTAGGACTGGAACAAGGAATGTTCCACATATCCCATGAAAAGGCAGGCATAGCTAGGGCCAATGCGGGTTCCCATAGCAACACCTTTAATTTGGAGGAAATGAGTGGAGTCAAAGGAGAAGTTGTTCAATGTGAGAACAAGTTCAGCCAGGTGGAGGAGGGTGGTGGTGAATGGGGACTAGTTGGGCCTCTGTTCAAGGAAGAAGCGGAGCGCCCTCAGGCCGTCCTGGTGGGGGATGGAGGTGTAGAGGGATTGGACGTCCATAGTAAAAAGGAGACGGTTGGGGCTAGGAAACTGGAAACTTTAAAGTGGTGGAGGGCGTCGGAAGAGTCGCGAATATAGGTGGGAAGAGACTGGACAAGGGGAGAAAAAACAGAGTCGAGATACTGCCTGGCCTGCTGAGTGCTTCCAGCATTTTCTGTTGTTATTTCAGATTTCCAGCATCTGCAGTATTTTGCTATTATACAAAGGATGGGTTTTGCCCAGCAGAATGTAGCTAAATTATGACCTTGAAGCATGATGTGTCACAGGCTTGCAGAGAAGAAAGAATGGCTGTGATCAAGAAGCCACTTCCACAGCAGAGAAAAATCTGAATGAATACCCCACACTGCACAATTAACTCAACACCACAATTTAAGAACCTGAAGATGGGGGTGGGAGTTGTGATCCTGACTATTGGCAATTGATGCACCAATTTACTGACGTTCAGTAAGTGAAAGAAAGAAAGACTTGCATTTCTATAGCGCCTTTCACGACCACCGTACGTCTCAAAGCGCTTTACAGCCAATGAAGTACTTTTGGAGTGTAGTCACTGTTGTAATGTGGGAAACGCAGCAGCCAATTTGCGCACAGCAAGCTCCCACAAACAGCAATGTTATAATGACCAGATTATCTGGTTTTTTTTGTTATGTTGATTGAGGGATAAATATTGTCCAGGACACCGGGGATAACTCCCCTGCTTCTCTTCGAAATAGTGCCATGGGATCTTTTACGTCCACTTGAGAGAGCAGACGGGGCCTCGGTTTAATGTCTCATCCGAAAGACGGCACCTCCAGTAGTGCAGCACTCCTTCAGCACTGCACTGGAGTGTCAGCCTAGCTTTATGTGCTCAAGTCCCGGGAGTGGGACTTGAACCCACAACCTTCTGACTGAGAGGCGAGTGGCACTGTACTATTGAACCATTGAATCAGCCGATCAGTCACGTAGCCCCCCAAAATGCAGACACTTGTATGTACTGACTCAAGGCTGCCTTGAGTGTCAATTTGCACATGGTATAGTAAGCTACCTCATAAGCCAATAGTTCTTGTTAGGAATTTGATTCCTGTAGTAGTTTTGTTGTTTTTATACAGTATTTTTGGCGTTAGTGCAACACTCTCTTCGGCATAATCACAACACTAAAAGTCTAGTAATGAATGGGCAAGCGCACATTGGTACACTTTTAGTACAGATTTCCATTTGCTCTACAACATCAGCCACCTCTGCCCCTACCTCAGTCAACCTTCCACTGAAGACCTCATTCATGCCTTTGTCACCTCCAGACTTTATGTTAATGCTCTCCTGGTCAGCCTCCCATCCTCATCCTCCGTAAGCTTTATCGCAACCAGAACTCTACTGCCTTTATCCGATTCCGCTCCAAGTCCCACACCTTTATCCGATTCTGCTCCAAGTCCCGCACCTTTATCCGATTCTGCTCCAAGTCCCGCACCTTTATCCGATTCCGCTCCAAGTCCCGCACCTTTATCCGATTCCGCTCCAAGTCCCACACCTTTATCCGATTCCGCTCCAAGTCCCGCTCACCCCTGTTCTCACTGACCGAGATTGATCCCGGGTTTCCCCAATGCCTCAAATTAAAAATTCTCATCCTTGTGTTTAAATTTCTCCATAGCCTCGCACCGTGAGAAGTTAATTGTAGCCATTGGCATAAGCCAAGGCACCCTTTGCATGTAAATGACATCAGGTGCCATGGGACAAATGACACAAGATAAAATAGGATCACATGTAACTGAACAGAAACCGTTACAGGCGGGTAAACTTAGAAGCCAAAGGGTTATAAAGATGAAACTAGTCAGAAGTGAGAAAAAGAAGCATCTTTCCCTTTAACAACTATAAATTATTACAAAGACAGCAAACATCAACTTATTATAAAACCAATACAAAAGCAAAAGGTATGATTGACTGAGGTGGGGGCAGAGATGGGTGATGTTGTAGATTGCTTTGTACAATCATACCTTTTGTCATTTAATCACTCCTGCCTTCCACCCTATCACAGACCTTCCCTTTTGTTCTTTCCTCCCCTCCCTCTTTCTCTGCCCCTGTACTTGTTTAAAATCTGTTACATCTCTAACTTTTCCAGTTCTGACGAAAGGTCATTGACCTGAAACGTTAACTCTGTTTCTCTCTCCACAGATGCTGCCTGACCTGCTGAGTATTTCCAGCATTTTCTGTTTCTATTTCAGATCTCCAGCATCTGCAGTATTTTGCTTTTGAATAAATATTTCAAAATATCTACAGGTATATCTTTGAAACATGTGCAGTATTTCAGTAGTTGTGCCCATTATTAGAGAAATATATACAGCAGTTTATGAAACATATAAAATTCTTAAGGGGCTTGACAGGGTTAATGCTGGGAAAATGTTTCCCCTGGCTGGGGAATCTAGAACGTGGGGTCACAGTCTCACAATAAGGGGTAGGCCATTTAGGACTGAGATGAAGAGAAATTTCTTCACTCAATGGCATGTGAATCTTTGGAATTCTCTACCCCAGAGAGCTGTGGATGCTCAGTCGTTGAGTATATTCAAGACAGAGGTTGATAAATTTTTGGGAACTAAGGGAATTAAGGGATATGGGGATAGTGCGGGAAGGTGGAGTTGAGGTAGAAGATCAGCCATGATCTTATTGAATGGCGGAGCAGGCTCGAGGGGCCAAATGGCCTACTCCTGCTCCTATTTCTTATGTTCTTAAGTACAAACAAAAACCAAAGCAAAGTGTTATGTACTTGATATTTAAGCATGATCTGTGCACTAAAATAATGGCACTAAGGAGCATACCGAGTAGGATAAGGAAAAAAAGGGAAGCTTTTGTCAGATAGCGAGAGCTAAATACTGCAGAAAGCCTAGAGGAGTATAGAAAGTGCAGGGGTGAAATTAAAAAGGAAATTAGGAAAGCAAAGAGAGGGCATGAAAAAATACTGGCAGGTAAAATCAAGGAAAACCCAACGATGTTTTATAAATACATAAAGAGCAAGAGGATAACTAAGGAAAGAGTAGGGCCTATCAGAGACCAAAACTGTGCATGAAGGCGAAGACGTGGGTATAGTTCTTAATGAATACTTTGCGTCTGTATTCACAAAAGAAAGGGACAATGCAGACATTGTAGTTAAGGAGGAGTGTGAAATATTGGATGGAATAAACATAATGAGCGAGGAAATATTAAGGGGTTTAGCATATTTGAAAGTAGATAAATCGCCAGGCCCTGATGAAATGTATCCCAGGCTGTTAAGAGAAGCAAGGGAGGAAATAGCCGAGGCTCTAACCATCATTTTCCAATCCTCTCTGGTTACAGACATGGTGCCGGAGGACTGGAGGTCCTGCTAATGTTGTACCGTTGTTTAAAAAGGGAGAAAGGGATAGATCGAGTAATTATAGGCCAGTCAGCCTAACCTCGGTGGTGGGCAAATCATTGGAAAAAATTCTGAAGGACAGTATTAATCGTCATTTAGAAAGGCACGGATTAATCAAGGACAATCAGCATGGATTTGTTAAGAGAAGGTTGTGTCTGACTAACTTGATTGAATTCTTTGAGGAGGTAACAAGGAGGGCAGATGAGGGTAGCATGTTTGATGTAGTCTACATGGATTTTTAGCAAGGCTTTTGACCAGGTCCCACATGGCAGACTGGTCAGAAAACTAAAAGCCCATGTGATCCAAGGGAAAGTGGCAAGTTGGATCCAAAATTGGCTCAGTGGCAGGAAGCAAAGGGTAATGGTCGACCAGTATTTTTGTGACTGGCAGACTGTTTCTAGTGAGTTTCCACAGGGCTCAGTACTAGGTCCCTTTGTTTTGTGGTATATATCAATGATTTAGATTTCAATGTAGGGGGCATGATTAACAAGTTTGCAGGTGATACAAAAATTGGCCGTGTGGTTGATAGCGAGAAAGAAAGCTGTAGACTGCAGGAAGATATCAATGGACAGGTCAGGTGGGCAGAAAAATGGCAAATGGAATTCAATCCAGGGAGTGTGAGGTAATGCATTTGGGGAAGGCGAACAAGGCAAGGGAATACACAATACATGGTAGGATACTGAGAAATGTATTGGAACAGAGGAACCTTGGAGTGCAGGTCCACAGATCCCTGAAGGTAGCAGGACAGGTAGATAAGGTGGTTAAGAAGGCATACGGAATATTTTCCTTTATTAGCCGTGGCATAGAATATAAGAGCAGGAAGGTTATGCTTGAACTGTATAAAACACTAGTTGGCCACAGCTAGAGTACTGTGTACAGTTCTGGTCACCACATTACAGGAAAGATGTGATTGCACTAGAGAAGGTACAGAGGAGATTTACGAGAATGCTGCCAGGACTGGAGAATTTTATCTATGAGGAAAGATTGGAATGCGTTGTTTTCTTTGGAGCAGAGGAGGCTGAGGGGAGATTTAATTGAGGTGTATAAAATTATGAGTGGCCTAGATAAAGTGGATAGGAAGGACCTATTTCCCTTAGCAGAGAGGCCAATAACCAGGAGGCATAGATTTAAAGTAATTGGCAGAAGGATTAAAGGGGTGTTGCGAATTCTTTTCACCCAGACGGTGGTGGGGGTCTGGAACTCACTGCGTGAAAGGGTGGTAGAGGCAGAGACCCTCATCACATTAAAAAAGTACTTGGATATGCACTTGAAGTGCCGTAACCTACAGGGCTACAGACCAAGAGCTAGAAAGTGGGATTAGACTGGATGGCTCTTTTTCACCGGCACAGACATGATGAGCAGAATAGACTCTTCCTGTGCCGTAAATTTTTATGATTCTATGATACTATCACAGCGAAGCCTGTCCCTGACCATTCCAGTAACCACATGTGCACTTTCAGAACAGTTGCTAGATAATCATAAGGATTAACCTAAGTTAATGGGATTGGTCAGGGGCAGGCTTCGCTGTGATTGTCTCCATGATCAAATAACCTACTAAACTCCCTGCCCAGGCTTCCATGTGAAAAACAGCCACTTTAGTAAAGTACTCTTTTTTTCTTGAAGATGTGAGTGAAGTAGTGGACAGGGGAATGTCTATAGATGTTATTTATATGGACTTCCAGAAGGTATTTGATAAAGTCTCACATAAGAGACTGTTAGCTAAAGTTGAAGCTCATGGAATTGAAGGCAAATTATTGACCTGGTTAGGAAATTGGCTGAGCGGCAGGAGACAGAGAGGAGGGATAATGGGCAGGTACTCTAATTGGCAGGATGTGACTAGTGGTGTCCCGCAAGGATCTATGTTGGGGCCTCAACTAATCACTGTATTTATTAATGACTTAGATGATGGGATAGAAAGCCACCTATCCAAGTTTGCTAATGACACAAAGATAGGCGCATTGTAAGCAGTGTAGATGGAAACATAAAATTACAAAGAGATATTAATAGATTAAATGAATGGGCAAAACTGTGGCAAATGGATTTCAATGTAGGCAAATGTGAGGTCATCCACTTTGGACATAAAAAGGATAGAACAGAGTACTTTCTAAATCTTCTTCTTAGGCAGTCCCTCGGAACCGAGGATGACTTGCTTCCACACTAAAAATGAGTTCTCAGGTGACTGATGAGTCTAATACGAGACCTACAGTCTCTGTCACAGGTGGGGCAGACGGTGGTTGAAGGGGCGGGTGGGTGGGGTGCTTGGGTTGACGTGCGCTCCTCCTCTGTTTGCGCTTGGATTCTGCTTGCTCCCGGCGAAGATACTTGAGGTGTTCAGCGCCTTCCCGGATGCTTCTCCACTTTGTGCGGTCTTGGGCCAGGGATTCCCAGGTGTCGGTGGGGATGTTGCACTTTTTCAAGGAGGCTTTGAAGGTGTCCTTGAAGCGTTTCCTCTGCCCACCTGGGGCTCTCTTGCTGTGTCGGAGCTCCGAGTAGAGCGCTTGTTTTGGGAGTCTCGTATCGGGCATGCGGATGATGTGGCCTGTCCATTGGAGCTGATTGAGCGTGGTCAAAGCTTCGATGCTGGGGATGTTGGCCTGATCGAGAACACTGACGTTGGTGCACCTATCCTGCCAATGGATTTGCAGGATCTTGTGGAGACAGCGTTGGTGGTACCCCTCCAGTGCTTTGAGGTGCCTGCTGTACATGGTCCATGTCTCTGAAGCATACAGGAGGGAGGGTATCACTACTGCTCTGTAGACCATGAGCTTGGTGCTGGGTTTGAGGTCCTGAATGGACCTCAAACCCAGAAACTTTCTAAATGGTGAAAAGCTGGAAACAGTGGAGGTCCAAGGAGACTTGGGGGTCCATGTACCTAGATCATTAAAATGTCATGGACAGTTACAGAAAATAATCAAAAAGGTTGTTGGAATACTGACCTTTATATCTAAAGGACTAAAATACAAGGGGGTAGAAGTTATGCTGCAGATAGACAAAACCCTGGTTAGACCACACCTGGAGTACTGTGAGCAGTTTTGGGCACCACACCTTAGGAAGGATATATTGGCCTTGGAGGGAGTGCAGCGTAGATTTACCAGAATGATACTCAGACTTCAAGGGTTAAATTACAAGGAGAGATTACACAAATTAGGGTTGTATTCCCTGGAATTTAGAAGGTTAAGGGGTGATTTGATCGAAATTTTCAAGATGTTAAGGGGAACTGATAGGGTAGATAGAGAGAAACTATTTCTGCTGGTTGGGGTTTCTAGGACTAGGGGTAATAGTTTAAAAATAGAGCCAGGCCTTTCAGGAGTGAAGTTAGGAAACACTTCTACACGCAAAGGATGGTAGAAGTTTGGAACTCTCTTTTGTAAACAGCATTTTAAGCTAGATCAATTGTTAATTTTAAATCCGAGATTGATAGATCTTTGTTAAACAAGGGTATTAAGGGATATGGGGCAAAGGCGAGTATATGGAGTTAGGTAACAGATCAGCCATGATCTCATTGAATGGTGGAACAGGCTCAAGGGGCTAAATGGCCTACTCCTGTTCCTATGTTCCAGTACATTTTATTTTTCCTCCTCATTCCCCTGTCTGCAGAACTAAGTCCACAAATAATTGAATATAGAACCTTCAGGTCATTAAGGCTCAGTACAAAACCACTCAGTCCATTTGCTAATGAGCCACTGAGTGAGGGAGAGAGACCTAGTTTTGTTTCTGATTTGGAACAATTGGACACAATATAATGTTTTAGAAATTGTTCCCTTTTTTGAGATAACCTACTGGTCAGATATGGAAATGTAATATGTGTAGTTGTAAAAGTGTGAATTCTGAACATGTGACTACTCTACCAAGAACTGGCCTGTGGTTATTTCATACCTGAGGAGCAGAAGTAAGCCACAGAAGAGGAGAAGGAGGCAGATTCTGGCACTGTGGCTTGTCATCCAACATATGTGGGCCATAAACTAGCGCAAAAATGAGAAACCTGGAGAATAACTCCACTTACAGGCTTTCCTATAGGGACACATTGCAAAAGCAAGATGTTAGGGTAATTTTACATCTGTGCTGTTAGCAGGGAGCCTCAACTATTGAAACTCTCTTGGGATTTGTGACCATTTTTCCACAGAAAAGAGTAGGGATGCAAGTTACTTTTAAATGTTGGGGTTTAAAGCAATGTGTTTTCACACTTTTTTAAAAAGGAGCTCTGAGATGAAAGGTCACTAAAATGCTCATGACTGATGCTGTATTTCCAGATCTCTTTGCTCCTCTGTAAGCCTGTTTATGTCTTCCTAATATTTTGGTGCAGTCCTCCACATTATTAGCTATACCTCCCAATTTGGTATCATCTGTAAATTTCAACACCATACCCCCAATTCATGAGTCTAAATCGTTTATGTATATGGTAAACAACAATGGTCCCAGACACTACTATCCACTTTCTTTAATTCCTACCCTCTGTTTTCTGTTTTGTAGCCATCATTTAATCCATTCTGCTACGTCATCAATGGCCCTCTGAAAGTCCATGTATATTACTACTACTGCATCGCCCTTGCCTACTCGTTCTGTTTCTTCAAAGAATTTAATTAGGTTGGTTAAATATGACCTTCCTTTTAGAACAATGTTGACTTGTTCTTATTATATTCTCCATCACAATGTTTTGTTCTCTGATCTTTTAGCAAAGTATCGTTCCTAACACTCACATTAAACTAATTTGTCTATAGTTTCCTGGATTAGTCCTATCTCCCTTTTTGAAGATAGCAGTTACATTTGCTGTCTGCCAGTCCTCTGGCATTATACCTTTTTCTATTGATTTAAAAAAATATATATGAATACTAGTGCTCCTGCTATCTCCAGCCTAGTTTCTTTGAGTTTCTGTAGGTGCAATCCACCTGGACCTGGGGTCTTGGTCTTTGTACTATCTATATCTACCTCAATCATTACCTTAAACCCTACTTCATTGTAATCATTACCTTAAACCCTACTCCATTGTGATCACTACTCACTAAATGTTCTCCCATGCTTACTTTCCTTAACTGCTCTGGTTCATTTCCCATTACTGGGTCTAGCAGTGTTTCCTTCTTTGTTGGGCTTCTTACATATTGGGTCAGAAAGAAGTCTTGTTCACAATGTATAAACTCCACTCCCTTCTTTTCTTTCACTCCCTCTCCCAGACAGTTTATTTGGGGATAGTTGAAATCCACCACGATTATGAGTCTGTGTTCTTTTTTACTCATGTCATAGATTTTCCTACATATTTTCCCTCACTTCCTTTCCATTATTTGGTGGTCTGTAGTATACCCCTAATAGCGTAATTAATCCTTTTCTATCTTTTATCTCAATCCATATGGATTCTGTTTCTATCTCTTTGTTAGTCATGTCCTTTTTTGCTACTGCTATTATGTTATTTCTGATGAACACAGCTACTCCACCACCACTTCTTCCTTCCCTATCTTACCTAATTACATTATAGCCTGCAATATTTAACTGTTAATCCTAGCCCTATTACATTTGTTTCCTCACTGCTTACTATTGCTTCCAATTTCCCCATTTTGATGTTGATGTTCTAAACATTGCTATACTGACAATTTAATATGCCTTTATTTTTCAATTCTCCTGTTTTATTTTTAACAGGTATTTTATTGTTACGTCTTATAAACATTTCTGTTCGTTGAGTATTTGTTATATTTATTCCCTTTTGTACTCTAACCTGTGCTCTCATCCCTTTTCTTTTAATCATTATTTCTACCCAAGCACTTTCTCCCGCACACCCCCAACCTCCCCCTGCCCCCCCCCCCCTTCATATCTGTTGGACAGAACCAGATTTTTGCCCTTGCTTCTAATTTAATTCCTATTTTTTTCTAAGATAAGTAGCCCCTTAATCTACTATATAGTTAAATATTAAAGTGTGAATAAATAATTGAACATTTAGCTTTTAATCCTCAGGCTCTACTGCTCCTTCATCTGTGTCAGCTATGACGTCACTTTTTCAAATTGTTCCCTCCATTCAGTCCTATTGCCTATGATTTAACAAATGTCAGCATATTGAATTAGAAAATCTGAGTGTTTGCAAAGAACCCCAGCATTCAATCACTCTGAAATACTTTAAACACTTTGGGCTGGATTTTGTCTTGGGGTCGGGTTGGGGTCGTGTAATCCGCATTTCGTGTTTCCCCCCCGACTCCAGATTAATGTGGATGCCTGATGCAATTTTCACTTAATTGGGCAATTGAGTTGCAGCATGTGGGAACCCATGAACTAATTAGTGGTTTCAGTCTGAAACCCGCCTCTGATGATGTCATCATTGCTGACTGCCTGCTCTCAGAGATTGTCTGGCTACTGGTGAGAGAGGACCTGTCTGCATTGCTTCTGATGTGAGTGGACCTGGATGCAAATGGAGAGAGAGAGAGAGAGAGAGAGAGATCCTCTTACACCAAATGCCATGACATTGAATGTAGCAGTATCAGAGGTGATTTTCACACCTAATACTACTACTACCTTCATCACATCTCCGTTGTAATAGTGGACTTGCAGCCGATAGTCAGCTATCCATTTGTGCTCCCGCCAGGTTTCACTGGAGTGTTTCACACCAGGCGTGCTTCACGTCAGAAAAGGGTTAAACTAGCTACAACGTTTCAAAATAGCATTACAGACCCTATTTAGGGCTTGTTAAGGGCTTTAAGGAGGCGGGAGAGAGTCGGGAACCCCGCGACTGATTTTGTCAAAATTGCGTGGAGGCGGGATGGGGTCGGAAACCCCGACCCCGCAAATTTAACCCCCCACACGCCTCCAAACCCGACTCCATGGGTCATTCAAAATCCAGCCCAATGTTTTTTAAAGTCATATAAATGGTCAGAAAATCAAGAGCAGCACGAAGCCATGAATTCCTGCCATGTGAGGCTCCCACCAGCATCATAGAATGATACAGCACATTGTGCCTGTGCCAGTTCTTTGAAAATGTTATCCAATTAGTCCCATTCCCCTGCCCTTTCCCCCTAGCCCTGCAATTTTTTCAGCTTCAAGTATTTATCCATTTCCTTTTTGAAAGTTATTATTTAATCTGCTTCCACCACCCTTTCAGGCAATGCATTCCAGATCATCATAACTCACTCGTAAAAAAAATTCTCATCTCGCTTCTGGTTCTTTTGCCAATTACCTTTAAACTGTGTCTTCTGGTTACCAACCCTTCTACCATTGGAAACAGTTTCTTCTTATTTACTGTATCAAAACCCTTTATGATTTTGAACACTTCTATTAAATCTCCCCATAACCTTCTCTGGTCTAAGGAGAACAACCCCAGCTTCTCTACTCTCTCCACGTAACTGAAGGCCCGCATCCCTGGTACCACTCTAGTAAATCTCCTCTGCCACTCTTCCAAGGCTTGACATCCTTCCTAACGTGTGGTGCCCAGAATTGGGCACAATACTCCAGCTCAGGCTGAACCAGTAATTTATAACATTTAGCATAACGTCTTTGCTTTTGTAATCTATGCTCTGTTTATAAAGCCAAGGATCCCATATGCTTTGTTAATGGCCTTCTTAACTTGCCCTGCCTCCTTAAAAGATGTGTGTATGTACAGTCCCAGGTCTCTCTGTTCTGGGACCCCATTAAAATTGTACCATTTAGTTTATATTGCCTCACTTCATTCTTCCGACCAAAATGTATCACTTCACACTTCTCTAGGTTAAATTGTATCTACCATGTGTCTGCCCATTTCACCAAAAGCAAGAAGTCAGGACATTAACCCCTTGTGATCAGAGTTATCTTTTAATACCACTCTCATCCCATAGTTTGAGATAGGCAGTCTCTCAAAGGCTCAGACACATTAGAATTTAGTGGCTAGATTTAGATAGTTAGATGGTGACATAAAGGGCCGTATTTTGCGGCCCCTACGGGTGCGTACGAGGTGTGTACATGCCCGTAAGCCTCGCAAGTTCCGGGTTTAGGCATGCACTGCCCGTGTCCCTAGAAAAGGGCATTCACGGGCGGAGAGTTGGGCTATTTGCCCAACTACTGCCCAGTGAATGCCCGTGAAATTCTTATGCCTGGTAAAAGCAGGCGTAAGGCCTGCTTTTACAAGCATACGAGTTTAAAAAAAATAGAAAAATTAAAGTTTATCAATAATTTATACATTTAAAAACCTGTGAAATAAGGTAAGTTTATTTTTAGCCCCTTTAAAATATGTAAATTTATTTTTCAAAAATTAAATTTTTTGTTTTAAATATTTAATTAAATGCCATTTTAATTAATTTTAAATAGGTGATTTTAAAAATACTTATTTGAAGTGTAGAGGTATTTTTTTGGGTATTCCTATTCATACTTATGGGGTTTCCGTATATACGGAATCCCGATAAGAATGAATGGGGATCCCCTTCTGTCATTCGTTGGGCCAGCCCACATGATCCCAGGGGCGCTTGCGAACTGCATGCGCCCCTGAGATACGTGGGCCTCTGCGCATGTCTATGCGTAGAGTCCCAGGAGTGCGAGTCTCTGTGGATCCCGAGGCAGAAGGTAAGTTCGTAGATTTTTTGCCTCCGACCGCAAATTCAGGCCCAATACCTTCCTATCTAATTATCTAAGTTGTGTGGATACAGTTCCCCTATACCACACTGCAGAACTCATAGCTTTTACCAGTGAGATCTTGCTTGTCCTGCCACTGCATTTTGGTGCTGAGTCTGCAGAGACGCCTAGTAGTGAAACCTCCACAAAAAGTTGCAGTGCAATCAGTTAGTAACTGTACAATAAACATGGAGAAAATGAGTATTGGACAATTTTAAATTGTATAGGTTATGAATATCTCATATTTGTCTCCCTTGCACATCTGAGCCAAGCCCTATTCCAGGACTTGAGCAATCAATCTAGTCTGACTCTTCAATGCAGTACTGAGGGATTGCTGCATTGTCAGAGGAATCATCGTCCAGATTAAATGATAAATTGAGGCCCTGTCAGCCTGTTCTGATGCTTCAGATGGACATAAAAGATCCCATGGCAATATTAGAAGAAAAACAAGTAGTTGTCCTGGCCAAATGTCCTCCCTTAATTGAAACCAGCAAAACAGATTAACTGGCCTGTTTTGGGATCTTGCTGTGTTTGGTTTCATAACAACAGTGGCCACATTTCAAAAGTGATGTACTGAGCTGAGGACATGATAAGCTAATATATAAGTACAAGTTTTTTCTTTTTCTTGAGTAAATAAAAAGTTTATTTTCATCGTTCCTTTTCTAGTTCTATTTACTTGAGGTTTAAAAGAAACGTTGTTTTCATTTAAATTTATCGGACTGCGACTGCTATGCTGTGAGGTAGCCTTGTGACATATTCTTTTAGGCCATCATAAGTGTTTGCCTTTATCGTTTGGGTCCTCAATTCCTTAATGTCACATGGAGAAGGTGACTGTCTTGTGCCAGGTAATTCATCAAATTATGTAAGTAGACTGCTGCTCTATCCATATAATATTTATAACAGTGACATTAAGTGTAGCACTTAGTACATTGTACATCACTACAGCAAGATCAAAGCTTGCTCACAAATCATAAAACTCCGCTGATTTTACCACAGTCATTGTTGACGATTTCCAAATGTTCCATAAATCTCAACATTTTCATCGGAAGTAGGAACTGTATGAAGATTTGTTGTGAAGCGTGACTTTTACAGGGGAAAGGTATTAAACTATAAGTCAAAAAAAAACACTCATATTTAGTGATCAAAGAAGGAGCTAAAAAATACATGGAAGGAGCAAAGGCCATTGGGCCCATCATACCCACTCCTTCTATACACCATGAGGCCAATAATGCAATATTAACGCTGCAGTGCTATGGGTGCCGGGACCCCATATTACCAGACGGTGAAGCCTGCTTAGCAATCAATGTGTACAGCTAAAATAGCCAAATATCTGCTAATTCACTGGGAAGCTGACTGTAATTTAAGCATTTCCAACTTCAGTAGAACAGGAAGAACTGGAAAAAAGAGGGCACATGTGTATATATAGAAAAAAAGAGCTCTTACAATACAAATGGCAAGGAGACAAGACATCTAGATGAAGAGTCCCATGGCGTTCAGCAAGTCCATTTAAAGTTACTGATTGGAGTTGCTTCTAAAGCATTGCAAATACAGTATTTGATGCCCGAAGTACAAGATGAAAGAATGCATGTCAGGAAGATCGGCAGGCATCAAAGCCAGACTGCTTTCATCCACCATTATGCTACCTAACTTAGCTATAGGTCCTGTTACAACTCCCTGGTAATGACTATATGGAACTGGCTTCTACAGGCTCTAAATCAGCATGAAACCAGTTGTAGATCAGTGCAGTCTGCTGCAAGGACACTTTGTTCAGCCAATCTCCTCTTCAGGATGGCACTATCAGTGGCAGTCAAGGTTATCGTCTCCCGCAATTTTTTTTGCCTCTGTTTCCTTTCAGGCAAGCATAGGGATCATCTGTAATATCAGCTGATGTGCTGCACATATCGAATATGATGCCTAGGTTAGCATGGCCAGCTCTTTTATCTCCTTATCTACCGTATAGCTACATGGTGCCAAATGTAACTGAATGCTGCATTTTCCCAAAGTACAGGGGTCACTGATGCCAGCCATGTAGTGATCCTGCAGTTCATCTTGTGTCTCAGTTAATGACCACACATCATGAAGCTAGGTTGCGTTATAACCTTTTTTGTTTGTAGGTCTTTGAATATGAGTGCAACAAGGCTGTCAGTTATAAGTTGCAGCTTGAATTTGTGCTCTACGAGTACGGGTATGCATGATAAGCAAATGAAACAGTTACAATGTTGTCTGAGGACTTGGCAACTAACAGGTTGTAAATGTGGAAAACATTGACAGGCAACACTTTGTGGCATCCACCTGCTACATGGTAGTGTGTGTGGTCATACCTTGTAAGCTACCTTAAGTTGTGTCATATTCTTCTGCGGCCATTCCCAGATCCTACAAATGGTATCCACAGTGTTGATCCTGCCCTGCATCTCCTGTCAAGCATGCTGTACTGCTTGCTGATGTCTTCTGGGGAGAGTGCCACACTACCTTCCTTTTTAAAAAAACTTCTTGCTGTTTTCTTTTTCATCCGGATTATTACAGCCCACTTTGAAGGAAAAAACAACATGGTAAAAGATGGCCTCTAGCTAGTTAAAAAGCCAGCTCCAAGGATTCATTTTCCAGTGAATCAAATGCCAAAACTTCTTTGTTCTGGTACCTCTTTTGATAATAGCTTCACATTGATTGAAAATGTTCATCAAAAGGTCAGTGGTTTCTACAAATCCTTTTATTTTTCACCTTTGTGAATAAATATTGCTAAACATTTTGATGTGATTGTGTGTATCAAATTAAGAAGGGGTGCTGCAAACCAATTGTACATGGATGCACAGTAAAGATTTACACTTTGGTTTTCTGACTTTTACAATTTTTGTTAAGTAGTACAGTAAATGCTGATGTTTTCACTGAGGGGAGATAGGCTGGACTTATTGAGACTGACAGCATGAGAGACTGTTCACCTCCATTGTCTCACTGGGTTTAGTATCTCCCCATCAGGACTCAACATTTAAATAAAATTATTAGAAACACTGAAATAGGCAGATACATCAGTTTTAATGGAAGGAAAATCACGGGCTGCACGATTGCCGTGATATAGTCATAGTCATAGAGTTATACAGCACAGAAAGAGGCCCTTCGGCCCATCGTGTCTGCGCCGGCCATCAAGCCCTATCTATTCTAATCCCATTTTCCAGCACTTGGTCCGTAGCCTTGTATGCTATGGCGTTTCAAGTGCTCATCTAAATGCTTCTTGAATGTGAGGGTTCCTGCCTCTACCACCCTTTCAGGCAGTGAGTTCCAGATTCCAACCACCCTCTGGGTGAAAACGTTTTTCCTCAAATCCCCTCTAAACCTCCTGCCCCTTACCTTGAAACTATGCCCCCTGGTTATTGACCTCTCTACAAAGGGGAAAAGTTACTTTCTATCTACCCTATCTATGCCCCTCATAATTTTGTACACCTCAATCAGGTCCCCCTCAACCTTCTCTGCTCTAAGGAAAACAACCCCAGCCTGTCCAGTCTCTCTTCATAGCTGAAGTGCTCCAGCCCAGGTAACATCCTGGTGAATCTCCTCTGCACCCTCTCCAATGCAATCACATCCTTCCTATCGTGTGGCGACCAGAACTGCACACAGTATTCCAGCTGTGGCCTAACTAGCGTTTTGTACAGCTCCATCATAACCTCCCTGCTCTTATATTCTATGCCTCGGCTAATGAAGGCAAGTATCCCATATGCCTTCTTAACCACCTTATCTACCTGTCCTGCTGCCTTCAGGGATCTATGTACATGCACACCAAGGTCCCTCTGATCCTCTGTCCTTCCTAGGATCCTACCTTTCATTGTGTATTCACTTGCCTTGTTAGTCCTCCCAAAATGCATCACCTCACACTTTTCAGGGTTAAATTCCATTTGCCACTGTTCTGCCCATCTAACCAACCCGTCTACATCGTCCTGTCGCCTGAGGCTTCCCTCCTCGCTATTTACCACTCCACCAATTTTCGTGTCATCTGCGAACTTACTGATCATACCTCCTACATTCATATCTAAATCATTAATGTACACTACAAACAGCAAAGGACCCAGCACCGATCCCTGCGGTACACCACTGGACACAGGCTTCCAGTCACAAAAACAACCTTCGACCATCACCCTCTGCCTCCTGCCACTAAGCCAATTTTGGATCCAATGTGCCAAATTGCCCTGGATCCCATGGGCTCTTACCTTCTTGACCAGTCTCCCATGCGGGACTTTGTCAAAAGCCTTACTGAAGTCCATGTAGACTACATTAACTGCACTACCCTCATCCACACACCTAGTCACCCCCTCAAAAAATTCAATCAAATTGGTCAGACATGATCTCCCCCTGACAAAGCCATGCTGACTATCCTTGATTAATCCTTGCCTCTCCAAGTGGAGACTAATTCTGTCCCTCAGAATTTTTTCCAATAATTTCCCTACCACTGATGTTAGGCTCACTGGCCTGTAATTCCCTGGTTTATCCCTACTACCCTTCTTGAATAATGGTACTACATTAGCTGTCCTCCAGTCCTCTGGTACCTCCCCTGTGGCCAGAGAGGTTCCGAAAATTTGCGTCAGAGCCCCTGCAATCTCCTTCCTTGCCTCACACAGCAGCCTGGGATACATCTCGTCTGGGCCTGGGGATTTATCCACTTTTAAGCCCGCTAAAATCACTAGTACCTCCTCCCTCTCAATGATAATTTGTTCAAGTATATCACAATCCCCCTGCCTGATTTCTATGCCTACATTGTCCTTCTCCATAGTGGACTAGACTCCATGCTGGGTGTGCGCAATCAGAAATTTTACCCTATAGAGAGTTAGGAATACACATGTAACACTCTTAAGTGACTACAACAATGTGTTTCTGGCATTAATTTAATTACAGATAGGGATCAATGCCTAGGGATGCGACTGCTGTGCTGAACACCAAATAAACATAAATAAATGCACAGCTGGGACTCGCAGCAAGACAGAACAAAACCCTGCCAACCTCAGAAATATAACTAAACATCAAAGAAATTCCAAAGAGCTGATCGATATTCTGAGGAACCTAAAATCAGGAGGGTATGACCAGGGCAGGCCCAGGGGATCACTTGTAATATTGAGTGAATTGTGGCGTATTGCTAATGAGACAAGACTCTTTTTGCTGCTTTGATTCTCTTAAACAAAGGATGTTATAAGCCTGTACATACTTTACTTCCAACAATAATAAAGTTCTTCGATAATTGAGACCCTATTAAAATCATTTTAAAGTTGGTCATAAAATTCAATGTACCGATTCCATTTCTTTTGGCTTTTTATCTCTGACATTGAGATATTAACACCAATAAAACAAAAATGAAGAGCACACATTTACTACTGGTCTTAAAATGTAGCATTATGCTCTATCTGTACTTGAATGTTACCCGAGCTCTTCATTAGAGTCTCTATATTAAAAGAGAAGGTTAGAAAGTCTTAGGTAACTCTTGGTTATCACAGAGCAGTGCACCAACTAAATATATTCTACTCTGCTGTGCTGATGATGAAGAAAAGTTAAGCCTGAAAATTGCTATTCATATCCATTCGATGGTTAACTGTGGTTGCTAAAGTACTTAGGAGTTAAAAAGCCTGCACGTTTACTTAGAATTTTGCTATTTTTTAGTCTATGGGCTACAGTGTGGTCTATATTTCCACTACAAAGGGCCAGCCAATGGAAAGGGAAAATGCTAATCCTCTTAAGTCATCTGTGAACTGCAATTAAGAGCTAGTTAAACATTAAATAGCTCTGGGAAGGCAAGGCCAGATGGTTTCTCAGTCAAATTGATAGAGAATTGGATGTTAGAGTGAGGAAAAACAGGGGCTTAAATTCTACTGCGTAGTCAGGGAGAGGTGGTGCACAATTTATGGGACTGATGTCCTTTCCTAAGAAACATGTACTATACCAGGCAAGGTAAGAGAGGCAGAAAATGGGTAACACCAGTCAGCCACCACAGTCCTAAACATGGCTGACTGGTGTTACCCATTTTCAACCTCTCTTCCCTCTCTTCTAAAAGTCAACTATTCCAGGATAGTTGACTTTTAGAAGAGACAGGCAGAATGGAAAAGGAGGAGGGGTAGCCCTGATAATAAAGGAGGGAATAAAGACAGTAGAGAGAAAGTATCTTGGCTTGGAAATACAAAATGTAGAATCAGTTTGAGTGGAGCTAAGAAAAAACAAGGGGCAGAAAGCACTAGTGGGAATAGTCTATCGGCCCCCTAACAGTGGTTGTAGTGTCGGGCAGAGTATAAATTAGGAAATTAGAGATGCATGTAACAAGGGTAATACAGTAATCATGGGGGACTTTATCTTTCATATAGACTGGGCAAACCAAATTTGCCGAAATAGTACAGAGGAATAGTTCATGGAATGCATTCAAGATAGTTTTCTAGATCAGTATGTCAAGGAACCTACGAGGGATTGGGCTATTTTAGATCTGGTACTGTGCAATGAGAAAAGGTGAATTAATAACCTTGTAGTAAAGGAGCCTCTAAGGAGCAGTGATCATAATATGATAGAATTTTATGTTGAGTTTGAGAGTTATTTAGCTAAGTCTGAAACTAGGGTCCTAAACCTGAACAAAGCAAACTACGTAGGTATGAGAAGCGAGTTGGCTAAGGTAGGTTGGGAAACTAGATTAAAAGATATGACAGTAGAAAAGCAATGGCAAACATTTAAAGAAATAATTCATAAATCGCAACGAATATACATTCCCTCAAGGAATAAAAACACCATGGGAAAAAATGGTCCAACCGTGGCTAACAAGAGAAATTAAAGATAGTATTAGATTAAAGGAAGAGGCTTATAACGTTGCCAAAAAGTGGAGTAAGCCTGAGGATTAGGAGGATTTTAGAATTCAGCAAAGGAGGACCAAGACATTGATAAAGAAAGGGAAAATAGAATGAGAGTAAACTAGCGAGAGACATAAAAACAGACCGCAAAAGCTTCTATAGGTATGTAAAAAGGAAAAGATTAGCGAAAGTACATGTGGGCCCCTTACAGGCTGAGACAGGAGAAATTATAATGGGGAATAAGGAAATGGCAGAGAAATTAAACAAATACTTTGGCCGCGAATTTAATCGCGCTGAGGGGGCAGGTTTGGAGACGGGTCCGCTGTCAAAATCGCAAAGATTGACAGCGAGTAGGAAACCCGCTGTCAGCTCGCTTTCACGTGAGTCTCCCAGGTTTGGGTCTGTCAGCGCAGAACTGACCCGATACCAAGTGGCGGGGGATACAATTCAGGTACTTAAATGGCTTGTTAAGAGCCAATTTAAGAGTATTTTGAGGCTTAATTCTAATTTTACCTTGTCCCCCACTGGTTACCCGCTGTTCCGGGAACACGCCAGCTCAACCTGGCGTGTTTTGAGTCTGCTCTGATGTTTGTGAAATGCTGACAGCTGCAGAAGTGGTGTCAAGGATGCCATGTTGCAGATGGTGAGTTTCAGAGCACAGAAAATGTTGGTTACTGCATTTTTAATACATATAGAGATTCTTCAGCTTACAAGTTTTTATATCCAACTGTATGTCCAGTGCCACCTCATTGGGAGAACCTCTCTCACCATTGACAGATCGCTTCTGTCATCTTACCTGCAGCTGCCATCTATTCCAGCAACATCGGAGCCAATGAAACAATCAGACCTTGGTCCTCTAAATCCTTCCATGATCAGCCCCAACACCAACATCACCAACCTTCTCCGCCATCACCTGATGCTACACTGGACACAAGGCATCAGCTCCTGATGAAATTGCTGGCCGGGAGGCCAGCGATGGCATCACCATAGCCAGACTTTCTTCACTTGATGCTGTAAACCCTGGCTGCCACATGATGCACCAGGTTGACACCATCCCACACCAGCACTGTGAAGCATCCCATTAATGTCCAAGCCATTCCTTTCACACTCATCACTATAGCGGGGTGGGGGCAAAATTAAGACTAAGCAATCACTGGAACTCAGTAAGACACTTCTCAAGGTGTGCTCAGATCTGTCCAATAAGGGTCACTTTTTGAAAAATAGATTTCACTGTATGACAACACATTACCAGAAACTTCACATGGACATTGGCTAAACCTCTCAAGTGCCTACCCTTGTGTGTTGTTAGTTGGTATGCTTGCAGTAGGATGAGGGTGAGTGTGAGGGGTGGCTAGTGAGATGGGGAAGTGATAAAGTAGATAGAGAGGGTTGGGTGGAGGTGCAAAGTACGTTGGTGTCCTGGGGAGGTCTCTTCCGCCTTTGGAAGGGAAGGAAACCTCCCTGCATGCTGTGACTCCCTCCATAAGCACATGGAGGGAGTTATTGGAGAGCCTGGGTGCAAGCGTTCACCTTTGTGCAGTGCTTGTCAGTGTTTGCAGCACCTCAATGCTGTCAAACACTGACAGAACAACTGTCAAACTCAAGTGGACGTGGTCCCTTTAAGGAAACTGGCTGACGACACGTCATCAAATGACGTCATCAGACCCGTTTCCTGTTAATTGGCCGGGAAGCCTGCAGGGTGGGCTTAACAAGGCCAATCAAGGTAAAATCACGTTTGCAGAGCGGATGCAGCTGGGAGCGGGACCGGAACCCGGAAACCAGCTGTCCCGCCCCCATCCTGCCACCTCAGTTAAATTCGCAGCCTTTGTGTCTGTCTTCACGGAAGAAGATGCAAAAAACTTCCCGGAAATAGTGCAGAACCAAGGGTCCAGCGAGAATGAGGAACTGAAAGAAATTAATATTAGTAAAAAAATAGTACTGGAGAAATTAATAGGACTGAAAGCCGATAAATCCCCTGGACCTGATGGCCTACATCCTAGGGTTTTAAAAGAGGTGGCTATAGAGATAGTGGATGCATTGGTTGTCATCTTCCAAAATTCCATAGATTCTAGAATGGTTCCCGTGGATTGGAAGGTAGCAAATGTAACCCCACTATTTAAGAAAGAAGGGAGAGAGAAAACGGTGAACTACAGACCAGTTAGCCTGACATCAGTAGTAGGGAAAATGCTAGAATCTATTATTAAGACATAACAAGCCACTTAGAAAATAACAATAGGATTGGGCAGAGTCAACATGGATTTATGAAAGAGAAATCGTGTTTGACGAATCTGTTTCTTGAGGTTGTAACTTGCAGAATAGATAAGTGGGAACCAGTGGATGTGGTGTATTTGGATTTTCAGAAGGCATTCAATAAGGTGCCACACAAGAGGTTATTAAACAAAATTAGGGCTCATGGGATTGGGGGTAATATACTAGCATGGATTGAGGATTGGTTAATGGACAGAAAGCAGAGAGTAGAAATAAACAGGTCATTTTCGGGTTGGCAGGCTGTAACTAGTGGGGTACCGCAAGGATCAGTGCTTGGGCCTCAGCTATTCACAATCTATATCAATGATTTGGATGAGGGGACCAAATGTAATATATCCAAGTTTGCTGATGATACAAAGCTAGGTGGGAATGTAAGTTGTGAGGAGGATGCAAAGAGGCTTCAAGGGGATATAGACAGGCTAAGTGAGTGGGCAAGAACATGGTAAATGGAATATCATGTGGAGAAATGTGAAGTTATCCACTTTGGTAGGAAAAATATTAAAGCAGAGTATTTTTTAAATGGTGTGAGATTGGGAAATGTTGGTGTTCAGAGGGACCTGTGTGTCCTTGTAGACAAATCACTGAAAGTTAACATGCAGGTACAGCAAGCAATTAGGAAAGCAAATGGTATGTTGGCCTTTATTACAAGAGGATTTGAGTATAAGAGTAAAGACGTTTTAATGCAATTATATAGGGCCTGGCGAGACCACACTTGGAATATTGTGTATAGTTTTGGTCTCCTTACCTAAGGAAGGATATACTTGCCATTGAGGGAGTGCAACAAAGGTTCACCAGACTGATTCCTGCGATGGGGGGATTGTCCTATGAGGACAGATTGAGTAGACTAGGCCTATATTCTCTGGAGTTTAGAAGAATGAGAGGTGATCTTATTAAAACATACAAAATTCTTACAGGGCTTAACAGGGTAGATACAGGGAGGACGTTTCCCCTGGCTGGGGGGTCTAGAACCAGGGGTCACAGTCTCAGAATAAGGGGTTAGCCATTTAGGACTGAGATGAGGAGAAATTTCTTCACTCAGAGGGTGGTGAAATCTTTGGAATTCTCTACCCCAGAGGGCTGTGGAGGCTCAGTCGTTGAGTATATTCAAGACAGAGATCGATAGATTTTTGGATGTTAAGTGAATCAAGGGATATGGGGATACTGCAGGAAAGTGGAGTTGAGGTAGAAGATTAGCCATGATCTTATTGAATGGCGGAGCAGGCTCAAATGGCCTACTCCTGCTCCTAGTTCTTATGTTCTTATAACTGATATGCAGGGCCTTCAGAATGCACAGCCCGAGCAGGTGTGGGGCAAACAGAATCCCAGCAGACAGTTAGTGAGACCCTGTAGCCAGGCAGCATATTCACCAGGGAATCACTTGGGAGGAGCGGCAAGTTCAGTGCCACACATCTGAAACAAAACACAAGCACCCATGGGCAATACTGTGCTGAACGAAGCTGCCACCATTCACATGCCACATAATAGAGGAAATAAAAGGACTGCAATTGATTTGAATATTATGCTGAACAGTTATGTCATTGGTTGCAATATAGCAGGAACTGGTGTAGGACCTTGATTTGCATTTTTAAACTGCCTCCTGTCGGAAACAAGTGGGTGTGCTGCTCGCCCATTTACAAGCCCACCTGAAAATGGCATCAGGTGGCCCTTGGGCATCAATTGGGAGATGTTTCCTCTCCACCTCTGATTTTTTTACCTGCTGGCTGCCTGTTTTTCTGGAATGAAGTGGAAACACTACAACTATATAATTTGTGAGCCATTGTAGCATTGACTCTGATCTCTAGACCCATTTCATAGAATCTCCCTGGTCTCAAAACATTCTTTAGTTGAAATGATTTTACTCTAAAATCTTCCTGATGTGTACTTACTTTGAACACAAACAAAAAAAAAAGTAGAATTGACAAATACGTACAAAAAAAGCAAACTAAGTGGAAAAATAGGTGATGAGAAACAATGAAGGAATAAACAGGAAAACCAAAGGAAGTGACGTATGCAGTTATTGGCTTTATATTTATATTGGCCCAAAAATTGCGGTCAAAATAATGGTGAGGCTAATAGCATTCGCCATTATTTATACTCAAATGCCACAGCAACTTCAGACAAGGGCAGATGCATGATTAAATGTGAATATCCAAAAGTTGCTGTCAGAGATGCGCAGTTCCACCATGAGCTTTGTGAAAATGGCATCTCGCTGTCTGGCTCCCCATTCAAATGCATTGAGTGGCATGAAGTTCCTGTATTTGAATAGTAGATACAAACTAAACTGCCGCAGCAAGTCAAGTCATTTCAAATCTAAGTACCCTTTTAACGATATGATAATTGTTAATTATTGCCAGACAATCTCTCTGGCACTGAAAATTAACTATTACAAGTGTCTCATTCGTTCAGGTTTTAAATGTTGTTGGAGATGTTGTAAAAATTAAAAAAACATTTCTTTTCACTTTTTCTTTGTCTTTTCTCTCTCAATCTTTATTTCCCTCCTTATTTTTCTTTCTGTATCTAATTTGACGTGAAATTCACTATTCTCATTTACACTTGTTCAGAACTTGCGCTGTTAATTTTACAGTTCTTCAATCTGATTGGTTAAGGAGATACACAGGTTTAGAAATTGGATATGACCCAAAAACGGGAGGTGGCATAGGCCAGCGCTATTTACCTAAGCCTGTTCAAAGTAGTCCAGGCAGCATGCAAAATGTGTGCTGCCTGCTCATTATAATGATTGCAGTGCTGAGCTCAGTGCTAAATGTGCTGCTGATTGGCTTAACGCTCAACAGGTTGGACAATATCAGGTGCAGTCTAATGGCCAATAATGTTGGTCTAGGCTCTCTCCACGACTTAAAAGCGTTGATGCAGCAGCATCTCATTGTCATTGCAGTCTGAAGGCATGGCACAGCAACAACAGTAGCAACACAGAGAAAGAGCCAGAAGGTTCTCGGATGCAGCTCTCAAGGCCTTGGTCATGGCAGTTGAGAGAAGGCGGGTGTCCTTTTCCCGCAGGGTGGCAGGAAGCCATCAAAGCCCACTTGCAGAAGACTCTGGCAAGACATAGCTGGCTACGTCACGGCCAACAGAGTCGTGCCAAGGACCTGGATACAGTGACGAAACAAGTTTAATGACCTCACACAGTAGGTCAAGGTGAGTGAAGGCTTCAGCAAATTCCATATCCCACCATCTGCAGCACAAGCCTCACACACTGCTCAATGCACCACACCCCCATCACTCACCTACCAACAATCTCTACCTATCGCCACTCAAACCTCACAATCATGGCTTCACTTCACCCTCACAACCTTACCACTTCTGCAAAACTCACCCACATCTCACACCTTGCACACACTGACAACTATTCAACTATGGCAGGCACATCACCTAAACACATTGCACCGCACTCACTGACAGACTTCCCTTGCAGGCCAAGGTGGCTCACAACCTCCGAGAGCAGCGGCAGACGGGAGGCGGCCAAGCTGCTTTAGAGACCCTGAGCCAACTGAAGGAGTCGGTGCTTGACATCACTGGAGGGGAAGTCACCGAGGCCGTGGCAACGGACAAAGTTGAAGCCCTTGGTGACAATAACAGTATGGTCATTCCTAATCCTTCTTCTCACATCCCACTTCCCCCTCATCCCACAATCTCTTCTCACTTTCAAGTTGCCAATGGTGTATGCCTGGATATCTTGCTTCCCCCCCCCTCCTCTCACCACAACCCAACTGTTATGTCTTTCTGCTTTCAGATAACTAAGAACTGCCAGCAGGCCAGCCTGTCCCCAAATCATGGAGGACAGTGGAGAAGAAGAGACACCGTCACTGCATCTTGACACTTGCAGACACCAGCTCAGAAACTGGCACTGCGCAGGAAGTAGAGGGTAGTATGGAGGCGAGATATGCACATGGTGAGGCACCAGGCACGAGTGGGCTGCAGCAAGGCAAGGGGGAAAGGGTAATTTGGGGGCCAGTTCCCCAGAGGGTGAGTTCGCGCACAAGACTCAGATGATGACCTCGATGGGGCAGCTTTCAGAAGAAGGGTGATGGCCATGCACACTGAAATGCTAGGTGCAATGGCAAGCCTGCCAGAGAGCCTC
Source organism: Squalus acanthias (assembly GCA_030390025.1). Taxonomy (NCBI): domain Eukaryota; kingdom Metazoa; phylum Chordata; class Chondrichthyes; order Squaliformes; family Squalidae; genus Squalus; species Squalus acanthias. The sequence continues at coordinate 77,153,931 of CM059432.1, read as the reverse complement.
TTGGCAATGTCAAGGAGCATGGAGCAGTCCTGCTCCAACATCGGATGGGGTTTACACAGAGCTTGGAGCCCATGATTTCCAGGCTGGAAATGATGGACAACTCCAGGAGAGACTTTATGGACCCAGCCATGATGCTGCGTGTGATTGCCGATGTCGCGGCTTCCATTGCATCACAGGCGGAAGCGGCCCAACATCTCAGTGCTGCAGTGGAAGCGCAGACTGCTCTCCTGCAGGCTCAGCTTGCTGCTACGCAAGATCAGAGGTGCCATCGTGGCTGTGTTTACTAGTGTCAAAAAGGGCTTGCAGGTTGTCGGAGCAGGCCAGTAATCTGTCCTCCAACAGATTGCTCAGAATTCTGAGGTGCCGCCCCGGAGGAGTGGCAGTGGGTCTGTGGAGCAGGACCCTGCTGTTCTCTCTCAGGATGACAGCATTCCTATTCCCACCACTGCCACTCCGCCGTTGTCCTTGCCACTGCCTGTCAGCCAGTCAGCCAAGACGGTTGCCGCCCATGCCGAGGTGGTGCAGTCTACAGCCAGGCCTTCTAGGTCCACAGCTGGTCAAGGTCATCCTGTAAGGCCATCTGAAATCTCAGCAGATTTCCACCAGCCATGCTGCAGCCACTGGGAGAGCCCTGCGTAGGAGCACTAGTCTAAGAAAAGGCACATGAACGACAGGTGCTAAGGGATTGCACAAGGGTGATTAGTTCATATTATTATGTTAATTGAATACTGATGAATTTATTAATTTTGTTTGGAATGTTTTGTGGTGGCTCTCATTTCAACTTGTGCCCAGGAGGACGCTGTGATGTTCCATGACAGAGGGATGGTATGATGGGGATATGGTGAGCAACGGGTATCTGGGGTTTCATTCACTCGAATCGGAGTCTGATGAGGCATTCACTGACAACCCGTCCGGAATGAGGATTTGTTGCCTGCCTCCTCCCTTTCTCCTTGTCCTCTTCCTCTTACTCCTCCTCCTCCTCTCCCTCGTCCTCTTCCTGAGGGGTTCCCACAATCCATGATGGGAAGGGCTGTGTTCTCATGATGGCCAAGTTGTGAAGCATGCAGCAAACCACCACGGAATGGGACACCCGGTCCGGCGAGTACAGGAGGGCACCTTCCTAGTGGTCAAGGCAGCAGAACTGTTGCTTCAGCAGTCTGATGGTCTGTTCGATGATATTCCTGGTGGCAGCATAGCTGTCACTATATGAGTGCTGGGTAGGAGTGTTGGGGTTGCGAAGGGGGGTCATTAGCCAGGTGCAAAGTGGATAACCCTTGTTTCCGAGCAGCTACTCTCGGGTTTGACATGGTGGCTGGAAGATTGCTGGCACACTGGACTGCACTCACCTGGTTCCATTCTTATCTATCTAATCATAGTCAGAGAATCAGCTGCAATGGCTTCTCTTCCCGCTCTTGCATCGTTACTTCTGGTGTCCCCCAAGGATCTATCCTTGGCCCCCTCCTATTTCTCATCTACATGCTGCCCCTTGGCAACATCATCTGAAAACACAGCGTCAGTTTCCACATGTACGCTGACGACACCCAGCTCTACCTCACCAACACTTCTTTCGACCCCTCCACGGTCTCTAAATTGTCAGACTGCTTGTCCGACATCCAGTTCTGGATGAGCAGAAATTTTCTCCAATTAAATATTGGGAAGACTGAAGCCATTGTTTTTGGTCCCCGCCACAAACTCCGTTCCCTAGCCACTGACTCCATCACTCTCCCTAACATATATCTGAGGCTGAACCATACTGTTCGCAACTTTGGTGTCATATTTGACCCTGAAATGAGCTTCCGACCACATATCCGTTGCATAACTAAGACCGCCTATTTCCACCTCTGTAACATCGCCCATCTCCACCCCTGCCTCAGCACATCCGCTGCTGAAACCCTCATCCATGCCTTTGTTACCTCTAGATTTGATTATTCCAACGCACTCCTGGCTGGCATCCCATGTTCTACCCTACGTAAACTTGAGATCATCCAAAACTCAGCTGCCCGTGTCCTAACTCTCACCAAGTCCCGTTCACCCATCACCCCTGTGCTCGCTGACCTACATTGGCTCCCGGTTAAAAGCAATGCCTTGATTTCAAAATTCTCATCCTTGTTTTCAAATCCCTCCATGGCCTCACCTCTCCCTATCTCTGTAATCTCCTCCAGCCCCACAACCCCGCGAGATATCTGCACTCCTCTAATTCTGTCCTCTTGAGCATCCCTGATTATAATCGCTCAACCATTGGTGGCCGTGCCTTCTGTTGCCTAGGCCCTAAGTTCTGGAATTACCTCCCTAAACCTCTGCGCCTCTCTTTCCTCCTTTAAGATGCTCCTTATAACCTACCTCTTAGGCCAAGTTTTTAGTCATCTGCCCTAATTTTTCCTTATGTGGCTTGGTGTCAAATTTTTTGTCTTATAATACTCCTGTGAAGCGCCTTGGGACGGTTTACTACGTTAAAGGCGCGATATACATACAAGTTGTTGTTGTTGTGATGAACATAGGCCAGTAAGTGGAGCAGCGAATGCGAAAATGGCAGATTGGGTGTCAGGTGAGCATTGCACATTCACTGACGTCACGATCTGCATAATTTACATATCTCCAGCGAGTGCGGACATTGGCAGCATGCCGACCTGCTGAAAATGTTGGCACCATGGGAAGTGGGCAGAAGTGAGATGGCTGCCATTTTTTTCACCAAAAGGGGCCTTAACGGCCAGCGCTAACCCCTCCAATTTCTAGGCCACAGTTGCCTGCCCTGTGCATTCAGGTCCTAGATGTGCTGTTTCCATCTCGCACTTCCAGCAACTTGCAGAGAAAATAAAAGGGCAAGGGCATGTCTAACAGCAGGTGCCGTTCGTTGGCCTGCCACAGCAATTTTTGGGCCGTTATTAATGAAATTTTGTGCTAATTGAGATGATGAATGTTGACATTGAGTATTCCCAGCCCTAATATATGCTAGTAAAACTTTTTCTACTTTAAACCCCATCCTGAAGAGAGTTATCCCAGGCAGGAAGGCTGTCAGTCCCCCAAACCCCCACTACAACAGGAAGGGGAGAGTAGTGGTAATGTTACTGGACTAGTAATCTAGAGGCCTGGACTAATAATCCGGAGACAAGAGTTCAAATCCCACCACGGCAGCAGGGAATTTAAATTCAGTTAATTAAATCTGGAATAAAAAGCTAATATCAGTCATGGTGAACATGTAACTACCAGATTGTCGTAAAAACCCATCTGGTTCACAAATGTCCATTAGGGAAGGAAATCTGCTGTCCTTACCTGGTCTGGCCTATATGTGACTCCAGACCCACAGCAATGTGGTTGACTCTCAACTGCCCTCTGAAATGGCCTAGCAAGTAGGGATGGGCAATAAATGCTGGCCTTGCCAGTGACACCCACATCTCGTGAATGAATAAAAAAAAATTGAGTTTTTTTTTTCCCTTTTCCCACACAAGCCATCTTCATGACCTTCTGAACGAGACTGCCAACTCATGCCATTTTATGGGCACTGTACATAATTGACTTTGATCCCCTTTGCTTCCCTTGGCACTTCGCTTCAAATCGGACACCTTGCGACCTTACTCCCTCCATCACTGCTCCTGTTTGTGCAATCTGCAGCTGGGTTAATGGACTGAGTATTATTGATAACACTTATTTGCCTACTATGAGGGTTAATGGATAATTCAGCATCATTGTTTCAGTTGTTTTCTGATTGATTGCTCAATTTTGCATTGGTTGTATTGCTTTCTAGCTCCAAGAATATGCTACGAGTAAATGTGTTTGTTTCTGTGTGTGCAGTAAAAAAAGGAAAGAACTCTCATTGAACTGTTCCATTCAGTAGCTCTTTCAAGAGAATATCCTTGATATAATCAGTACTCCTTTATTTAAAGAAAGCTGTTCAGAAAAGAAAACTGAAAAATACATTCTCTGAATTGTTTGATTTTTGTTTGTAAGGGGAAGATTGATGGTGAAAACCCTCTTTAAAAAGTTGATTTTTAAGACAAACCAATTCCCAGGGCCATAGTATTTTTGTGTGTTTACTTTATTTTAGATGCTGTTTTAACCAGAACCGAGGACAAGTGTCTCTCAAATTTGGCCATGGTGATCTTTGAAAGCACAGAACGATTTGGGGACATTGTGCTGGGATACTAATGAGCAAGTCACAGATTTCTCAGCCACATAAATTCTCCAGCAATCATGGTTCATCAAGTGATGGTTAATACTGCATTTGAACTTCTGTTGGACAGAGTTGCAGGCAACAACACTGTCTGGGTGAGAGTTCCACAGACAGGAGAAGCAGTGCTTGAAGCTTCACTGATGTTATTCTGTGCAAACTTTTTAGATTGAGGGTAAGTATAGACCTAGCTGTTGTGTACCCAATAGAAATGTAGAAGTATGACTTAAGAGCTTATCATACATTGTGACTGAACCAGACACAAAAGTATGGTGCAAGCTAACTGAGTAAAGACTTGCTTCATTAGGGATTGATTGCTATAGTACCAGCTTTGATGGCTGACAGTCCTGTTTAAAGGAAGATATTGGTTTGATTATGAATTTCCTTTTGGAGGGTCTGAAATTCATCTGAGATATGTTTTGCATATTATACTGATTATTTAGACTCTTGTCACCTACAGAGTGCACACTGAACTATAAAAAAAGAACAGTTCTATTTTCCCCTTTCTGACATGATGTTGACAGAAGTCGCTTTGATGTATTTTAGAGCCACACATTTTCTATCTGTTCTGCTTTTTTTTCCTGGGGCTCCATCTATTTAAACATCCTGAACTGTCATTTTGCAACAGTCTGCGACATTCTTGACAGATACTTGTTTTGACAAGTGCTGAGCATCACCCATGCTTCAGCACAGACAGTTTCCTATTTCTCCAGGTAAAGTGACACAAAGTGTTTGAATTCTTAAAGCTACATAATTTATAAACCAGTACAAAATTCAGTTTCATATTCATACGTTGCCTCCTAATTCATTCAACTAGGTACAGTAATTTTAGTTTATGCAGAAAATGTGTTTTTTTGTTTGCCTTAAATTAGAAGTGTGTTAACTTTATTATTGTTGGGATTTATGTGGTCTCTTCCCTAATGCCTACCTCAGTACATACAATGAAAAGCGCCATTATCTACTGAGATGTGTAATACCTGGAATACAATTTATACCTGTGTATTTTTAAGTGGAAGTAGACAGGTTTTTTTTTCTACCTAAAACCTGATTTTAAACTCCAGGGGTAATTCTTATCTTTATCGTTAATTTCAAGTTCAAGCTGACTAATTCCAAACGTCATTACACCACCTTCATTTTGCTCCAGGTGCTGACTACATTTAACTCTTTCCCACCTAAAAACATTTCTAATGGAATTTTTATTTTAACAAAAAAATGGACAGTTTTTTTTTGTTACTGTAAGAAAGGGTTAAATACATAAAGCTCGTACCTACTAAAGGTAGGCCAGTGTGTGCACCAGGGTGATGCCAGGGATAGGAAATTATAGTTGTGAGGAGGAATGAGATATTGAGACAATTTCCACTGGTGCAGAGAAGGCTAAGAGATGAGAGATTTTTAAACTTCTGAAGAGTTTTGATAGTGAATAGTGAAAGATTATTTCCTCTGGGGAGTCAATGGCAAGGGGTTACTAATTTAAAAATGTCACTGAGAGCATAAGGAGAGATGCCAGGTGAAATGCAGAGGGTTGCTGCAGTATGGAATGCTTTGCCACAGGGAGTCATTAAGTCAGAGACAACTGCATCTTCTAAGGGAGAATTGTATAAATATTTGAAGCAGAGAAAGATACAGTGGATGGGGAGAGAGTGGAGCAGCGGAATTAGTATTGTTTTGCTTTAACAAAGAGCTGGCACAGACACGATGGACCAAATGGCCTTCCTCAGTGATGTAAATGTCCATGGTTCTAACCTACTGTATAATTTAGAAAAACAACATGGGTATCAAGTATATACCAGGTAGTACACATCTCAGTAGAAAGTGGTACTTTTCATTGTATGTGCTGAGGTAAGCATTATGGATGAAACCACATGAATCCCAACAAATATTATAGTTAATAAGAAACTTTTAATTTAAAGCAAACAAAAAACACTTTCTATACAAGCTATAACTATTATACCTTGTTTATCTTCTGAGAAAATGTAGCACTGCCTAAAAATCTTCGGGATATATTTTGCTCTTTTAGGTAGAGAAGTTTTCTTATGACACTTTTTTCTGGATTTAAATGTCCGCCAATGGAACTGGTAGCTCGCATGCCATTGAATCTGTGACTCATGAATTGAATAGTGGGAGTGACAGTAATCTGGTCTATCTTTAATAAAGGTTTATTTTATTTGCTGGTTTCCCACCTCACAATAATCAGTATAGATGCCAAAAGTTTCATTGAACCAGACGTGGAGTGTGCAGGAGGGAGCAAAACTTTGACCTTGTGGATAATCATCAAATTCAGAAAGCTTGATTTACAGACTGGGATATGGAGGTGGTAATGCTTTTGAGAAAGAAATGTTGTCACAGCACAGTCAGAACCTGGCAGGAAGTATGGAAGAAGTTTCACGATAAGACCACCAAGATATGGCCATAATTTATATATTAATATATTAAAAATATTTGATCTGTATGTACTTGTGTACAAACCTTATCCTGTTATCAACCTTTTCCATTATAAATTCTAATGTCCCCATTTAAAATGCAAATTGTCTATGTAAACTTTGTGTCATGTAATTACACCCTTTGGTAGCACTGTAATGCCTGAGTATTGAACCTCCCAGCTCCGCAGCCTGTACTGCAGAGAAACTCTGATGCTCCAACCAACTCTACTTCTCTGGTTCCCAGATTGCTGCAAGTTTTGTTGTTTAACATTAAATTACCAAATAAAATCAAAAGTAAGGACAGAATGTATGACTTTAAATTACGTCTGCATGGTCTGGTCCAATTATTCCCCAGCTCTAACCCTATTTCTCCTGAAGACTACTTGGTCTTGACTGTCCGTGTATAACACCATGGGAGATTGACTCGTGTTACTATAAAAATATTATCGAAGGACAGATGTGGTCGTGACAAACATATACAGTTGTGAAATTGACTAGTTGTTACTGATTGAAAAATTAATGTTTCAAACTACAAGTTCACCCTGCCTTAATTAGTACTGATCTTAGTCAAAAACTGCACATGTTAGAATGGCAAAGTCTTCAACATGTGATGGATCCCCGCAAGGAAAACTGCTAACTGGTTCTGAGAGGAGACTTGTAGGAAGGAAGTCAGAAAGGAGCAGAGATAGATGTGCAGACCAAATCAATTGGATAGATTTTACAAATTTGCACTCCCTAGTGCAGTGCTTCCAGAGAACCAAAGAAGTTTACAGCACAGAAGGAGGACACTCGGTCCATCGGATCTGTTCTGGATCTTCACTGGTGCAATTTGAAACTAATCCCACTGCCCTGCTCTCGCCCCATTGCCCTGTATCTTCCTCTGCTCAAATATTTATGCATCTTTCTCTTTAAAGGTGGAGTGGTCTCTGTCTGAATGACTCCCCATGGCATAGCATTCCACGCTTCAACAATGTTCTACATAAAAAATTTCCCGAACGCCTCTCCTCCCTCTCCTTAATAACTATTTTCATTTGATGACCCATTGTCACTAAGTGCGTATCGGGAATTTGGCTGTTGAAGTCAGTGGGCTCAAGCCCTCCAGTTGCATTTTGGGGAGGCCCCCAATTTAAATATTTTTGTGGTCCTAATGAGCCCTGCACACTGTTTATGTGCAGGCTTCCACCGCCTTTCATGCTGGCTGACCACGCTGCACTGAGGTTATCGAGCGTGTCATAGGTCTCGGGTCTATTCGCCCCATTAATTATGCAGAAATATTTAATAGTTCATGTGGTGACAATAAAGTAGCCAAATGGATAAGTGTGCTTATGTACTCATGATGTCCCCTCTGCCCAATTCACAGAGTGAGGGGGACTCAAGAATCTGCTGCACCAGTAGCATAAGAACAGCCAGAATAGCAACGAATATCGCTACACACACTTTCACTAAACACTAACTCAGATACAAGCATCTCACAACACTTAGATAATGATGTGTTTGAGGAAACACTACACGAAACACAGGGAACTGGTATTGAAGGGATAGAAGAGATGAGAGATGATAAAGGGCGAGCAGAGACAAGGTGAAAATGCAAAGGGGTTTCACCCTCTTCAGTTGTCTCAAGATAGATATTATGGGCTTTGCTTCTGGACATATTATATTAGAATGCATTGACTTTGTTGAGTGCAGTGGAATATTGTATGGATAGTTTGCTCCAAGCAGTCGTGGCCAGCTTCAATTTGCTCGAAGAATTCATAGTCGTAAACATGTGGGAGAATTTAAAGATTCACAGCTGCTACCTTTCTAAGTTCAGAGAGATCAGGGGACCTCAGGAGAGCATGTCCTAAAGTGGCATACTTGCAGAAGCACAAAAGCAGCCAGTTGCCTCTCATATTAACAACAGATCTGTATCATTACATAAGGGACTGTAGGCATCACTTCCAAAAGGATTCAGCCTACAGCGATAAAAGCAAAGGCCCCCCGGTACTGATGCAAGTCTATCAGAAGAACTCATAAATACAGGCAATGTTTTTATGAATCCCATACAGCTGGCAAGATACCTGAGTAAACAGCCACCACTTCTACCCCCTCAGCTGGGGGTGATTAGGGCAACTGGAGAAGTGACAGAAGAACTGTATGTTTCAAAAGTGGTAAATGCACCAGAAAAACATACCAAACACTTGGAGCACACGCACTGGAACTGCACAGTCACTAAAAGAGTATATGCACTCAGACACCACAGATGTTGAAGATAATAAAATAATGTTGCTTTGAATATATGTGGCATTCTGTTCTTTTACTGTGAGTCAGTGTCAAGAAGTAAAGTAAATTGAGCATGTTCAATTATTAACAAATAGTACTTAGAAAAACAAGTAGCGTTCCCATCAATGTCTAATAGAAAGCAAAAGTATCAATTACAGAGCTCACTGGGCTGAGAAAGGAAACAAAGTCCTTCACTTTTCTGCTGGCTGCAGTGGTTAGTCTAGTGCTGGTGGTTTGCTGCTGTTCATTTAAGCCCATGGTGTGACCTCTTTCCAAAGAAATATGGTGTACATTCTATTACAATTTTTCATCCTTCTCGGGGGAATATTGTCAGGCCCTCCATTGTCCCAAGCATCCAAAATGCCTGCTTAGTGAGGACACTAGTTTCTCCATGTTGTATCTATTCTTAGTTGGGGTATTGAGTTGTGTCATTATCCATGGTGCACTGCATAAGGCAAATTTCTGAACAGCCAACTGTCCATCCAACCTCCAATAAGGAACTGTGGGCTTTTGATTCTCTCAGAATGAAAGCATTGTGCATCCTCTCCAGAAAGTGCAATATTTTCTGGCAGGGGTTGCCATTTCAATGATGATAGACATAAAAATAGCCCTTCTTATTGAACTATGTCATAGCATAACATAGCTGGTAGATGTACAGATGGTTTTATATATATAATAATGTCCTGTAGCTTGGAATGACCACGAATCGTGAAAACACTTACTGCTTCTGCTCCTGGTGGTGTTTGCTGAAGCGTATATAAATTGGTATGTGATCGAAATACGGTGTGCACCTCTAAAATGTAGCAGTGGCAGCATAGCAGGTGACTCCAGTGATGCCCCTTGTGGATGCCTGAAAGGATACAGTGACTTAAAAGTTGAGAGCAGTGGCAACCTCCATTGCAAGTGGTAGTACAGAGTAGATGGTTGACTGTGTCTTCTGGGCTTTGTGGACCAGGTGGCACACCTCAGTCACAGTGAAGAATGCACGTCCTTCATCTCACCATCTCCTGTTTATATACCCCTTGCACAAAAATGTATGTGTTCCATAACAGTGGCCTTCACAAGGCATTTTTTTTGTTCTCTTTATACTCATTTTACATTGTAGGGATCACTTACATTGGTGGTAATAAGAGAAGAAAAGTCAATTGCTGCTTTTGGTCACTAGTTTAGTTCCAACTAATTTGTTCCCAATAACACCTTGTTGAAAATATATCCCTATTTTTTATTACATATACAGTATGGTATTCATAAAAAATTGTGTAAACTTATGGATTTTATGTTAGCAGTACAAAATTCATAATTTTCCAAATCAGCAGCTCAGAAATTGAATGCATATTTCACCCTTTATATCGTGTATGAAATTGCTAGCTTCACTGCCTACCTGTTTGATTTTGCACACGTGGAAATATCATTCAATATTCAGCAGTATTCCAGATTAATACTTAAGCTTTAAGAGGTGCTGTATTTAAGTCAGTCATTTACAGGTCAATGAGAATCAGGGGGAAAACTCCCCACTGGCTGGAGTCAAACCCAGCACAAAGGAAGATGGTTGTGGTTGTTGGAGGCCAATCATTTCAGCCCCAGGACATTGCTGCAGGAGTTCCTCAGGGCAGTGTGCTCGGCCCAACCATCTTCAGCTGCTTCATCGATGACCTTCCCTCCATCATAAGGTCAGAGCTGGGGATGTTTGCTGATTATTGCACAGTGTTCAGTTTCATTCGCAACTCCTTAGATAATGAAGCAGTCCGTGCCTGCATGCAGCAAGACCTGGATGACATTTAGGCTTGGGCTGATAAGCAGCAAATAACATTCGCGCCACACAAGTGCCAGGCAATGACTATCTCCAACAAGAGAGAGTCTAACCACTACCTCTTGATGTTCAACGGCATTACCATCACCGAATCCACCACCATCAACATCGTGGAGGTCACTATTGACCAGAAACTTAACTGGACCAGCCACATAAATACTGTGGCTACAAGAGCAGGTCAGAGGCTAGGTATTCTGCAGCTAGTGACTTACCTCCTGATTCCCCACAGCATTTCCACCATCTACAAGGCACAAGTCAGGAGTGTGATGGAATACTCTCCACTTGCCTGGATGAGTGCAGCTCCAACAACACTCAAGAAGCTTGACACCATCCAGGACAAAGCAGCCCGCTTGATTGGCACCCCATCCACCACCTTAAACATTCACTCCCTCCACCACCGGTGCACCGTGGCTGCAGTGTGTACCATCTACAAGATGCACGGAAGCAACTCGCCAAGGCTTCTTTGATAGCACCTCCCAAACCCGTGACCTCTACCACCTAGAAGGACAAGGGCAGCAGGTGCATAGGAACACCATCACCTGCAAGTTCCCCTCCAAGTCACACACCATCCTGACTTGGAAATATATCGCCGTTCCTTCATCGTCGCTGGGTCAAAACCCTGGAACTCCCTACCTAACAGCACTGTTGGAAGTACCTTCACCACACGGACTGCAGCAGATCTAGAAAGCAGCTCACCACCATCTTCTCAAGGGCAATAAAGGATGGGCAATAAATGCTGACTATGCCAGCGATGCCCACATCCCAGGAACGAATAAAAAATAAAATTACAGATATTTTGCTGACATATGAGATATGTGTCCTTCACATTCAAGAAGAAATTACCAGTCCCAGGCTGATGCAATTTTTTTGTGCTAATTGTCAAAGAATATAGTACTGTTTCACAAATCGTTTTACATACATGTATAGAACCTTGTGTCAAGACTTTTGCATTTGACGATATTGTGTAGTATACATCAGTTATAGCTGTTATCAAAACATGATAACTTTTTTGTTTCTTTCTATATGATTTAGATTTATTACTCAGTATAAGTGAATGAACGATATCAAGTTATTATACAGCTGCTGACATATGCACCTTACCTTAAAAGATTGCCACACCTATGCACAGTTGCCCTATCTTTTCTAATTGTTAATTATTTTAAATCTGTATTCAAACAAAAACAGCTGTTACAAAGTTGAGGGGGATGCAGCTTGGCACAGCCGCAAGATGTTTGTGTTCATTCAAGTAACTCTTTTTGATGTGATACCTACTGGCAGGATTGCATGGTGAGTTCTACATCTTTGACAGACATCAACCCCATCGACCAATACTTCTGAATTTTGTTTGAAGGGGATGCTGGGAAAGGTTTTTCTTTACCTTCTGCTTTTCCTGCTCCTGGAATAAAACCCCCTGCCAACAACTATCTAAATCAATGCCATGTCAGCATGTTCCTCGGTCCGAAGGTCACTTCAACATCTGGCCACACTGTCTTGTCCTTTAAGGTTTGTGATTGGGCAGCATCTGTTTATAGATCCCATTTTCAACCTCCCTTTGATCACTTTGACAGCAAAAAGAAGCTTCCATTACATTTGACATGCTAACGGTCAAACCTTGGAATACATTTATCATGAAGACAAGAAACAAGTTAAAAAATATTTTGATACTCTAGAGAATAACAGGTCAAATGAATAAGCTACTCCTGCTTACTCATGGGGGAGGGTCAGTATATTTTGGCCAGTTACAATTGTCCTCACAATATGAGAACATTGTAAAATATGTGGTTTTATTATAGAAACTTTTTACAAAACTGTGCTAAACATTAATGCATTCAAATAATATAAACATTTAAGGGGGTATTGTCTGCATGAAAAAGCTTTTGGCAAACTTTTTTTGTTTGGGGAGTGAGAAGAATTGTATAACATTTTCATTAAGAGGTCCTGCAACAAGAATTTAGGGAGCTAGGTAGCAGATTAAAAAGCAGGACCTCAAAGGTTGTAATCTCTGGATTACTCCCGGTGCCACGTGCTAGTGAGTATAGGAATAGGAGGAAAGAGCAGATGAATGCGTGGCTAAAGAGTTGGTGCAGGAGGGAGGGCTTTAGTTTCCTGGATCACTGGGTCTGCTTCTGGGGAAGGTGGGACCTGTACAAGTCGGACGGGTTGCACCTGAACCGGAACGGGACCAACATCCTTGCGGGGAGGTTTGCTAGTACTGTTGGGGCCGGGTGGCGGGGGGGGGGGTTAAACTAACTTGGCAGGGGGATGGGATACGAAGTGGAGCTATAGTAGGGGGTGATGCACAGCCAAATATAGAGGAAAAAACAAGTCAGTCTGAAAGGCAGAGCAAATATGTAACGGCACAAGGGAGTATGGCAAGGCTGGATGGCATTTATTTTAATGCAAGGAGTCTTGCGAGTAAGGCAGATGAATTGAAGGTGTTAATGAACACATGGGAGTATGATATTGTTGCTATCACAGAGACATGGTTGAGGGAGGGGCAGGACAGGCAGCTCAATATTCCGGGGTATAGAATCTTCAGGCGAGACAGAGGGGGGTGTAAAAGAGGAGGGGGTGTCGCAATATTAATCAAGGAGTCAATTACTGCTGTAAGGAGGGATGATATCTTAGCAGGTTCCTCTAATGAGGCCATATGGGTAGAACTTAAAAACAAAATGGGGGCAAGCACTTTGCTGGGAGTGTACTATAGGCCCCCAAACAGTCAGGGGGAGATAGAGGAACAGATATGTAGGCAAATCTCAGAGAAGTGTAGAAATAATAGGGTAATAATAGTAGGGGATTTCAACTTCCCCAATATTAACTGGGATAGTCAAGAGTGTGAAAGGCTTAGAGGGTGCAGAATTCTTAAAGTGCATCAAGGAGAGCTTTTTGAGCCAGCATGTAGAAAGTCCTACAAGAGAGGGGGCGGTACTGGACCTAATTCTAGGGAATGTAGCCGGGCAAGTGGTAGAAGTGTCAGTAGGAGAGCATTTTGGTGACAGTGACCATAATTCGGTGAGATTTAAGGTAGTCATGGAAAAGGACAAAGATGGACTGGAAATAAAGGTTCTAAATTGGGGGAAGGCTGATTTTAATATGATATGGCAGGATCTGGCCAAAGTGGACTGGGATCAGCTACTTGTAGGAAAATCCAGATCAGAGCAGTGGGAGTCTTTCAGAAAGAAAATAGAGAGAGTACAACGCTAACATGTTCCCGTAAAGGTCACGGGTGGGACCAACAAACCCGGGGAACCCTGGATGACAAGGGATATACAAGAATGGATTAGGAAAAAAAGGGAAGCTTTTGGCAGATACAAAGAACTAAAAACAGTGGAAGCCCTAGAGGAGTATAGAAAGTGCAGGGGGTACTTAAAAAAGAAATTAAGAGAGCGAAGAGGGGGCATGAAATAACACTGGCGGGCAAAATAAAGGAAAATCCCAAGGTGTTTCATAAGTATATTAAGGGCAAAAGGATAACCAGGGAAAGAGTAGGGCCCATTAGGGACCAAAGTGGCAATCTGTGTGTAGAGCAGGAAGATGTAGGTGAGGTTTTAAATTAATATTTTGCATCTGTGTTCACTATGGAGAAGGACGATGTAGGCATAGAAATCAGGCAGGGGGATTGTGATATACTTGAACAAATTAGTATTGAGAAGGAGGAGGTACTAGCAGTTTTAGCGGGCTTAAAAGTGGATAAATCCCCAGGCCCTGACGAGCTGTATCCCAAGCTGCTGTGTGAGGCAAGGGAGGAGATTGCAGGGGCTCTGACACAAATTTTCAGAACCTCTCTGGCCACAGGGGAGGTGCCAGAGGACTGGAGGACAGCTAACGTAGTACCATTATTCAAGAAGGGTAGTAGGGATAAACCAGGGAATTACAGGCCAGTGAGCCTAACATCAGTGGTAGGGAAATTATTGGAAAAAATTCTGAGGGACAGAATTAGTCTCCATTTGGAGAGGCAAGGATTAATCAAGGATAGTCAGCATGGCTTTGTCAGGGGGAGATCGTGTCTAACCAATTTGATTGAATTTTTCGAGGGGGTGACTAGGTGTGTGGATGAGGGTAGTGCAGTTGATGTAGTCTACATGGACTTCAGTAAGGCTTTTGACAAAGTCCCGCATGGGAGACTGGTCAAGAAGGTAAGAGCCCATGGGATCCAGGGCAATTTGGCACATTGGATCCAAAATTGGCTTAGTGGCAGGAGGCAGAGGGTGATGGTCGAAGGTTGTTTTTGTGACTGGAAGCCTGTGTCCAGTGGTGTACCACAGGGATCGGTGCTGGGTCCTTTGCTGTTTGTAGTGTACATTAATGATTTAGATATGAATGTAGGAGCTATGATCAGTAAGTTTGCAGATGACACGAAAATTGGTGGAGTGGTAAATAGCGAGGAGGGAAGCCTCAGGCGACAGGACGATATAGATGGGTTGGTCAGATGGGCAGAACAGTGGCAAATGGAATTTAACCCTGAAAAGTGTGAGGTGATGCATTTTGGGAGGACTAACAAGGCAAGGGAATACACAATGAATGGTAGGACCCTAGGAAGGACAGAGGATCAGAGGGACCTTGGTGTACATGTACATAGATCCCTGAATGCAGCAGGACAGGTAGATAAGCTGGTTAAGAAGGCATATGGGATACTTGCCTTCATTAGCCGAGGCATAGAATATAAGAGCAGGGAGGTTATGATGGAACTGTACAAAACGCCAGTTAGGCCACAGCTGGAACACTGTGTGCAGTTCTGGTCGCCACACTATAGGAAGGATGTGATTGCATTGGAGAGGGTGCAAAGGAGATTCACCAGGATGTTACCTGGGCTGGAGTGCTTCAGCTATGAAGAGAGACTGGACAGGCTGGGGTTGTTTTCCTTAGAGCAGGGAAGGCTGAGGGGGGACCTGACTGAGGTGTACAAAATTAAGAGGGGCATAGCTAGGGTGGATAGAAAGGAACTTTTCCCCTTAGTAGAGGGCTCAATAACCAGGGGGCATAGTTTCAAGGTAAGGGCCAGGAGGTTTAGAGGGGATTTGAGGAAAAACTTTTTCACCCAGAGGGTGGTTGGAATCTGAAACTCACTGCCTGAAAGGGTGGTAGAGGCAGGAACCCTCACAACATTCAAGAAGCATTTAGATGAGCACTTGAAATGCCATAGCATACAAGGCTATGGACCAAGTGCTGGAAAATGTGATTAGAATAGACAGGGCTTGATGGCCGGCGCGGACACAATGGGCCGAAGGGCTTCTTTCTGTGCTATATGACTCTGTGACTCTATTACATGGTTATGTATTTCAACATGATTTGCATCATTGGGGCTTGCCTTTGCAAAAAAAAAGCTTGCCAAACACTATTTCATAAATGTAAAATTCCTCTATTTCACATTTTTGTTGAGGGGGCTGGTAGAGTGGGAGCAGTTCGGTTTTAAGTAGTAACATACAAAGCAGGGAACAGCAGCTAGAGAAGAAAGGAGCCATCTACAGTTAAAACACAACATGATGTACATGAAAGAAAAGAGAATAGAAAGATATGCTGAAAGGCTGAGATGAGGTAGATGGAATGGGTGGAGACTCATGTGCAGTATAAACACCAGCACAGACTAGTTGGGCCGAATGGCCTGTTTCTGTGCTGTATATTCTGTGTAATTCTATGTATACACTGGCATATTGTTCACTTTGTAATAAATTGAGACAAATTATGAGAGCAATGCATGAGAATTCCGTATAACTGAATAGTAAACATACCTGTTAGTGTACAACGATGCAATTTAACATCTTGTAATATTTAGAAATATAATGGTTTCAAGGGGACATAGGCCTAGAATTTGGTCCATGTAGCGCCCGCTTTTCGGGCTCTAATCTGACTACTAAGGTCCCAAAATGGCGGCAGGAAGCGTGCGCATATTTCTGGCCAAAAGTGCACCGCTCGCCATATTGGGTATGGACAAACAAGAGGTTTCCTTTACCCACGCCTGTAGTAGGTGTTAGACCCTTTGTATATGCAAATAAGGGTCCTAATGCCTGTTTGAAGTCTCCTCTCCAAGATTGGTTTGCCGTGAGACAGCCTGCGCCAGCCCTAGGGATTGCCTGCAAAAAAGGAAGAAGGTAAGTAACTTGCCTGAATGTGGAGCCAGGAGGAGCAGGAGTGCACCCCTCAATCATCCCAGCCTCCCCACCTCGGCCGGCGATCCCGACCCCCGATCCTACCCCCCAGCCTACTCTCCCGACCCCCGATCCTCCCCGACCCAAATCACCCCCTGCAATTCCTGGTGCGTCCAAGTTTGTGGCCCATAATCTTCCATTGTCTACTGTGGCCAATTTAAATGGATGATTAAATAGTTAAAATTGCAACCATACAAGACTCAACGGGGGTAATTTTAACTTTCAATTGAAATAAAAATCAGGAGAGATGTAAAACGGGCTGCCGATTCGCTATCACCTGCTTTTCACTATCACACAAAGTCAAAATTATCCCCAACATTGCCACTTTGAATCTAAATCTTAGTAATGGAGTCCTTCAGATTAGCAAGCCATTAATAGTTTTGAACCCCACTACCGTCTGGCCTCAGAGCATATTTTTGTCACTGCCGCTTTGGCAAGTATCCAAGAATCAGTTTTATATTTTATAAAATAGTTTCCGAAAAGATAATTTAACATTCCACTTTTACATATTTACTTATTTTTATATTTTTGTACTTGAGCTGAGGATTGCTAGTGCTGGGAAACGAGATGCTTTCAACACTCAGTGTGAACATCAAATATTCCCAAGTCCAGTAATGCACAGAGCAGATGCAGAGTAAAGCTCCCTCATCAACTCCCAACATCAGAGATCCCATACCCATTCTGATTTTTTTTTTAAATTTTCCACATCAACCATCCTAATGGCCTCATTGAGTAATTTGTGCAGCTTTGTGCTATGAACAGATGCCTATTAAGAATGAAGCTGAAAATGTTGTAACTCACATCATGTAGCATGCTTACAGGCAGCAGAGAAAGAAAACTTGCACTTTGGACTGGATGTAAACTTCGGCCCCAAAGGTGAAAGGATAATTTAATAATCTAGTAAACCACTCAATTCACTTATTCTGGAAAAGTAACAAGAATACAACAATATAGGCCTGATTTTACACTCCTGACAAACCTGTGCCAGGAATGGTTAACTGCCTGGGTCAACTAGCCCACCGCACACTGAATGGACTGTGTGGAATTTTGTGAGGTTAGGTCACTTGACTAACTGGCACAGAAAAGAAGAGAGTAGGAGTTAAAGGTAGTTACTCAGACTGGCAAAAGGTGGGAAGTGGTGTTCCACAGGGATCAGTGCTGGGGCCACTGTTGTTCACCATTTACAGAAACGATTTGGACTCTGGAATCAGAAGTACAGTTTCAAAATTTGCAGATGACACCAAATTGAGGGATACAGTAAATACGGCGAAGGATTGCGACTAAATACATGAAGACATTAATAAACTTGCAGAATGGGTGTGTAATTGGCAAATGAACTTCAATATAGATAAGTGTGATGTGGTTCATTTTGGTAGCAAGAATAAGGAGGCCACATACTCCTTGGAAACTCAGGGCTGTATTTTGCCAATGGGGAGCTTTTGGAGGTGGGACTCCCACTTGTTGGGTTTCAGTCCCGCCTCCAGCAACTTCTGGCCAACCCACGCTATTTTCCCTTGATTGACTTTGTTAAGCCCGTCCAGCGGGCTTAGCAGGCCAATTAAGGGAAAGCCGGTTACAGAGAACGTCAACGTATGACGTTTCATCTGTCAAAAATTTTGACAGATGAATTGTCATCGTTTGACAGCTCTGTGAAGCTGTCAAACGCTGACATTCTCTGTAGTTTGATGAGTTCTTGAATTCAAGACTCATCAAACCTCTTTATTTCGCAGAAATTAGATGGTTGCTGCATTGGAGATTGCAACAGCCATCTGTCATCTCTGCCATGGAGGTGCGAGACTCTCCGCATACCCAACTCTTGAAGCTTGCAGGAAGAAACAAAGGTAAGTAAACTTTTACTAACACTTTCTACTTACCTCAGATACTCACCTCGCCACACTTGCACCCATCACTTACCTTCACAGCGCACTTTTGCACCCCGCAGACCCCTGCAGACCCACTACTCATCTCGGTGACCCTGGTGGGGTTCGGAGCCTTCGGGAAGCCCACACTTGTGTGGGCAAAATGGGGATATCCTCTTATCTGCCTGTTAACTACCTGTTAACAGGCAGATAAGTGGCACTAATCCCCTTCCCGCATCCAAGGAGACGGGACCCGGCGCGGGTCAGCTACCCGCCTCCTGGCAAGATGGCACGGGGGCGGGTTGGGCACCCGCCCCCAGATTCTGCCATTTTCCCGGCAGTCCCGCCTAAATACCCGCCTCCCCAGGGCTGGCAAGATCGCGCTTCTAAATGGGGTAGAGGAGTCGAGGGATCTGGGGACACAGATACACAAATCATTACAAGTACCAATGCAAGTTAATAAGGCCATAAAAAAGCAAACAAAGCACTGGGGTGCATTTCTAGAGGGATAGAATTGAAAAGCAGAGAAGTTATGTTAAACTTGTACAGAACCGTGGTTTGACCACACTTGGAGAACTGTGAAGAGTTTTGGGCCTAGAAATTGGCTCACTTAATGCCACGAGTTTTCGCTATGATCCAGTCTAAAAATGACGGCCACCGCTCTAGCGCCATTTCTGTGGCACTGGCCCTGGAAATGTAAATTAAGAGAGGGTGACGTCGCCAACTTAACGTCACCTCAGCGAACTTGGACCTTAGCACTGAGTTCAGCGCTGGGTCCTAAGCTCGCCATGTAAAGCCAGCATTCAGCAGACTCACGGAGGCGCTGTCGGCACCTCGGGACACACACATCTTTCAGGTAAGTTTTCATTTAAGCCTTTGAACTTTAAAAACATTTTTATTGAAGGAGTGGCTTGGTGCAATACATGTTAAAATGCTGAAATAAAGGCCACCACAAAGCAAACTTTCCAATCCAACTTTATACATCTATCCATCCAACATGACACAAGAAATCAACTCATTACCCTTATGCATTCCCTTAGTGACTGTCTTGTGTGTGCCTTTGCCTATCCTAGTGATGTCATGCAGTGCTATCCCAGTGGCTGCAGCATTGCTGGTGGAAGGCTGCTGACTTTCAGTGGGGGACACTGCAAATGGCCTTGCTGGTCGGCCTTGAGGAGCTGGTGGCTGGGAGTGTGAAACCGAGTGACGTCGTTTCTGTTTCTTCTTCTTCACTCTCCTCTCCCTCTTCTTGGTCAACCACTGGCTGGGCAGGCTACATTTCTTGGGTGTGTGAAATGAGGAAAGCACAAGGGTGGAGTTGTGAGGGGAGGGGGGTAAAAGTAAGAGGTGCATGCGAGAAGGAGGATAATGTATGAGGATACCAGCATCTTGTATCCTTTCTGCCCTGCTGCTGGCCAAGGGCTCAGCCATGACCCTGTCAAGAATGGTCAGCACTGTCTCCTCCAAGGGGGTGAGGTGAAGCTAGGAATGTGAGATGTGCCTTGTGATTGGTACAGATTGGTGGTACGTGAGTGATTCAGGGGTGGGGGGTGGGGGGGAGTTGTGCATTGAGAATTGTGTGAGGCTAGTGATGCAGTTGGTAGGAGATGGCTTTTGAAGATGCATTCACTGACCTTGACCACTGGAGCCATGTGGTGGGGGCAGCACTCCTGGCAGTGATGGCCTCGGTGATGTGGTCCCGCATTATTCTTTCTGGAGGGCCTCCTGGCTCCTGTGGGTAGAGGATCTCTCCTGCAGTGTTGACCCCCCACACAAAGCTGGAGTGCTGTGTGCGAGACCCTGGGTGCCCTTCCCTGGCTTACTGATCCATTTGTGTTAGTGCTGAAGCACTTTTCCCATTTTTTGAGGTGCGGAAGGGAATTCAGCTTTAAGAGCTGAAGACTGTTATTTGGGAATTCTTTTTAATGCTTTTTTTTCAGAAGGCAGTTGAGCTGTAAGGGCTAAAAACTGCATGTAAGAACATAAGAAATAGGAGCTGGAGTAGGCCATTTGGCCCTTCGAGCCTGCTCCGCCATTCAACAAGATCATGGCTGATCTTCTACCTCAACTCCACCTTCCCGCACTATCCCCATATCCCTTAATTCCCTTTGTTCCCAAAAATTTATCAACCTCTGTCTTGAATATACTCAATGACTGAGCATCCACAGCTCTCTTGGGTAGAGAATTCCATAGATTCACAACCCTTTGAGTGAAGAAACTTCTCCTCATCTCAGTCCTAAATGGCCGACCCCTTATTCTGAGACTGTGACCCCTGGTTCTAGACTCCCCAGCCAGGGAAAACATCCTCCCTGCATCTACCCTGTCAAGTCCCTTAAGAATTTTGTATGTTTCAATGAGATCACCTCTCATTCTTCTAAACTCTAGAGAATATAGGCCTAGTCTACTCAATCTCTCCTCATAGGACAATCCCCCCATCCCAGGAATCAGTCTGGTGAACCTTCGTTGAACTCCCTCTCTGGCAAGTATGTCTTTCCTTAGGTAAGGAGACCAGAACTGTACACAGTACTCCAGGTGTGGCCTCACCAATGCCCTGTATAATTGTAGTAAGACGTCTTTACTCTTATACTCTAATCCCTTTGTAAGAAAAGCTAACATACCATTTGCTTTCCTAATTGCTTGCTGTACCTGCATGTTAACTTTCTGTGATTCATGTACAAGGACACCCAGGTCCCTCTGAATGCAAACATTTCCCAGTCTCTCCCCATTCAAAAAAATTCTGCTTTTTTGTTTTTCCTACCAAAGTGGATAACTTCACACTTCCCCAAATTGTATTCCATTTGCCAGGTTCTTGCCCATTCAGTCAACCTGTCTATATCTCTCTGCAGCCTCTTTGCGTCCTCCTCACAGCTTACTTTCCCACCTAACTTTGTATCATCAGCAAACCTTGATACGTTACACACAGTCCCTTCATCTAAGTCATTAATATAGATTGTAAGTAGCTGAGGCCCAAGCACTGATCCTTGCGGAACCCTGCTAGTTACAACCTGCCAACCCGAAGAAGTCCCATTTATTCCTATTCTCTTTTCTGTCCATTAACCAATCCTCAGTCCATGCTAATATATTACCCCCAATCCCATGAGTCCTAATTCTGTGTAATAACCACTTGTGTGGCACCCTATCGAATGCTTTTTGAAAATCCAAATACACTACATCCACTGGTTCCCCCTTATCCATCCTACTAGTTACATCTTCAAAAACTCTTAACAGATTTGTCAAACATGATTTCCCTTTCATAAAACCATGTTGACTCTGCCTAATCATATTATGATTTTCTAAGTGCCCTGTTACCACGTAACTAATAATAGATTCTAGCATTTTGCCTACTACTGATGTCAGGCTAACTGGCCTTTCGTTCCCTGTTTTTTCTCTTCCTCCTTTCTTAAAAATAAAAATGATGTAAAAATATTTATCATTCCAGAAGGCCCTTTTAAGAAGATGACAATGCATTGCTCTTTTAAGATCCCACAATGCTTTGCGAAATCTCAGCCTTGCTTTCAGAGGCTGTTGAAGCAGCAACGCTGCTTGTGGATGCCACATTGGGGCCTGATGCTGGGACAAACGTCACCAGGAGGGCGTTACACGATGAATTTAGCGCTGGGCTAATAATCATTAGTCCCCAGCGCCAATTTTTCAGTCCTGCTAGCGCCACATTTTTGGCAGCCATTAACCCCCGGCCTGTTGGCACTGCCAGCTTTCGTGGTGGCCATGAATTTCTAGACCTTCGTCAACATATTTTAAAAAGGATATAAAGACACTGGAGAAGGTGCAAAAAAGATTTACTAGGATGATACCAGAATGGAGAGGTTATACCTAACAGGAAAGATTGAACAGGCTGGGGCTTTTTTCTCTAGAAAAGAAGACTGAAGGGTGACCTGATAGAGGTCTTTAAGATTATGGAAGGGTTTGATGGGCTAGATATAGAGAAGATATTGCCACTTGCGGGCGAGACCAGAACCAGGGCCATAAATATAAGATAGTCACTAATAAATCCAATAGGGAATTCAGGAGAAACCTCTTTACCCAGAGAGTGGTTAGAATGTAGACAAGGAGTGGTTGAGGCAACTAGCATAGATACATTTAAGGGGAAGCTAGATAAACACATGAGGGAGAAAGGAATAGAAGGATATGTTGATGGGGTTAGATGAAGAAGGGTGGAAGGAGGCTCATGTGGAGCATAAACACCGGCATGGACCTGTTGGGCTGAATGGCCTATTTCTATGCTGTAAATACTAGGTAACATGCCAACTAGCCTAATGCAGGGATGTCCAACAGGCAGCTCTCAGGTCGTTTATGATCCACAAGCTCCTTTTTATCCAGTTTGCAAAGCTCCTGTTGGTTCCTGTCTGTCATCTTACCCTGTTTCAGCTCTTTAAAGTTCCCATGCTTGAATGACTGGAAAAAGCTTCTCTCTGATTGGGTCAAAATCCATCAATCAATGAAGAGTCTTTTCCAGTCCTCCAAATCCAGGAACTTTAAAGAGTTGAAGCTTTCAAGTAAGTTTTCAGGTTTTTGAGGGATGGCAAGGGGGAAGGAGAATGATGGGGCAAAAAGCAAATAGGGAGGCCCTGCATTTTTAGTGTATGTGGGAGATCTCACTTTGTGTGCAAGTGGGTCTTGCTTTCAGTCTGTATAGGGGGTGCGGTGTTCACATTAATCTATATGGGGAGTCATTATTGTATAATAAATTGCAGCCCCCTTACTGGTTTACCACATGTATCTAGCCCCCAACACCAAAAGGTTGGACATCCCTGGCCTAATGGGCTTTAGAAAACCTTTCTTGTAACTCAAAACTAAAGTAAACTGGCCTCTTAAAGGTAAGTTCCTGCATTTGGGGACTAAATATTGTTTCAGCCATTACGAAGGTTGAAAATGAATTTTAAATATTTGTCAACCTTTACCGAGGCTTGGCGGGAGGGAGGTGTAGAAAAATTGCTGTTCGTCTTTCATATTTTAAGAGCTTCATTAGAACTCCCAAAGGAATTTGCATTCTGGCCTTTTAGTTGCTACAGCAAAGGAACAGCTAGAAACAAGTCAATGTAAGAAATGCACTGGGAAATAACATTCTGGAAATGCAAAAAAATCAGACCTAAACAGCAACAAAAAGTAATGAACTAATAAAAATTCAGATAAAACAATATACTAAACAAAAAAAATAGCTTTCAAGCCAAAAAATAAAAAATGCCACTGATCTTTAAGAAGCCAGGCCATCCATACACTTTCTGCTCAGATTTCAGTGGGCGAGCAGTGCTGCCAGCAAGAAAGATGTAGCATGGCACCCAGTATATATTTTTAAACCTGCAAAAAGCTGACTATTTTGTGTATTGCAAAATGCAGTGCACTGCAAATCAGGTGCCCTGGATTGCACGCCCAATTTGCGACACATGCACTCGGCCATTGAGGCTTTGCACTGCCAATGGAACCTCAGAAATATGTACAAATGTGTGTGTGATTTCATTCCCTAATTGACGAGGGGTTTGTTTTCAACCAATGATTAGTGTCAGGTAAGACAGCAACTGATGTGTCAGGCTCCTGTGGTTCTGTGATTTAATCACAGGATTTCTGCTATTCTGCTACATAGTTTGAACAACTGAGATGCTGAATTTGTTGACTATTGGAAGCTGTTGAATGGAAATGAAATGGACTACTGCGTACGCTACCAAAGCAGTGATGGTCAGTAGTAATGTTGCCTAAAAGTTATATCTGTAATATGAAGCATCATCCAGCAAATAAATTGGGATGTGGACGTCGCTGCCAATCCCTAATTGCCCTTGAGAATGTGGTGGTGAGCTGCCTTATTGAACCACTGCAGTCCTTGTTGTGAAGGTACTCCCATAGTGCTGTTAGGGAGGGAGTTCCAGGATTTTGATCCAGCGACGATGAAGGAACAACAATATATTTCCAAGTCAGGATGGTGTGTGACTTGGAGGGGAACTTGGAGGTGATGGTGTTACCATGCGCCTGCTGCCCTCGTCCGTCTAGGTAGTAGAGGTCACAGGTTTCGGAGGTGCTGTCAAAGAAGCCTTGGCGAATTGTTGCAGTGCATCTTGTAGATGGTAGACACTGCAGCCATGGTGCGCCGGTGGTGGAGGGAGTGAATATTTAAAGTGGTGGCTGGGGTGCCAATCAAGTGGGCTGCTTTGTACTGCATGGTGTTGAGCTTCTTGCGTGTTGTTGGAGCTGCACTCATCCAGGCAAGTGGAGAGTATTCCATCACACTCCTGACTTGTGCCTTGTAGATGGTGGAAAGGCTTTGGGGAGTCTGGAGATGAGACACTCACCGCAGAATATCCAGCCTCTGACCTGCTCTTGTAGCCACAGTATTTATGTGGCTGGTCCAGTTTCTGGTTTCTGGTCAATGGTGACCCCCCAGGATGGTGATGCTGGGGGATTCGGTGATGGTAATGCCGTTGAATGACAAGGGGCAGTGGTTAGACTCTCTCTTGTTGGACATAGTCATTGCCTGGCACTTGTGTGGTGCGAATGTTACTTGCCGCTTATCAGCCCAAGCTTGAATGTCATCCAGGTCTTGTTACATGCGGGCATGGACTGCTTCATTATCTGAGGAGTTGTGAATGGAACTGAACACTGTGCAGTCATCAGTGAACATCCCCATTTCTGACCTTATGATGGAGGGAAGGTCATTAATGAAGCAACTGAAGATGGTTGGGTTAGGACACTGCCCTGAGGAACTCCTGCAGCAATGTCCTGGGGCTGAGATGATTGGCCTCCAACAACCACAACCATCTTCCTTTGTACTGGGTATGACTCCAACCAGTGGAGAGTTTTCCCCCGATTCCCATTGACTTCAATTTTACTAGGGCTCCTTGATGCCACACTCGGTCAAATGCTGCCTTGATGTCAAGGACAGTCACTCTCACCTCACCTCTGGAATTCAGCTCTTTTGTCCATGTTTGGACCAAGGCTGTAATGAGGTCTGAAGCCAAGTGGTCCTGGCGGAACCCAAACTGTGCATCGGTGAGCAGGTTATTGGTGAGTAAGTGCCGCTTGATAGCACTGTCGATGACACCTTCCATCACTTTGCTGATGATTAAGAGTAGACTGATGGGGCGGTAATGGACTGGATTAGATTTGTCCTGCTTTTTGTGGACAGGACATACCTGGTTAGTTTTCCACATTGTCGGGTAGATGCCAATGTTATAGCTGTACTGGAACCGCTTGGCTAGAGGCAAGGCTAGTTCTGGAGCACAAGTCTTCAGCACAACAGCCAGGATGTTGGTGGGGCCCATAGCCTTTGCTGTATCCAGTGCGCACAGCCATTTTTGTTTTCATGTGGAATGAATCGAATTGGCTGAAGACTGGCCTCTGTGATGGTGGGGACCTCAGGAGGAGGCCAAGATGGATCATCCACTCGGCACTTCTGGCTGAAGATGGTTGCAAAAGCTTCAGCCTTGTCTTTTGCACTGACGTGCTGGGCTCCGCCAATCATTGAGAATGGGGATGTGCATGGAGCCTCCTCCTCCCGTTAGTTGTTTAATTGTCCACCACCATTCACAAATGGATGTGGCAGAACTGCAGAGCTTTGATCTGATCCATTGGTTGTGGGATCGCTTAGCTCTGTCTATAGCATGCTGTTTAGCATGCATGTAGTCCTGTGTTGCAGCTTCCCCAGGTTGGCACCTCATTTTTAGGTGTTCCTGACATGCTCTCCTACACTCCTCATTGAGGGTTGGTCCGCTGGCTTGATGGTAATGGTAGAGTGAGGGATATGCTGGGCCATGAGCTAACAGATTGTGGTGGAATACAATTCTGCTGCTGTTGATGGCCCACAGCACCTCATGGATGCCCAGTTTTGAGCTGCTAGATCTATTCTGAATCTATCCCATTTAGCACGGTGGTAGTGCCACACAACACGATGGAGGGTGTCCTCAGTGTGAAGACAGGACTTAGTTTCCACAAGGACTGTGCGGTAGTCACTGCTACCAATTCTGTCATGGACAGATGCATTGCGATAGGTAGTTTGGTGAGGATGAGGTCAAGTAAGTTTTTCCCTCGTGTTGGTTTTCTCACCACCTGCCACAGGCCCAGTCTGGCAGCTATGTCCTTCAGGACTCAGCCAGCTTGGTCAGTAGTGGTGCTACTGAGCCACTCTTGGTGATGGACATTGAAGTCCCCACCCAGAGTACATCCTGTGCCCTTGCTACCCTCAGTGCTTCTTCCACTTCGTTTGGCAAGCCTACAATAGGTCGTCTACACCCTTTCTTTCTGGTAGCTATTTATTTGGTAGTAGTCAGATAACTAAATAAACTGGAAGATGGTTTGATGCAAAAACTTTCGAGTGAGCACCTTCCAACCTGGTGGGCGAGTAACTTTTCCTGTGCCCATATTGCACTGGTGCCAAGCACAGAGTTGTCCTTGCAAGCATTAATAGTTCAGTATCAGCCCCAGGTCAATAGAAAGAACATGGGGATGTCACCCATCTACAGGAGAGTGGATGGTCCTGAGGTTAGGGTGGTATCAATTTAAGTGGTGCAACATGAAAATTTGCATTGGCAAATTAGTGGGATTGCTGTAGTTTTTATTCAGTGGGTGAATATCTAGATGCTGGGAGCATTTGAACGTTTCAACAAAGGTAGAGAATTCCGTACCAGTTAATTTTTGCAGGAGTCATTCTTTGTGCCCCTATTCGAACCAGTTAACAGCATCAGTAATTGGTCACTAACATGAATTGGACTCTCAAAAGTGGAGTTGTACACTGTCATCTATCCAATTTAATGTTTTCCTCAATGATATATTGGACAGTGTTGTAAGGAACAGCTTCGAGTGCCTCTTCTCGGCATTTCTGAAATGTGCTCCTCTGTGCTGTTGATATTATGCTGTTGCTGGGCTCACCTAGGGATCTAATGCTACTATTCACTATCATTTTTATAGTAGACTCCAAAATGCTGGAAATTGCAGCAACAAAATATTGAATTTCTTGGGACAGAAGCTTGCTCCACATCCCCCAGGAAATAAATTTTACACAATCAGTACTCACCTCCCCCGTGAGAAATTTGTAAATTCACCGCTGCAAAAATTCAAAATTTGTGTACTTCTGCTTTTCCCTATGGTACAACTGTTGGAAGATTGGATAAAGCAGCTTAAGTCACAAGCTCATATCCTGCTGTTCTCTTATTGTAAATAGGTGACATTCACAAATGCCATTGGTAAGGCAACAAGAAAACAAACCAAATTGCAGAATGCATTCCCCAAACCATTGGTAAATATCCTGAAATCTCATGTAATAAAAAAGGAATTTAACTTATTCAGTTACCTTAAAGCACTGCCCTTGACAATAGGACTATATTCAGTGCTGTTTCTAATTATTAGTTGTTTCTTTGAGTAGTAAGATTTTTGGGGACTGTGCTGTGCCAGTTTTTTTGAAGTTGTTCATCAACTTTTGTGAGTTTTCTAGATTGGTGTGTATGACCTAGCATTTCTCAACTGAATTTTCCTTGGACTGGAAAATCTACCCTAAAGTCTTCGTATTATAATAACACTGTGGGGCCTTTGCATTACAGTTTGTGCGTGTGTGCGGTGTGTGTAGTGGACCAAGCAGGGTTGAGTCATGAGGGGTGAAATCGGTGTATGCCAATAGTGTGAAACAGTCTTATAGTGAATGGGCAGCCTGTTTTACACTGTGCCTGATTTTTATTTTCCATTGGGCGAGGTGTAAAATTGGCTTCACTTCCGCTCTGAGCCTGTTTTGTGGTACTAATTTCACCCCCCCTCTGCTGTACCTTAGAATAGGCTTTCTATTCAAATTAGATTAATGTCACCTGCAAGTTATTTCTCTGAGGCCTCAGCATTGATTACCTCCATTGATCGCAGGTCAGGTGTTGACAGCACCCATATAAACTGGTGTTCTGGTCAGCGATGCTGTTTCAAATGCTCAATAGTGTAAAAAGACAGGCACCAAGTTCAATAGACAGTGAGAAATTAATAGTTTGCCGCTGAGGTGAGAACATTTTTAAATTTTGCAATAAGTTTGCCATTGCATTAAGGCTACACGGTAGGCAGGAGCTGCAAATCTGGGGAGTTTTGTGCTCCCACCATCCCCTTTAGGACAATGAGGGGGAAAAATTCAGTCGCGCCCCGTTTGGGGCGCAAATATCGTCCGGGCGCAAAAATTAGCTGGAAACTTCACTTTTAACGCCCCGGGAGGTGATTGGAGCGCTAAATCAGGCGCTTCACACCTGTCTTAAGGCGTAAAGGCCGAGGAGCGAGGCGCTACCTCAGAGCGCTGGCGAAGCTCATGTGATGTCAGTCAGCAATGGAACACACACACAATGGCCTGGGCCAGTTCTTAAAGGGGATGGTTAATCTTGCTTTCCATCCACATCCTGCTCATTGCAGCCTTGAATCTCGGCCTGGAGAGACCTGCACATCAAATCTGCTGGAAAGAACAATGGAGAGTACCAGGCAAAGAGTTCAGAGTGCAGCCCCAACAGACTCTTCTAAATCGATACAAGGAATGGCAGATCAAAATTAACCTGCAAAGTGCTGCTCAGTACCCAAAACTCCTTCACAAAACGTTGAATCTCTCCAGAAGTCTCTCTCTCTCTCTCTCAGAATGCGTAGTTCAAAAATGGCACCAACAATAAAAGGCAGGAAGCGGTCACCTTTAAATAGCGCTCCCCCTTTCCCTTCATGACTGCAGAACGCTCCCCTCAACCTGTCGTTGCTAGCGTCAGGCGGTAAGGCAGGGGGCGCCACTCAATTTCCGCTCCGGGGCGTTACCGGGGCGTTGCACACTCGACTGACGTCACGATCTGCCGGCGCAGGAGATCGTGGCGGTAGTGTTTAGCGCCGCCGCAAAATGTCTAGTTAATTTCGCGAGCGGCGCAAACTTCGCCGCGCCCGGGCGCTAGCTGCTTTGCGCCCCATTAGCGCCCTCTTAAGGCGCTAACGGGAGGCGCAACCAACTGAATTTTTCCCCCTGAGTGTCCCATTTGGAATTCCTTTGTACTTGTGTTACTTGGAGAAGAGGAGGAGGCGGATGAATAAGCATGATTAGATGCCAGGGCAATGAAATATCATCATATGAGGAGGGCACATACATGACCCTACCATGCCACCTGAATGTCTGACTCATAGGAATTATCTGGCCCTCACAGAGGAACAATGCCTGTGGAGACTACAATTCACTAAGAGGCAATGACAGGGTTGTGCAACATGCTGAAGGAGGTCCTCTCTCTCTATGTTTATCCCATCTAATATTTCACACTCCACAATGTCTGCATCATCCCTCACTTTCATGAAGACAGACGCAAGTATTCATTAAGAACCATACCCACGTCTTCGTCTCCACACACAGGTTACCTTTTTGGTCTCTGATAGGCCCTACTCTTTCCTTAGTTATCCTCTTGCTCTTTATGTATTTATAAAACATCTTTGGGTTATTCTTGATTTTACCTGCCAATATTTTTTCATGCCCTCTCTTTGCTTTCCTAATTTCTTTTTAATTTCACCACTATACTACTTTCTGCAGTATTGAACTCTCGGTATCTGGCAAAAGCTTCCCTTTTTTTCCTTATCCTACCCGAATACATATTTGCTCTTCTGTCTCCCTCTAACTGATTGGGAGTATATAGTACACTCCCACCACTGTGATTTTTTTGTTCATCAGTTCAACTCATATGGCCTCATTTGATGATCCTTCTAACATATCATCCCTCCTCATAGCTATAGTTGTTTCTTTAACTAATATTGTGACCCGCCTCCTTTTTTATCCCCCTCTATCTCATCTGAAAAACTGTAACCAGGAATGTTGAGCTGCCATTCCTGCCCTATTTTAAGCCACGTTTCAGTAATAGCTATGATATCATACTTCCACGTGTCTATCTGTGCCCTCAACTCATTTACCTTATTCACTAGACTCCTTGCATTGAAACCCCTTTGTTTATTTTCTAGCCTTTCTTTCCTCTGCCTTCCAAACTCACTTACTAATTTTCTGCCTTCCATTTCCAGCTTTGCTTCTCTTCCTTCTGAATCTACGCTCAGGTTCCCATCCCCCTACCAAACTAGTTTAAACCCTCCTCAACAGCACTAGCAACCCCACCCCCCACCGTGAGGATATTGCCCTGTTGAGGTGCAACCCATCCGGCTTGTACAGGTCCCACCTCCCCCAGAACTGGTCCCAATGCCTCAGGAATCTAAAGCCCTCCCCCCGGTACTGTCTCTCCAGCCACGCATTCATCTGCTCTATCCTCCAATTTCTGTACTCACTAGCACATGGCACTGGGAGTAATCCGGAGATTACTACCTTTGAGGTCCTGTTTATTAATCTCTCTCCTAGCTTCCTAAAATCTGCCTACAGGACCTCATCCCTCTTTCTACCTATGTCATTGGTACTGATATGGAACACGACATCTGACTGTTCACCCTCCCCCCTCGGAATGTCGTGAAGTTGCTCAGTGACATCCTTGACCCTGGCACCAGGGGACAACATACCATCCTGGAGTCTCGTCTGTGGCCGTAGAAACGCCTTTCTGTTCCCCTAACTATTGAATCCCCTATCACTATTGCTCTCCTAACCTTCCTCCTCACCCCCCCCCCCCCCCCCCACCCCCCAACTGTACAGCTGAGCCACACATGGTGCCATGGACTTGGCTCTGGCTGTACTCCCAGAGGAACCATCGCCCTCACCAGTATTCAGAACAGAATACTGGTTAGAGAGGGAGATTCACTCAGGGGAATCCTGCACTACCTGCCTGGTCCTCCTTGTCTGTCTGATGGTCACCCATTCCCTCCAATATTCATGCAGCTGATATCGACCCACTATCCAGATGGACGGAATTGTGGGATGCATGCAACACCTCATCACTGACCCAACAGCAGAGGTCCCTGGCTTCGTCCTTCCTCGAAGACAGTAGACAGCGCTCACCAAATCCACACAGGCCAGGGAAGATGCAGCCACCTGCTCCACAACTCGAAGTGTGACTGTGGCCATGAGCCCCAGACCATGGAACACGTCACATCAACCTGCCCACTAAGATCTGTTGCGGGAGGCACCTCATTTCTACACTCGGCATCTCAGGAGGCCATCGAATGGATAGCCAAACTAGACATTCCATTATAAGCTTTTCCCGTCATACGAAACAACAACCCATTCCCTCTCTGCCTGCATACTCTTAAACTACGGGGTGACCACCTCCTGAAACCTGCTATCCACGAAACTCTCAGCCTCGCAGATCCACTGCAGTGACGCCAGCCGCTGCACAAGCTCTGAAACCCGGAGCTCGAGCTCCTCCAGCTTTCGACACTTTCTGTACATGTGGCTGTCCAGGACACGAAAAGCATCCTGGACTTCCCGCATGGCACAGGATGTGCATTTGACAGGACCGAGGTGCCCTAACATGCCTCTATTT
The DNA here is from genome assembly GCA_030390025.1 of Squalus acanthias. Lineage (NCBI taxonomy): Eukaryota > Metazoa > Chordata > Chondrichthyes > Squaliformes > Squalidae > Squalus > Squalus acanthias. Next base: position 77,121,884 of record CM059432.1, on the reverse strand, counting down.
ATTAGACTACAACTAAACTTCTTAGTTTAACCCACTGTCCTTATTTAGAGAGAAAAAAGACAAAGGTAATACTCACCAACCAATCACCTACCTGCTGTCCTGTGACGTCACTTTCGAGTTTCTGCCTGTGCTTAGCTCAGCTCTCCCATTCCCACACCCTCCTTTTATCCACCTCCGATCTCGCTTAGCTCAGCTCTCCCATTCCCACACCCTCCTTTTATCCACCTCCGATCTCGCTTAGCTCAGCTCTCCCGTTCCCACACCCTCCTTTTATCCACCTCCGATCTCACTTAGCTCAGCTCTCCCATTCCCACACCCTCCTTTTATCCACCTCCGATCTCGCTTAGCTCAGCTCTCCCGTTCCCACACCCTCCTTTTATCCACCTCCGATCTCACTTAGCTCAGCTCTCCCGTTCCCACACCCTCCTTTTATCCACCTCCGATCTCGCTTAGCTCAGCTCTCCTGTTCCCACACCCTCCTTTTATCCACCTCCGATCTCGCTTAGCTCAGCTCTCCTGCAAAAGGAGGAAGGACTGGGAGAATGAAATAACAACAGAAAACGCTGGAAAAACTCAGCAGGCCAGGCAGCATCCGTGGAGAGAGAAAGAGAGTTAACGTTTCAGGTCGATGACCTTTCATCAGAACTGGGAAGAGCCGGAAATCAAATAGATTTAAGGCCAGGGTAAAGCTGGGAAAAGGGGGAGGGGATAAAGGAACAAAGGGGGAGATGAAGAGACATTAAGAGACATTAAGAGATATGCAAGGCTAGAGGTGGTGTTAATGTGACAGATTAAGGCTGAATGAAGTGTGAAATCCACTGGCAGAATGAAGGACAGCTGCCAGCTTCTAGGAGGAAAAAAAAAAGGTGGGGGGGGACAAATAAAAGGGTGGATAAAATAAAATATAAATGTGATTGGAGCTGAGGTTATGATCTAAAATTGTTGAACTCGATATTGAGTCCAGAGGGCTGTAGCGTGCCTAAACGAAAGATGAGGTGCTGTTCCTCGAGCTTACGCTGAGCTTCCGTGGAACAGTGTAATAGGCCGAGGACGGTGAGGTCAGAGTGGGAGTGAAGCGGTGAATTAAAGTGACAGGCCACCGGGAGCTCGGGGTCCCCCTTACGGACTGAACGGAGGTGTTCCGCAAAGCGGTCACCCAATCTGCGTTTGGTCTCCCCAATGTAGAGGAGTCCACATCGTGAGCAGCGAATACAGTATACTAAATTGCAGGAAGTACAAGTAAATCGCTGTTTCACCTGGAAGGGGTGTTTGGGGCCCTGGACAGTGGGAAGAGGGGAGGTATAAGGGCATGTGTTGCATCTCCTGCGCGTGCACAGGAAGGTGCCGGGCGAAGGGGAAGGGGTGCTGGGGGTGGTAGAGGAGTGGACTAGGGTGTCGCGGAGGGAGCGGTCCCTACGGAATGCTGAAAGGGGAGGTGAGGGGAAGATGTGTTTGGTGGTGGGATCACGCTGGAGGTGGCGGAAATGGCGGAGGATGATCCGTTGAATGTGGAGGCTGGTGGGGTGAAAGGTGAGGACAAGGGGAACCCTATCGTGGTTCCGGGAGGGAGGGGCAGGGGTGAGGGCAGATGTGCGGGAGATAGAACGGACACGGTCGAGGGCCGTGTCGACCACGGTAGAGGGGAATCCTCGGTTGAGGAAAAAGGAAGACATGTCGGAAGCACTGGTATGGAAGGTGGCATCATCAGAGCAGATGCGGCGGAGACGGAGAAACTGGGAGAATGGAATAGAGTCCTTACAGGAGGCAGGGTGGGAGGAAGTGTAGTCCAGGTAGCTGTGGGAGTCGGTGGGCTTGTAGTGAATGTTAGTCAATAACCTATCCCCAGAGATGGAGATGGAGAAGTCGAGGAAGGGAAGGGAAGAGTCGGAGATGGACCATGTGAAGGTGAGGGAAGGGTGGAAATTGGAAGCATAGTGAATGAAATGTTCTAGTTCAGGGCGAGAGCAGGAGACGGCACCGATACAGTCATCAATGTACCGGAAAAAGAGGTGAGGGAGGGGACCCGAGTAGGACTGGGCTGGGAGAAAACTGACAATAAAAGAAAATAAAGAGATGAAAAAAAATATAAAGAACTTGCATTTATATAGCGCCTTTCATGACCTCAGGATGTTCCAAAGCACTTTACAGTCAATGAAGTACTTTTGAAGTGTAGTCACTGTTGTAATGTAGAAAACACGATAGTCAATTTGCGCACAGCAAGCTCCCACAAACAGCAGTGAAATAAATGTTTTAGGTGTTGGTTGAGGGATAAATGTTGGCCTAGACACCAGGAGAACTCTCTTATCTTTGAATAAGATCTTTACATCCACCTGTGAGAGCAGACGGAGCCTCGGTTTAACATCTTAAGTGAAAGACGGTGCCTCTGACATAAAAACATAAAAGATAGGAGCAGGAGTAGGCCATTCGGCCCCTCGAGCCTGCTCCGCCATTCAATGAGATCATGGCTGATCATCCAAATTTAGTACCCTGTCCCAGCCTTTTCCCCATATCACTTGATCCCTTTAGCCTTAAGAAATATATCTAACTCCTTCTTGAATATATTTAATGAATTGGCCTCCACTGCCTTCTGTGGTAGAGAATTCCACAGGTTCACCACTCTCTGGGTGAAGAAATTCCTCCTCATCTCTGTCCTAAATGGCTTACCCCTTATCCTTAGACTGTGACCCCTGGTTCTGGACTCCCCGACCATCGGGAACATCCTTCCTGCATCTAGTCTGTCTAGTCCTGTTAGAATTTTATAAGTTTCAATTACAGTGTAGCACTCTCTCAGTACTGCACAGAAGTGTCAGCCTAGATTATGGATTAAAGTCTCTGGAGTGGGGCTTGAACCCACAACCTCCTGACTCAGAATGTGGGGTTGCTGCTTTCCTTCTAGTTGCGGAACTCTGCCTCTGTTATGCGCCGTCTCTTCTCACAATAATAGAAGCGTGTATTGATCATTTAACATAAGCAGTATGGAATTTCCCTAGCCCCCATTTATGAAGGTACTCTCCATAGGCATTGTGAAAATGGAAAGTTGTAACATGCTGGTCTTGGAAGGAGTTGGCGGTGGATTGCGCTCGGCAGCCTTGTTGTGAAGGAAGTGGTGCTAGGCAAAGGAGCTGCTGTAAAATGCATAGTACAGCATAATGGGCATCCATGGGAAGGTGAGGAGAAAGTGAAGGAATTGATGAGTAAAAAGGAAGAGATCATGATTGTAATAGTTGGTAAAATGCTTAAATATGAGCTAATATTGTGGGATCCTACCTTGCCCCTCCTGGTGAAATTTTTCCAGCACCGCAGCCACATCTTCTGGACAGGGCTGCTGGTATTGATGCTGTCTGCCATCTCCTACCATACTCTTTTCCCACAGTCTTAGCAACCCTACAGCCATCTTTAGGGCCTGCAGCAGCATACAAAGTTCCTCCACACCCAATCCCAGGTGCTATATATCCCTGGCCCATGTCCACTGTATGTCAATGACCTGGGTCCAGGTCTGTTAGAGTTAGACGCATTCAGCTAGCGAATCGCTCAAGTTGTGCTTGCGGGAGGGAAGATTTACCACTAGTGAATTTCACACAAGAGAGCCAATAATGCGATCTGAGGCATGCTGGAGCCCTGCATTATTAGGTGCGGAAGCCTAAGGCCAGCTCCACCCCTGATGCACAATGCAAGTGCAAATGCAGCTCAGAAGCATTTTGCGTGCTCGGATCCTGCGCATGCACCTTGTATAAGACGTGATAAAGATCACTGAGTGGAATTTCCATGGGGGTTCCCCAATCTTCCACCATAGGTTTGGCAGAAGATTAATGTAAATCCCGGAAAACAGCATAACTGGCCATTTACATCGTTTATTTGGGGTTTCCAGTGATGATCTGGTGAAGTTTGGACAGATGATTGGGAGAACGCCATAGAAATTATTGCTGCATTTTTGATGCTATTGAAGGGAGACCTTCATAACACAGTGCCCTTGCCTGAATAGCACCTAATAGGTTAAGCACCAATATAAAATGATTGTTGCATGGGAGGTCTGTTCCTTTCGGTTGAGTCCTTACGTTATTCATTGCTGTTTTTGCTATATCTCTTAGGGACTCACTTTTTCTGCGCTTTATAGGTCTTGTTCAATAAATGATACTCTTCACGTATAGAAAGAGCCATCACAAGGTATCTCTGTTGGAGTTCCAAAGGGCAGTGTTCTTTCCCCAACTGTCTTCAGCTGCTTCATCAACGACCTTCCCTCCATCATAAAGTCAGAAGTGGGGCTGTTCGCTGATGATTGCACAGTGTTCAGTTCCATTGGTAATTCAGCAGATAATGAAGTGGTCCATGCCCATATGCAGCAAGATCTGGACACCATCCAGGCTTGACTTGATAAGCGGCAAGTAACATTTGCACCACACAAGTGCCAGGCAGTGACCAACTCCAACAAGGGAGAGCCTTTGTTACCTCCAGACTCGATTATTCCAGTGCTCCCCTGGCCAGCCTCCCACCTTTCACCCTCCATAAACCTGAGCTCATCCAGAACTCTTCTGCCCATATCCTAACTCGCACCAAGTTCCGTTCACCCATCACCCCTTTGCTCGCTGACCTACATTGACTCCTGGTTCGGCAATGCCTCGATTTAAAAATTCTCATCCTGGTTCAGATTGCTCCATGGCCTCGCCCCTCCCTATCTCTGTAACCTCCTTCAGCGCTACAACCCTCAGTGGTGCCACTATTGTTGTGAGATACATCTGACATCATTTCAAATGAAGTGGCAGGGAGGTACAGATGTGTCATCATCCTGAGACCCATCGTCATCGTCCATATCAGCTTCTATCATTTCCTTGCTGCTGGGGAGTCCTTCAGTACACCGACAGGTCTGTGTGAGAACAAACTGCTGCACACTGATAAGGTTGCTGAAGCTCTACATGATGGCTGACTCAAGCTGATTCACCAAACTAGTGAACCAAAGAAAGCTGTAGATTGGAGCCTGAGAACTGTATAGCCCCAGTCATGGCATTCATGATGGTTGCTATGCCTGACTTTATAATCTTGGCCAATGAGGCATCTACTATAGAGACCACTGGAATGGCCATGGTGGTGTAGTAATCATGTAACTGATTTAGTTTGGACTAATAATCCAGAGAACCCATCATGGCAGTTAGAGAATTTGAATTGAATTTTAGAAATCTGGAAATAAAAGCTGGTACCAGTAAAAATGACCGCTGAAAGTTGCCCTCTGAAGCGACCTAGCAAGCCTCTCATTTGTATCTAAGGATGTGTAATATATGCTGGCCTTGCCAGTGATGCCCACATCCTGAGAATTAATTTTTTTTAAATTCTCCACGGTGGACTGCTGCTCAGTAAGGCGGTCATTAGTACTGCACAGAAGTGGATAGTAGTCTCTTTATTGATGTTACCGCACTGTATATGCTACTTGGCAAACTCTCAAGTGACTTCCTGAAGTGCTGATGTTGAGTTAACACTGTATGTTTGCATACAGGTCTTCTGAGGTGCAAATCCCTGGACTCAGCAACTGAAGGAACCCTCAAGCTGGCTTCTTCCCAGCAGGTTGTGTTTCTTGCAATTCCATTTACATTTGCTCTTCCTTAATTGTGCTCTGTGCTTCACCAAGTGTTCTCTTCTGTAACTCAGTAGCTGACTCTTCCACAGTGGATATATCTGTGATGGTGCTTGCTACTGGTAAGAGTGGATGACATAGGGTGTTGTGAGGTTGTACCTTGTACTCGGGCACCACCCCCTTTTGGACACCTGGGAGAGCAGAAGAAGAACATACTTTACAATGCTTGCAGTAAGACACCCCTTGAAACATTGTTTCACATGGCAAGAAATTGCAGTTACACCGAGGCTGCAAGGTCTACCTATATGTGAGGGAGTGCATGAGTGAGTGAATAAGAAGATAATGATTAAAAACCAAAGGATACTAGCCACAATCTTAGGGGAGACTCCAAGCTCACCATCCCCCATTCCCTTTATTGCCTCAATGCCCAGAGTTTCCAAGGATTTCCCATACATAGTCAAGGGTTACATCTTTGGTGACTCTCCTCCTGTTTGCATGCAGATTTCTCTTGCAATCAGATGTAAAAGGGACATATGTTGGAAAGATGAATGTGCAAGAAGATGTGTGCGATCCCAGAGCGCAGGACACTAGCTACCTTATATGAGCATGCGAACATGCAACATTGAACTTGGTGCTTGTTACTTGTCACATTTAATAGGCAACACAGTCAGTTATTTGATATGGTAACATTACACAGTGCTCTGGAAAAAGATGAACGTGCCTGTGCATTTCAAAGGATTAACATTTGACAAATTTCATTGCAATCTCCCTCTGGGATACCAAGTTGACAGTGAGGAGCAACATTGATGCCTTGCAAGACAACCTATTATGGCCGCATGTTAACACACTTAACTTGACAACCTTTTGCAACCCAGAGAATTTCTTCGTCACCTATTCCCAGTTCAGGTCAGAGGTGAGATTATATTTTTGTGCTCTGTCACGTCCATCCATGCTGCTGTTTTTATTACAAGTTGCCCTCTCCTCCAACTAGGGCTACCTTCCACTGCGTACCTGCAGCACCTGATCACTGAATTTGACCATAATTCCTCAATCATTCTGAAACCCAGCAGAAGTACAATTTATAGGCCAGCCAGCCTTTTAAGAGCTACTGGTGCAAGAAATCCTCTCCCAACCTTTTGAGTGCTTTCAATTGCATCAGGACTAGTTTATTGACCCCATTGAAAGAGAATGAATGAGAATGAACACAATTATATAGATTTTGACCTTTCCTAAATCATTATTGACTACATCAGATAAATCTTCTACATTTTTGTTACTATATACTGGTGCCACTTTGTTAAATTAATTCTGAATTTACAAGATTATGCAACTTGCCTTCAAATTAACATTTAGAATGAAAGCAAGGTTTCCCAAAAGCTCAGTGAGGAGATTTGCCAGTTGATCTGGCACTCGGAATGCAGCCCGTGAAGTTTCATTCGCTGGTCTTGCTGAGTTGGCTGATTTTTCCTGGGGCAGCAATGGGCAGGCTATAGTTGTCCTCAGGTTTGGGAAAGGAAAAACTTGGCTGGAGCTGTACTCCTGGTGGGTACCCAGTGACTACTGCCAGAAAGTGCATGTCTATGGATTATCAGAGGACTGAGGTATGTGTAAGGACTGGAAAAGGTTGAGGGCAGATTTTCATGTTTCCCCCCGCCCCAGCTCTGGAGCATTCCTAAAGAGAATTGCTCTGGTCCAGGCTCAGGAGCATTTGGATTTCTTGTCATTAACATGGCAGGGTGCCTTCCCCTCGCCCTCTGCCTCCCACAGCAGACCCACCCCCGTCTGGCACGACGTAGCACTGCAAGAAGGGGCAGGAAATTTAAGCACAGCTGCAGGGCAGCTGAGGTTGGGGCCATCTAGCTACTTACAGAGATCAGCAGCTAAAAATCTGCAGTGACATACAACAATGCTGGGAAGGGGATATGGGGAGTAAGAAAAAGGCCACCTGTCTTCAGCTTATCCCTGGGATTCCTACAGACAGGCCGCAGTGTTGTGTTTCACGAGGTGCCCAACAATGCAATTTTGAAGGCTTACTGTAGCTATTGATTTTAGATTGTGAACTTTTTTTTTGGTGCCTATGCTACCCAAGAAAGAACAAACAGTGGCTGGTGCATTACCTTGCCTGCCTTCATCAGGCCATTTTTCCAGCACAGGTCTGTTATCTTGGGAGTGAGAGAGGTGGCACTCAGTGTCACTACCACCTCCCTCCACATGACACGAGAGGTCTTTTTCTGCGGTTTCCTCCATGGGCTTTCTCTCCTTTGCTGCATCTGATCTAGGAGTGTCTGTAAGTTGAAATTGTGAGCTTTTTCTTGGCCTTCTTCCAAAGCACTGCTCACCTCTTTTGGTGCCTCTGCCAGGTTCTCCACTTGAAGACCTGCTTTAATGCAGTCACCTGACTATATGAAACACTTCCCTACTTACCTGCTGCTCCCTCAGATGGCTGCAGCAATTTTCAATCACTCTTGGCTTTTTAAAGGCTGCTCTCCTAATTTCCAAGTTCCCTGCCTCACCACCCCTGTGCACTACTCCCACGTTCTCCAGGAGTTGCACTGAAATGTCACGAAATATGCACATGAGTTGGCTCCGCCATTTATGGCAGAGTTAGCTTTGGAGAGGATTGTCCGGCAGAAGTCCAACATCGCTGTAAATGGCTCCATGGATTTCTGGCGCTATTGTACTTTATTCACAAATCGGTTGACATATGGGTTTCCTAATTCGTTGATAACTTTGGCCTGTATTTAGCTGTGCACAGCAAACGTCCCAGACAGATAAAGGTCCATTGTGTAGCTTATTCTTTAAAATAAAGTTCTACTATAGTTTCTTGCCAGTGTAGGTGGATGAACTTCTGTACTAAGATAGATGGGGACATTTTGTTGTGTGTGTGTGTATGTGTATATATATATATATATAAATCTTAAAAATAGAATTATGTGTATTAGTATTAGACTGGGTTTCCCCTCGGTATAAACTTCTGAATGCATATAATATCCACCAGTGATAAAGCGTGAAGGTGCAAGAGGATGAGAGAGAGCCAGGCGATTAAACCCAGGAGAAACACAACTCCTTTTGCATATCTTAGATTGGAAAACTTTTATTATTGATGCGTATGGGTGACCTGCATAGAAAACATTGTGGAAAATTCAGAGCTAATACTGCAAGTGATTGCCACGAATATTGCCATGCTGTGGAGTATGTGTTTCCCTGTAGGTTTCTTTTCTTTTTAAATGTCAAGAGTCTAAAGCATTAGGGGGAAAAATTGAGTCGCGCCCCCTTTGGGGCGCTAACTTTGCTGGGGTGCTACTTTTAGCACCCCGAAAAAATTAGCGCCCCCGCGGCCGAAATTCATCGGTAGCACCCCAAGAGGGAAGCGGGGTGCTACTGGAAGCGCCCCGCCTACCCCTTGGGGCACTGCGAGTGAATATCGCGGCGCTACGATGGCGCTGCGTCACGTCGCGCCACGGTACTGCAGGCCTTCCTCCCCTTCTTAAAGGGGAGGGGCCTTGCACAGCACGACCCGGGGTCCAGCTGGGCCACCAGGGATCAGAGTGCCATCAAAAGAGCCCGGCACTCAAGAGAAGTGCCGGGCTCATGGAGCGCAGCCAGCACCCCGCGGGGGGGCTTCAGAGGAGGCCGAGGACGGCAGAGGGGGCAGGTGCTGGCAGGCGGCCAGCAACAAAAATGGCCACCCTGCACCTCCCTTTTAATTTGCACCTCCCTAACTGCAGGTAGGCCCCCCTGACCCCGTCGGACATAGCATCCGGTGGTAAGTCAGGGGGCGCTACCGAAGATCGCGGCTGGGGCGCGAGCGGGGCGTTGGGCATGGCGATTACGTCATCGCCGGCGGCGTAGCACCGCGGGGCGCTAACGGTTACCGCTGCCGCTAACCTCCCGCTGAATTTCACGGGAGGCGTTGGCGGCGCAGCGCCCAGGCGCTAGTTGCTTTGCGTCCCGTTAGCGCCCAGCAACCGAATTTTTAGGCCTTAGTTTCTACCATTGAAATACATAAATATAACCATTCGTTTTTGATTGTATGATGATAAGTGAAGGCAAAGCGCAATCTGACTAACCTTTGAAATGCTGCCTAATTTCAATGTATATTTCTGAAACCAATCTGAGCTGACCCAGCATGAATATTGTGTCAAACTATTGTTTTCAAATGCACATATTGCATTTTGTAATTTTTTTTGTTTTAATTTTGTATGTATTTGTTAATTATGACACATTTTTGGGTTGTGGATTAATCACAACATCAAAAACATATGAGGTGACAATCTTTTATTCTGCAATAAAAACAAACTTGACAGGTGACAGCAATATGTACACTAAGTTCCGCGCCCATCAATGTCTCCCTGTTCTCGCTCTCTCATTAAATTTAAATTACTCCTGTTAGCGAAAATTTGACAACAGACTTGAAGTCAGTAAACCTTTCAGAATATCATTAGATTAACATTTCTACTGCACGTTACAGGATTCGCAGAAATGGTAGATTGTGTAAATAGGCCTGGTTCATTTCTGATGAAATCCGTGACAGTACAGCATTTCCGAGGACTTCGACGTGCAGAATTAAAACATATTCTGGTGGTCTGACTGAAAATGCTGCCTAATTTCAGTGTATATTTCTGAAACCAATCTGAGCTGACCCAGCATGCTACTGGTTTCAGATGCACATATTGCATTTTGTAATGGGTTTTTTGTTTTATTTTTGTGTGTATTTTTTAATTATATTTTTGGGTTGTGGATTAATCAGGACATATAGCTGCTAATATAGAGTGCCTCCTGTACTTTTACAAGCAATGTATCAATTTGAGGTATTAGTCTTCACTTGGTTACTGGTGAAAACTGATGAGCTGTAAACAGATTGTGGTAGATTTGGACTTGGAAGCTACTGACCAGCCGCCACCCATTCTGGCGGAGAAGAAGCCGCCATGATTTTGAAGCCCAGGCTTCATTTCAATCCGATCGGCGGGCTGAGGATGCCAAATGAGCGTCCCGAGGCAGCTTGCCGGTTTTGGGTTACAGGAATGCCAGCTGGCTAGGATGCTGGTAGATCCTGGGAGAGAAGGGGAAGCGAGGCTGAGGGGAGCAAGCCCACAGTAATTTTGTGGAGCCCAGAGGAGCACTTGCCATTCCAGGGCCTCTTCAGCTTTGTTGTCAGTGGAACTAGTTGGAGCATGCACAGCACACGGTGAACCGACCAGTTCTATCCTGAAATGGCAATCGGGCTCCTATGTACATCGGAGGCTTCGGCCATCCCAGCGGTAGACCCTTGTGAAAGTAGCAGCGGGCTGATCGATGGGGTTAATGGGACGGTAAGGCTACTGGTTGCATTTGGAGCCCGATACTCCTCTCCACTCCCCACCCTCAACGGGTAAAACTGATGTTGGCAGGATAAAATCAACTCGATATGTATAAATGATGGGAATGATGCCCTGGTCATATTTTATACTGTAGGTGGAGCAATATTTGCCAAAACTTGCTGTTTTCATTTGTAGGATATTTGCACTTAATTGCTGGAAAAATTAGTGTGATCAGGAATTTCAGGTTTGCAAGACAGAAATTTTATATGTGAGTAAGCCACCCTGTTGCCCCTGTTCAAGATATGCAAATACAGTAGCCGTTAGAGAAACGTTTAATGCAGTTTTTGAGGGCATACAATTTGATATCTTCCATGGATATTGGCTTCAATGTTGATAACAGCTTATCTTGTTATAATCTGTTACATAGAATCATCGAATGGTTACAGCACAGAAGGAGGCCATTCGGCCCGTCAAGCCCATGCCGGCTCTCTGCAAGAACACTTGAGCTAGTCCCACTCCCCCGCCCTTTCCCCGTGGCCCTGCAAATTTTTTTCCTTCAGGTACTTATCCAACTCCCTTTTGAAAGCCACGATTGAATCTGCCTCCACCACCCTTTCAGGTAGTGCATTCTAGATCATAACCACTCGCTGCATAAATTTTTTTTCCTCATGTTGCATTTGGTTCTTCTGCCAATCACCTTAAATCTGTGTCGTCTGGTTCTCGACCCTTCCACCAATGGGAACAGTTTTTCTCTCTCTATTCTGTCTAGACCCATCATGCACCTCCTACACTATGTGGGAAATCAGGGACACTTCCTGTGTCCCTGACAACCATGTGTGCGGGAAGTGTATCCAGCTGCAGCTACTGGCAGACCGCATTACAGCGCTGGAGCTGCAAATGGATACATACTGGAGCATTCGCGATGCTGAGGACGTCGTGGATAGCACGTTTAATGAGTTGGTCACACCGCAGGTAAAGGCTGCACAGGCAGGAAGGGAATGGGTGACCACCAGGCAGAGTAGTAGGCGCAGGCAGGTAGTGCAGGGGTCCCCTGTGGACATCCCCCTCTCAAACAGATATACCACTTTGGATATTGTTGAGGGAGATGGCTTATCGGGGGAAGGCAGCAGCAGCCAACTTCCTGGCACCATGGGTGGTTCTGCTGCACAGGACGGGAGGAAAAAGAGCGGGAGAGCTATAGCGATAGGGAATTCTATTGTAAGGAGAATAGATAGGCATTTCTGCGGCCGCAAACGAGACTCCAGGTCCCTGGTGCAAGGGTCAAGGATGTCTCGGAGCGGCTGCAGGGCATTCTGGAGGGGGAGGGTGAACAGCCAGTTGTCGTGGTGCATATAGGTACCAACGATATAGGTAAAAAAACGGGATGAGGTCTTAAAAGCTGAATATAGGGAGTTAGGAGCTAAATTAAAAAATAGGACATCAAAGGTAGTAATCTCAGGATTGCTACCAGTGCCACGTGCTAGTCAGAGTAGAAATAGAAGGATATTTCAGATGAACACGTGGCTAGAGGAATGGTGCAAGGGGGAGGGATTCAAATTCCTGGGACATTGGAACCGGTTCTGGGGAGGTGGGACCAGTACAAACTGGACGGTTTGCACCTGGGCAAGACCAGGACCGATGTCCTAGGGGGAGTGTTTGCTAGTGCTGTTGGGGAGGGTTTAAACTAAAATGGCAGGGGGTTGGGAACCTGTGCAGGGAGACAGAGGAAAGGGAAGCAAGGATAGAAGCAAAAGACAGGAAGGAGAAAAGCAAAAGTGGAAGTCAGAGAAATCAAGGGTGTAAATCAAACATGGCCACAGTAAACAATAATTCTAAAAGGTCTAAGAGTGTTAAAAAAACAAGCCTGAAGGCTTTGGGCTGGATTTTGAATCTGGGGTCGGGTTGGGGTCGGGAATCACACATTCTGGCTTGTGAACCCGCCTCCATCGAGATGTGGCCAACCCACTGTATTTTCCCTTGATTGACCAGTGGGCTCAGCAGGCCAATTAAGGGCCACCCGGCATCAGGTGACATCACAGACTGACATTTCATCTGTCAAGTGCTTTTGACAGATGAAATATCAGCGTTTGACAGCTCTGTGAAGCTGTCAAACACTCACAATATGATTTCTAACTTCAGTCCTTCCTCTCAGGCTGAGTTAGAAATCATTCCAGCACAGAAAACAGAAGGCTGCAGGTTTTGACAGAACCACGGCTTTCCTGCTTTCTGTGCCGGTGAGATTTCTAACTCCCGAGAACTGAAGGGCTGACACCTGCAGGAGGAAGTTAAGGTAAGTAAAACTTTTTCCAACACTTAGCACTTACCTTACACACTTACCTCTGCACACATGCACCCATCACTCACCTGCCTACCGGACATATCGACCCCTCCAACCCCTGCAGACCCAAGGCCCGCCCCGATAACTTGGCGTGGTTGCCACCTGTCGGGAAGCCCACACTTTTCTTTTTAAAATAGGGATTATGCAAAAAACTGCCTGTTAACTACCTGTTAACAGGCAGTTAATTGTCACTAATCCCTTCCCGCCTCGGGGAGTCGGGTCTCAGAACAGGTTGGGTACCCGCCGCCAGAGAAACTGGAATGGAGGCGGGTTAGAGTCGGGATGGGGTCGGGACCCCCGAATCTGCAACTTTAACTACCACCCCCCACCCCCCACCCGCCTCCAAACCTGACTCCACGGGTCATTGAAAATCCAGCCCTTTGTGTCTTAATGCAAGGAGCATTCATAATAAGGTGGATGAATTAGCTGCGCAAATAGATGTAAACGGATATGATATAATTGGGATTACGGAGACATAGCTCCAGGGTGACCAAGGCTGGGAATTCAACATCCAGGGGTATGATGGTATGAGGAGCGAGTTGGCTAGGATGGATTGGGGAATGTTACTTAAAGGGTTGACGGTGGATAGGCAATGGCAAACATTTAAAGATCGCATGGATGAACTACAGAATTTGTTCATCCCTGTTTGGCATAAAAATAAAACAAAAAAGGTGACTCAACCGTGGCTAACAAGGGAAATTAGGGATAGCATAAGATCCAAGGAGAGGACATAAAAATTGGCCAGAAAAAGCAGCAAACCTGAGGATTGGGAGCAGTTTAGGATTCAGCAAAGGAGGACAAAGGGATTAATTAAGAGGGGGGAAATAGAGTATGAGAGTAAGCTTGCAGGGAACATAAAAACTGACTGTAAAAGCTTCTATAGATATGTGAAGAGAAAAAGATTGGTGAAGTCAAGCGTAGGTCCCTTGCAGTCAGAATCAGGGGAAATTATAATGGGGAACAAAGAAATGGCAGACCAATTAAATAAATACTTTGGTTCTGTCTTCACAAAGGAGGACACAAATAACCTCCCAGAGATGTCCAGGAACATACGGTCTAATGAGAGGGAGGAACTGAATGAAATCAGTATTTGTAGGGAAATGGTGTTAGGGAAATTGATGGGATTGAAGGCCTACAAATCCCCAGGGCCTGATAATCTACATCCTAGGGTACTTAAGGAAGTGGCCCTAGAAATGGTAGATGCATTGCTGGTCATCTTCCAAAATTCTATAGACTCTGGAACAGTTCCCATGGATTGGAGGGTAGCTTATGTAACCCCACTATTTAAAAAAGGTGGTAGAGAGAAAACGGGGAATTATAGACCGGTAAGCCTGACATCGGTAGTGGGGAAAATGCTAGAGTCCATTATAAAAGATGTAATAGCAGAGCACTTGGAAAACAGTGACAGGATCGGACAAAGTCAACATGGATTTACAAAAGGTAAATCATGCTTGACTAATCTACTGGAATTTTTTGAGGATGTAACTGATAGAATAGATAAGGGAGAACCAGTGGATGTGGTGTATTTGGACTTTCAGAAGGCTTTCGTTAAGGTCCCACATAAGAGATTAGCGTGCAAAGTTAAAGCACATGGGATTGGGGGTAAGGTACTGACTTGGATAGAGAACTGGTTGGCAGACAGGAAGCAAAGGTTTGGGATAAACGGGTCTTTTTCCGAGTGGCAGGCAGTGACTAGTGGGGTACCGCAGGGATCGGTGCTAGGACCCCAGTTATTCACAATATATATTAATGATCTAGACGAGGGAACTAGATGTAATATCTCCAAGTTTGCAGACGACACAAAGCTGGGTGGGCGTGTGTGCTGTGAGGAGGATGCAGAGAAACTCCAGTATGATTTGGACAGGTTGGGTGATTTGGCAGCTGCATGGCAGATGCAGTATAATGTGGATAAATGTGAGGTTATCCACTTTGGTGGCAAAAACAGGAAGGCAGATTATTATCTGAACGGCAATAGATTGGGAAAAGGGGAAGTGCAACGAGACCTGGGTGCCTTTGTGCACCAGTCGCTGAAGGTAAGCATGCAGCTGCAGCAGGCGGTTAAGAAGGCAAATGGTATGTTGGCCTTCATAGCGAGAGGATTCGAGTACAGGAGCAAGGATGTCTTGCTGCAGTTGTACAGGGCCTTGGTGAGACCACACCTTGAGTATTGTGTGCAGTTTTGGTCACCTTATCTGAGGAAGGATGTTCTTGCCATGGAGGGAATGCAGCGAAGATTCACCAGACTGATACCTGGGATGGCAGGAATGACGTATGAGGAGAGATTGGGTCAATTAGGCTTATATTCGCTAGAGTTTAGAAGAATGAGAGGGGATCTCATTGAAACTTATAAAATTCTAACAGGACTAGACAGACTAGATGCAGGAAGGATGTTCCCGATGGCGGGGGAGTCCAGAACCAGGGGTCACAGTCTAAGGATAAGGGGTAAGCCATTTCGGACTGAGATGAGGAGGAATTTCTTCACCCAGAGAGTGGTGAACCTGTGGAATTCTCGACCACAGAAGGCAATTGAGGCCAATTCATTAAATATATTCAAGAAGGAGTCAGATATATTTCTTAAGGCTAAGGGGATATGGGGAGAAAGCAGGGACAGGGTACTGAATTTGGATGATCAGCCATGATCTCATTAAATGGCGGAGCAGGCTCGAGGGGCCGAATGGCCTACTCCTGCTCCTATCTTCTATGTTTCTATGATTTTGAACACCTCTATCAAATCTCCTCTCAAGCTTCTCTGCTATAAGGAGAACAACCCCAGCTTCTCTAGTCTATCCACGTAACTGAAGTTCCTCAACCCTGGAACCATTCTCGTAAATCTTTTCTGCACCCTCTCTAAGGCCTTCACATCCTTCCTAAAGTGCGGTGCCCAGAATTGGACACGTAGGGGGGTGATTTTATCAATGAGGACGTGATGGCGGCAAGACTGCTGCTTGTCGGATTTTAGTCCCGCCTCCATCAACGTCCGGCCAACCCACGCTATTTTCCCTTGATTGACCTTGTTAAGCCCGCCCAGCGGGCTTAGCAGGCCAACTAAGGGAAAGCCGGTGACAGAGAACGTCATCGTATGACGTTTCATCTGTCAAAAATTTTTGACAGATGAATTGCCATCGTTTGACAGCTTTGAGAAGCTGTCAAACACTGATAATCTCTGTTCTTTGGTGAGTCCTTGTACTCAAGACTCACCAAAACCTATTTCCTCGGCAGAAATCAGATGACTGTTGCATCGACCCCCGCAGACCCACGGCTCGCCTCGCTGACCTTGGCGAGGTTCGGAGCCGTCGGGAAGCCCACACTTTAGGGCTCAAAATAGGGATTAGCCAAAAATCTGCCTTTTAACTACCTGTTAACAGGCAGTTAATTGGCACTAATCCCCTTCCCGCCTCGAGGAGACGGGACCCGGCGCGGGTCGGGTATCCGCCTCCTGGGAAGCTGGCACGGAGGCGGGTTGG
Organism: Squalus acanthias; assembly: GCA_030390025.1. Taxonomy (NCBI): domain Eukaryota; kingdom Metazoa; phylum Chordata; class Chondrichthyes; order Squaliformes; family Squalidae; genus Squalus; species Squalus acanthias. Next base: position 77,105,219 of record CM059432.1, on the reverse strand, counting down.
GGGCGGGATGGGTACCCGCTCCCAGATTCTGCCATTTTCCCGGCAGTCCCGCCTCCCCAGGGCTGGCAAAATTGCCCCCAGTACTCCAGTTGAGGCCAAACCAGTGTTTTATAAAGGTTCTTCATAACTTCCTTGCTTTTGTGCTCTATGCCTCCAATTATAAAGCCCAGGATCCTGTCGGCCTTTTTTAACCACTTTCTCAACCTGCCCTGCCACCTTCAATGATTTGTGCACATATACCCCCAGGTCTTTCTGTTCATGCACCCCCTTTTGAATTGTACCCTTTAGTTTATATTGTTTCTCGTTCTTCCTACCAAAATGTATCACTTCGCACTTTTCTGCGTTAAATGTCATCTGCCACGTGTCCGCCCATTCCACCAGCCTGTCTATATCCTCTTGAAGTCTATCACTATCCTCCTCACTGTTCACTATACTTCCAAGTTTTGTGTCATCTGCAAATTTTGAAATTGTGTCCTGTACACCCAAGTCCAAGTCATTAATATATATCAAGAAAAGCAGTGGTCCTGGTACCGACCCCTGGGGAACACCACACCACACCTTCCTCCAGTCCCAAAAACAACCATTCACCACATATTTCGTATCCATGCTGCCACTGTTCCTTTTATTCCATGGGCTTCAACTTTGCTGGCAAACCTATTATGTGACACTTTATCAAACGCTTTTTGGAAGTCCATGTACACCACATCAACCACATTGCCCTCATCAACCCTCTCTGTTACCTCATCAGAAAACTGAATCAAGTTAGTTAAACACGATTTGCCTTTAACAAATCCGTGCTGGCTTTCCTTAATTAATCCACACTTGTCCAAGTGACTGTTAATTTTGTCTCTGATTATCGTTTCTAAAAGTTTCCCCACTACCGAGGTTAAACTGACTGATCTGTAGTTGCTGGGTTTATCCTTACACCCTTTTTTGAACAAGTGTGTAACATTTGTAATTCTCCAGTCCTCTGGCACCACCCGCGTATCTAAGGAGGATTGGAAGATTATGGCCAGTACCTCTGCAATTTCCACCTTTAATTCCCTCAGCATCCTTGGATACATCCCTGGTGACTTATCTACTTTAAGTACAGTCAACCTTTCTACTGTGGTCATGGCCAGGATTTGGGGGGGTGGGGGTCGTGGCCAGGATCTGGTGGGGGGGGGAGGCGGTCGTGGCCAGGATTGGTGGGGTGCGGTCGTGGCCAGGATCGGGGAGGGGGGGTCGTGGCCAGGATCGGGGAGGGGGGGTCGTGGCCAGGATCTGGTGGGGGGGGGAGGCGGTCGTGGCCAGGATTGGTGGGGTGCGGTCGTGGCCAGGATCGGGGAGGGGGGGTCGTGGCCAGGATCGGGGAGGGGGGGTCGTGGCCAGGATCTGGTGGGGGGGTGCGGTCGTGGCCAGGATCGGGGAGGGGGGGTCGTGGCCAGGATCGGGGAGGGGGGGGTCGTGGCCAGGATCGGGGAGGGGGGGGGTCGTGGCCAGGATCGGGGGGCAGGTTGTGGCCAGGATTGGGGGAGGAGTGGGGGTCGTGGCCAGGATCTGGTGGGGTGGGGGCGGTCGTGGCCAAGATTGGGAGGGGGAGGTTGTGGCCAGGATTGGGGGGGGGGGTCATGTCCAGGATCGGGGGGTGGGGTGTGGTCGTGTCCAGGATCGGGGGGGAGGTCGTGTCCAGGATCGGTGGGGGGTCAGGGCTCGGGGCCAGGATCAGGCGTTAGGCTTCTTATTTGAATATGTTAATGGCATACGCCTGCTTCAGACGAAGCTAAACAGCACCTTATTTTTGCCCTCACCAATATGGCGTCCAGAGCGGCCTGCGCCGGAAGTGGGCAGGAGTGAGGCGGACACCATTTTTTCCACAAAACCTTCCTTAACAGCTGGCGTTAAACCCCTGAATTTCTCGGCCCCCACTCTCTTCCTCACTGGTCCCATAGCCAGGCCCTCCTCTAGTGGCTAGAGTTGATACATTTTTTTACAAGGGAATTATATAGTTGCTTGAAAAGAATATTAGAAGGCCTGGGGAGCGAGCAGGAGAGTGGGATTAGACTACCTGGCATTTGTAGATAAAAATGTTAGTACAGACTTGATGGACCAAGTGATATATTTCTGTACTGTAACATTCTATGAACCCTGGCTTTGTTTGTGGGAAGTTAGTGAAGAAGCTGCAGATATTCTGGCTCCAGTATTATGTATGATACAGAAATTTGCATTATTCATCTGGATTGTGATATCTGGGGTGTTAATGTACCATCTTTAATATATTACTAACAAACTTCCCATGGCATTGGTTTATAATAATAGAGGTATGATGCCAAGGAGATATCAGGGCCACTGCTTTGCAATGATGGAATATCAAATACTGTTTTTGCTATATATATGTTATTTACTTTATAAATTAGTTGTAGTTGAGGCTAACACAATGTGATTGCCAATACCATATTATGTAACACATTATTCATGTATAGCTCCACTGTATGCAATTTGGTAAGCAAACTAGCTCAGTCCAAAATGCACCAGAGAACAAACCCTCCTCAGATGATGCAGAATCATCTGTTCATAAATCATACTTTCATATTTGCACAAATAATTCATCCACAACTCAAATCACAGCTGATTTATTGGTGGAAGGTGCTATTGCCTTGTCTGAAGAGGGAGATGAAAAGGAGGGGGTAGATACCACTGGCACGTTGTAGTGCCATCCATCATCCAAGGAATATTTTTTACTGAGGCTTCTTAAACAGAAGGTTGTTTCTCCATCACCTCTCTGTCCAAGTCCTTTGTCCTTGATATGGGAAAGTAGGTTACTGTTCCAGAAAACAAATTAAGTTGCTTTTAAACTGGCGCTCATTTAGGTTAGAATCTAGCATACCAGCATTCGTGATCCGGCTCCAGATGTTTACATTACTAAACCCCAGCTCCCTTATCTTGACAGCAGTTTTCGTGAGTGTATGATTCTGCTGCTGGGTTAAGAGCCAGATTTAGTGTAAATGTGGTACACAGATTTGGGTCTCTTGGAATTTATACTAAATGAGTGACAGTGTAAAAGTGGCTTTAGAATCTGTGCTGTGACTCAGCCCTGTGTCCTTAGCTTAAATTTCTGAAATGTTTTAGTAAATATGTTGCAATTTTTCTGGATCCTCATTTCCTCACTGACATGTTATGCAAAATCATTTTAAAAAAGAGGCCCTTTAATATTATCAAACTAATTGTCATACTCTGTAGATTCTTATGGTACATCTGAACTTCAGCATGCGTCGGTTTTATTGACCTTTACTTTTGAGACTTTAAGTTTCACTTTTCACTTCATCTGTATCTAATTTTCATTAACTTCAATGGAAAGGAAATTCAGGCGGTGTATAACTGGGTGGACTAATCGATATTGCCCATTTTGCACCCCTGCCAAAGTTAAAAGTTCCTCCAGTAATTCCACAAATTGCAGTGGAAACTCTTTCAGCTGTCTGAGTATTTCTTTACAGATTCGAGCAGGGTTGTCTAACCTTTCAGAGCTGAGGGCCGGGTACATTGCCAAAGCCAGTGAGTGGGCCACACATGATTACACAGAAATGCAAACCCCCATACAGAAAAATGCAACAGTCCATGCACGAGACCCACTATGTAAAAAAAATGCCAGACTCCCATCTGTAAAAAAGTGAGACCCGCAATGCACAAAAATTCCAATGACCCCATGCTCAAAAACAATGCAAGCCTTCCCATTCCTTCCCCATTTGCCCCATTGTCTATATTTCCCCCCTTTTCTAGAAACTTAAAAACTTGTTAGCTTCAGCTCTTTAAAGTTCCTGAGGCAGAAAGAGCGGCTATTCCTGATTAGTTAAAAAAATGCTGCTCCCTGATGGATCAAAACCAATTGATGAGGAACCTATTGTTTCCAGTTGTCCAGGTCCAGGAAGTTTCAAGCGCTGAAGTCACAATCAACTTTGTACACTAACAACAACAACTTATATAGCGCCTTTAAAGTAATAAAACGTCCCAAGGCTTCTTCGGCAGCACCTCCCAAACCCGCGACCTCTTCCACCTAGAAGGACAAGGGCAGCAGGCGCATGGGAACACCACCACCTCCAAGTTCCCCTCCAAGTCACACGCCATCCTGACTTAGAAGTATATCGCCGATCTTTCATCGTTGCTGGGTCAGCACTGTGGGAGTACCTTCATCAAGAACGTGGCTCACCACCACCTTCTCAAGGGCAATAAGGAATGGACAATAAATGCTGGCTTTGCCAGCAGCGCCCACATCCCATAAACAAATTTTAAAAAGGCGTTTCACAGGAGTGTTATAAAAAAAAAAATTTGACAAACACACAAACGAGAAAGTAACTGGCAAAGGCTTCGCAGGCCAGATTAAAGGAGTTCTCAGGGATCATTTGGCTCATGGGCCAGATCTTAGAACTCCTTGGATTAGAGCTTTTCATCCTGGAATCATCTTTATCGCTTATTTCCAAACAATCTCCAATGCATCAGTGTTTAATCTGGTGTTAGAAGAGCTTCCCCAGATATAGATGTATTCAATCTCAGATGGGCATGCATTTTATATAGTGTTAGGAATTGTTGAAGGGAAAAATATAAATGGCACAAAAGACAAAACCCACATCCTGAAATTGCTGGGTTCCTCATCCACTGATGTTTCAGTGGGGGAGCCCGAGGCCCTTAGTGGGCTGAAGAGGGGAAGAAAAATGATTATACTTCACAGAAGGAAACTAAGACCTGCATTCTGAAGTAATTGATCCTCTCTGAGATTGACTACCCTTGCTCATTGCCTTCTTGGGGCATTCAGAAGGCCCAGAACAGAACCCATGCCTGATACGCTGGGTCTAAGAGGGGCAAGCTGTGCAGAATTTCAGAGATAACCGAGAACGCCTCTCGGGCATTCCCCAGACTTCTACCAGAACAAAGGGGGGTGTGGGGGGGGCAGGTAGAAGTGGCACCCACCCCCTCTTTCCTTCCGCCCCCCCCCCCCCAGCCCAATTCCCCGATGCAGGTTTTTTGATGGAGGGTAAATCGGGCAGAAACCCCATTCTGCCTCAACCCCAGGAGAAGCGGACGATTTATCCCTTCCCCATCATTTCAGGCCTGATTTAATTAGGCCAGGGAGGAGATAGTAAGCGTTAAAAGTAAGTTGCTTAACAGTAACATTAGAAAGCTCTTAAAAGCTGCTTTATATTGAAACAACCAAGTGCTGAAACCCATCAAATACAGCTTAGAACATAAGAACATAAGAAATAGGAGCAGGAGTAGGCCATTTGGCCCCTCAAACCTGCTCCGCCATTCAATAAGATCATGGTTGATCTGATCTTGGCCTCAACTCCACTTTCCTGCCCGCTCCCCATAACCCTTGACTCGCCCATAGTTCAAAAATCTGTCTATCTCCACCTTAAATATATTTAATGACCCAGCCTCTACAGCCTCTGGGGTAGGGAATTCCAAAGATTCACGACCCTCTGAGAGAAGGAATTCCTCCTCATCTCCATTTTAAATGGGCTACCCCTTATTCTGAAACTATGCCCCCTAGTTCTAGATTCCCCCATTGAGGGGAAACATCCTCTCTGCGTCTACCCTGTCAAGCCCCCTCAGAATCTTATATGTTTCAATAAGATCACCTCTCATTCTTCTAAACTCCAGTATGCATCGGCCCAACCTGCTCAACCTTTCTTCATAAGACAACCCCCTCATCTCAGGAATCAACCTAGTGAACCTTCTCTGAACTGCCTCCTTAAATAAGGAGACCAAGGGTGCGATTTTGCCAGCCCTGGGGAGGTGGGTATGGAGGTGGGACTGCCAGGCAGGAAAATGACAGAATTTGGGGGCGGGTCCCCAACCCGTCTCCGTGCCATCTTGCCAGGAAGTGGGTAGCCGTCCCATGCCGGGTCCCGTCTCCTTGGAGGCAGGAAGAGATTACAGTCACTTAACTGCCTGTTAACAGGTAGTTAACAGGCAGAAAATAGGCTTATCACCATTTTGTCCACACAAGTGCGGGCTTCCTGAAGGCTCCGAACCCCGCCGGGGTCACCGAGACAAGTAGTGCGTCTGCGGGGGTCTGCGGGGTGCAAAAGTGCGCTGTGAAGGTAAGTGATGGGTGCAAGTGTGGAGATCTGAGTATCTGAGGTAAGTGGAAAGTGTTAGAAAAAGTTTACTTACCTTTGTTTCTTCCTGCAGGTTTCAGTCGGTGGGGATGCGGAGAGTCTCGCACCTCCGCGGTAGAGATGACAGATGACCGTTGTATTCTCCAATGCAACAACCATCTCATTTCTGCAAAAGAAAGAGGTTTGATGAGGTCTTGAATTCAAGATCTCATCAAACTACAGAGAATGCCACTGTTTGACGTGGGTTGGCCAGAAGTCGATGGAGGTGGGACTAAAACCCGACAAGTGGGAGCCCTGCCTCCAAAAGCTCCCCATTGGCAAAATCACCCCTCAAAACTGTACATGGTACTCCAGGTGTGGTCTCACCAACGCCCTGTACAGTTGTAGCAAGACTTCCCTACTTTTAGACTCCATCCCCCTTGCAATAAAGGCCAACATTCCATTTTCCTTCCTAATTACTTGCTGAACCTTTTGTGTTTCATGTACAAGGACCCCCAGATCCCTCTGTACCGCAGCATTTTGTAGTCTCTCTCCATTTAAATAATAATTTGTTTTTTATTCTTCCTACCTCACATTTTCCCACATTATACTCCATTTGCCAAATTTTTGCCCACTCATCTAACCTATCTATATCCCTTTGCAGATTCTTTGTGTCCTCCTCACAACTTGCTTTCCCACCTATCTTTATATCATTAGCAAATTTGACTACATTACACTCGGTCTCTTCATCCAATTCATTAATATAGATTGTAAATAGTTGAGGCCCCAGCACTGATCCCTGTGTTACCCCACTAGTTACAATTTGCCAACCTGAAGAATGACCCATTTATCCCGACTCTCTGGGGGTGATTTTGCCAATGGGGGCGCGTTGGAGGCAGGACTGCTGCTTGTCGGGTTTTAGTCCCGACTCCATCGACTTGTGGCCAACCCAAGCTATTTTCCCTTGATTGACCTTGTTAAGCCTGCCCAGCGGGTTTAGCAGGCCAATTAAGGGGAAGCCGGTTACAGAGAACGTCAGCGTATGACGTTTCATTTGTCAAAATTTTTTGACATGAATTGTAATCGTTTGACAGTTCTGTGAAGCTGTCAAACTCAGACATTCTCTGTTGTTTGATGAGTCCTTGTATTCAAGACTCATCCAACCTATCTGCTGAGCAGAAATCAGATGGCTGTTGCTCAGAGAATGCAGCAGCCATCTGTCATCTCTGCCGGTGAGATGAGGAGTCTTCGGTTCCCCAACTGTTGAAGCCTGCAGGAAGAAACAAAGGTAAGTAAACATTTTCTATCACTTTTCACTCACCTCACATATTTACCTCTCCACACTTGCACCCATCACTTACCTCCACATCGCACTTTTGGACCCCGCAGACCCACTGCTCACCTCGATGATGCTGGCGGGGTTTCCCGTCATCGGGAAGCCTGCGCCTCAGCTGGAAAAATGGGGATAATCCTCTTAACTGTAGTTAACAGGCAGTTAAGTGGCTGTAATCCCCTTCCCGCCTCCAGGAGATGGGACCCGGCGTGGGTCAGGTACCTGCCTCCTGGGAAGATGGCACGGAGGCAGGTTGGGGCGGGATGGGTACCCGCCCCCAGATTCTGCCATTTTCCCGGCAGTCCCGCCTCCAAACCCGCCTCCCCAGGGCTGGCAAAATCGCCCCCGTAGTTTTCTGTTAGTTAGCCAATCCTCTATCCATGCTAATATATTACCCCCCAACCCCGTGAGCTCTTATCTTGTGCAGTAACCTTTTATGTAGCACCTTATCGAATGCCTTCTGGAAATCCAAATACACTACATCTACTGGTTCCCCTTTATCCACCCTGCTCGATACATCCTCAAAGAACTCTAGCAAATTTGTCAAACATGATTTCCCTTTCATAAAACCATGCTGACTCTGCTTGATTGTATAATGATTTTCTAAATGTCCTGCTACTACTTCCTTAATAATGGACTCCAGCATTTTCCCAATGACAGATGTTAGGCTAACTGGTCTATAGTTTCCTGCTTTCTGTCTCCCTCCTTTCTTGAATAGGGGCGTTACATTTGCGGTTTTCCAATCCAGGGAATTTTGGTAGATTACAACCAATGCATCCACTATCTCTGCAGCCACTTCTTTTAAGACTCTAGGATGCAGGCCATCAGGTCCAGGGGACTTATCCACCTTTAGCCCCATTAGTTTGCCTAGTACTTTTTCTCTAGTGATAGTGATTGTTTTAGGTTCCTCCCTCCCTATAGCCCCTTGATTATCTATTATTATTGGGATGCTTTTAGTGTCTTCTACCGTGAAGACTGATACAAAATATTTGTTCAAAGTCTCTGCCATTTCCCTGTTTCCCATTATTAATTCCCCAGTCTCATCCTCTAAGGGACCAATGTTTACTTTAGCTACTCTCTTCCTTTTTATATACCTGTAGCAGCTCTTACTGTCTGTTTTTATATCTTTGCTAGTTTACTCTCATAATCTATCTTCTCCCTCTTTCTTATTTTTTAGTCATCCTTTGCTGGTTTCTAAAAATTTCCCAATCCTCTGGCCTACCACTAATCTTCGCAACATTGTATACCTTTGTTTTCAATTTGATACCATCCTTAACTTCCTTAGTTAGCCACGGATGGTTCATCCCTCTCTTAGAGTCTTTCTTTCTCACTGGAATATATCTTTGCTGAGAGTTATGAAATATCTCCTTAAATGTCTGCCACTGCTTATGTACCATCTTACCCTTTAATCTCTTTTCCCAGTCCACTTTAGCCAACTCTGCCTTCATACCTTTGTAATTGCCTTTATTTAAGTTCAGGACACTAGTTTGAGACCCAAGTTTCTCACCCTCAAACTGAATTTGAAATTCTATCATGCTATGATCACTCTTCCCTAGAGGATCCTTTACTATGAGATCATTAATTAATCCTATCTCATTACACAATACCAGATCTAAAATAGCCTGCTCCCTGCTTGGTTCCACAATGTATTGTTCTAAGAAAACATCCCAAATACACTCTATGAGCTCATCCTCAAGGCTACCTTTGCCAATTTGATTTGTCCAATCTATATGAAGATTAAAATCGCCCATGATTATTGCAGTACCTTTCTTACAAGCCTCCATTATTTCTTGATTTATACTCTGTCCTACAGTGTAGCTACTGTTAGGGGGCCTATAGACTACTCGCACCAGTGACTTCTTCCCCGTATTATTTCTTATCTCCATTTTTAATCAGAAAAGCAGATTCCACTACTTTGAGGGCAGTAAGCAGGAAAAGCATTAATTGAAGAAGGGACCATACCCTAGAAAACATTGTTAATATTAGTGGACAGGTGCTTAATCTGTTTGTATGATATTCCTCTGTCCGCTATATTAACAGAGACATTAACACATTCATTTTAAACTAGTCCATGCCTCTGCTAACATAGCAGACAAAATTGAGAGGTCGCACAACACCAGGTTATAGTCCAACAGTTTTATTTGAAATCACAAGCTTTCGGAGCTATCGATTGCTCCTTCCTCAGGTGAAGTAAATTAGATACAGAATCGCCAAAGCATATATAGATAGAGAACAAAGCATGTGTACCTTACAATTGCAGACCACTAAATTAAATCATCCTGACTATCTGCCGAGGTGTGATAAAGTTAATCAAGTCAGCCAGGAAGGTACCACATCAAAGACATAGCAAGATACAACTGAGACAATGAGGTGTAGTCGCAGGGGTTCTAACGTGTCAAAAGCTGCCGTCTGTATGTAAAACGAAAAGCTTTAAAATTTTTACTTTTTTACTGGGAAAATTTTTACTTTTTTACTGGGAATCACATCTGTGAACAAGCCAACGACGACTCGAGTCCGGATCACGTCATGTATCGTGACATAAACCCAAGATCCCAGTTGAGACCGTCTTCATGAGTGCGGAACTTGGCTATCAGTTTCTGCTCGATGATTTTGCGTTGTCGTGTGTTTCTAAGGTTGCCTTGGAGAACGCTTACCCGCAGATCCGAGGCTGAATGTCCTTGACTGCTGAAGTGTTCCCCGACTGGGAGGTAACAATCCTGCCTGGCGATTGTTGCGCGGTGCTCGTTCATACGTTGTCTCAGTGTCTGCATGGTCTCGCCGATGTACCATGCAACATAGCAGACAACCATACGCGTTAAGTGTTAGTTCACTATTACCACCATCAATGATTTCTAGTCTTAGAATATCAAGGATTATTCTGTCACAGAGTTCATAGGCATTTCATACACATTTCTTGAAGATGCAGAAAGACCGTTCCGTATAGGTTCACAGTGACCTAAGGCTCTGTCTTCCTTTGGATCAGTTAATTACTAAAGAGCTAATTACATCTTTGGATGGGTAGGGGAGGTGAGCAGTGGTAGAGCTTCTTCATCTCTCATCTTTCTCTTGATGCTTCTAGGTGAGCAAGTATTCTAACTAATTCTGTCAATATCCCCTGACTGAAGGGTGGAGTTTAGCTCCCAGGCAGGAAGCTGTAGTGGGGGTTTGGGGGATTGACAGTCTTCCTGCCTGGAGTCTCCGTGGGGCCGATTTTTAGCAGTCAGGCCTCATTTACATCTCGCCTGTCAGCTGCCTGCCTGGAACAGACGGAAAGAGGCAGCTGACTGGCTTTCAGCAGATCAAAATCACGGGGCCCAGAGGCCACCCACTGGCACCAAGCTAAGTTGTGGGTGGGTGTTTGGGGCCACTTGGCAGGTGAAAGTGGGGGGAGGAGCCCAGGGCAACAAAGGAGAACTCCTGCTCCTCATTGCCCCACTAAGGAAAGTTTTTGACTTCCCTTACAGGGCCTCTACTTATTCCTTGACAGATTTTTACTGAGCTGGGCGCCCACGGCAGGCACTCCACTCAGTAGGCCCTTAAAATGCCATCGGTGTCCTATGGACATCATAGGACCCAGATTAGCATATGTTACTGAGGCTCCCGCTTGGGTCAAGTAGGCGCCTTTGCTGCCTAAAAAAAGGACCTATTTAAGATTGTGGCAGGCAGGAATGGGGTGGTAAGTCTTTGCATAGCCATTTATCTACGCGTCTACTCCAATCCTGCTGGGCGGGGTGGGTTAAAGTTCCCCTGAGTATTTGTATCTTCTCTTTTAACAGTGCTCTGCTAGTAAGATCAGGTGACTATTGGTCTTAATAAAATTACCAATATTGCTGAACTTGTAGAAGAAATGTTCATACCTTATATTATTAAGACCATTGAAAAGAAAGACTTGCATTTATATAGCGCCTTTCACAACCACCAGACGTCTCAAAGCGTTTTACAGCCAATGAAGTACTTTTTGAAGTGTAGTCACTATTGTAATGGTGGAAACGCGGCAGCCAATTTGCGCACAGCAAGCTCCCACAAACAACAATGTGATAATGACCAGATAATCTGTTTTAGTGATGTTGATTGAGGGATAAATATTGGCCAGGACACCTCAATTAAAGGAAACTGTTTTCCTGTTGATTGCATTGTAATCATAAACATTGTTATAAAGAGGGAATACCTGCATTCCTAGTGGTGTTTCACAGTTCATCTTATGTTACTGTTGTTGAAAAGCAAACTAGCAACATTCATTTGGTGGAGAAATTTGTGTGCTAATAACATCAGAAGGCTCAGTTCAAAACATACTAAGTTATATTTTAAACAGGTTAACTTCTTCATTAAAATAACAGACAGGAATTTCACACAAATGTGTTGCATACTAATTACTAATATCACACAGCCAAATTTCAACCCATTAACCGTTTATTAGCACTTTTTGGATACAGGGGCTGAATTTTCCTGTGCTATCCAACCTGAAATCTTGACATTTTCCTCCGCCATTCCCAGAAGGGAACCTAGCTGCCCGACCCTTAATTGACCTGCCACATTCAAATGATAGCAGATTGGCGTCAGCCACAGCTACCATCAGGAGAGAGCTGGCGGTACGTCCTGTGGCAGTGGCGGAAAGCCTACTGAAGACACTTTTGGAAGGAGAGGGCTTTGTAGTGGTTCCCCCTCCTTCTCCTCTGTCCTCAGTCAGTAATCTGGTATCAGCCTCAGCTCCATCTGAGGCATTAAATTAAGTTACAGTGAGAATCTTCAGGGCCATTCTGCCCCTTTAAAGCTGACTCCTCTTTATGTGCCGCAGCCCCCACGAGTTTTCCTCCTTAACGGTGGTGAGCTCCCTCTGCGTGGCTGAGATCTGGAATGTTTTTTGGGAGGGTGAGTAGATTAAAGTGACGTCTGGAAACATTGCATGCCTTCACCGTGTGTGTAATTTAAACCTCAGTAATATGAAATTGTAGAAGTAAGAGGCAGGAAACTGTTGTGGATGATCTCTGCTCGAACCATGCTTTGAAGCCTCTGCAGTAGGTGCCTCTTTTCTGTGGAAAATCTGAACAGTATGCTGCTGAATCCTCGGGTTCCTGTGGAGTGACATTTCTGTGTGATGCCAGAGAAAGTGTCTCTCTTAGCCACTTCTACATGCTGCGAGGGTGGTCTTAACTCCAGATACCAATCACAAAATACTACGAGATAGGTAAGATTATAGGACAGGGAAAGATGAAGGTTATGCACGCAAGACAGAAGAGAGGTTACTATAGGGTAATGAATTGCAGAATTCTTCCAGACAGATCTGGATTAATGTTTTCTCATACTGGCAAAAGATTTGATATTTTGAAACATTTATTTTGTAATATGCTGCCATTTATAATAACAATTAAAAAAATATATAATTACGTGAAAATGAGAAATAAAATACATATATATTTTTTAAATCGCTTCATTTATATTTAGGGGACACAATGAGCCCTCACTTTTGAGTGGGATATAATCTACATGAGAAGTGGCAGTTTCTTTGGGATATACGGGAACATTCTCATGAGACTGCATGCATGTCGCTTTGTATTTCTTGACACTTAATGGCATCAGAATGATCTCTTGTTTGTAATAAAAAGGCTGAAAATTGAGCTGCATTTCTTTGCTAAGTGAGCATCGTAAGTTGAATTAGCGTTAGATTTTCTCCTTTGGTACACACATTCTTTGACATGGTGTTTAATAGTGTTAAGCCTATCGCTGCTGATCTAAACGTGTCTGAAGTAAACGATGACCCTCGCGTCTCCATGATAGCGAAACGTCTCTCTGATGTGAGTTCATGGACCTGGAGCATTAAGTTAATTTTGCCCTGGATTTTTGAGTTGCGTCTTTTTTACCCCGCGGAAACACTGTGAAGAATACAGCTTTTGACCGAATGACAGAGCGTGGAGGGTACAATTAGGTGCATTAAATTAGAATATGACAAAAAGCCTATCTAAATATTTGTCACAATGTTACCTATTCAATGTAATGGTCTGTTCATAAAGTAAAAACAGACAACCACAGGCACTTAATTTTCTAAATAATAGGTGAGTTTTCATGATCCTTTATCAGCTTTGAAGGGATAATTGAGGACATGGTGTAAGTTGTCATAGGTCAAGATTTGATGATTTGGTCTATAATCTAGGATTAGACTTTGCTTCATTTCCATTTTACCCAGAATTAACCCTGTGAATACTGGGTGTGCATTGCTATTTTTGCAGTACAGTCCACTCACCAATTGCAATGCTGTTGTGGAAAATGTATCTGAAATATTACTTTGATATTCAGAGAAGAAACATTGCTTAACCTGGCAGCATACAAAATACTTTGTTTCTCACTTGCACCATAATAGCAAATTCAGAACTGTTGTCATTTATGTAATGGCCTAGGTATGATAATATGCTGTTTATACTACTTCAAATAAACTTTTGCTGTATTTAAATAGCAGCCTTGCATCAGTCTGTTGTTAAGTGCTATTGTTTTGAATTTAAAGAGAACCGCAGCAAAATTGTCTGAAGGTGCTGTGATCTGGAGCTATGGATTATGGGTTTGTACTTCCATTCTCGATTCTCTTCATTGTGAGCCTGATCTCAGCAAAGCCCCCTGAGAGGAGGAACCAAGCAGAAGGGAGACTCCTTCCCTCACGATAATAGAGAAATCATCCAAGGAAGGCTTAACCAAGACTGCTCCTGGGCACCTCCTTAGGGATGGCTCGAGACAGGCACTGGCAGAGATCTAATAGCAGATAAGCTGCCCATATCCTCAGTTGGGGAATGACATACAGTACAGGAAACCCCGAAAGATGAGTGGGGGGAAAGCCCTCAAAATGTGAAATAAAGATGTATAAATTATTAATAAAATACATTTCTGTAAATAGTAAATGGGTGTAATTTCTTTGTGTGAAAGAAACTCAGCAAGCACTGGGTTAATGTGGCTACATAAATTCCCATGCAATGTATAGCAGTAAAACCCTATGATCCCATGATCTTTGATTAGATCTGAGCCAGTAAATATCTTGTGATTAATCAAAATGGGTTGTTCTGCATGTAGTATAAGTCACCTTCACAGATGGGATGTAAATGTCTGTATTGTTTGCGGAAATTATTTCATCTCTTGCCATCTATTTCTGTAGCTGAAATAGATTGGCAAGAGGAATGACACATTTGCTATTTCTCTGTTTAAACTAGCAGACCATTAAGTGAAGCAAAGAGAAACACTCCCTGATGTGACGAGAACAGTCCAATATGGCCAAGCTAAGCAGGAACTCAAAAGATTGTAATACTGTGGCTATTTGGATGGCTTTACTGTACAGTATTGTTTCCTCTGCCAAAGTATATAGCAAAATATCACGGATGTATGTTCAAGACATGATGATTAATACCATAAAATTCAGTGCTTACATCAGGCAGGGTTTAGAGTCCTGTGAACCCAGCGAGCTGCAGTATTTGTTTTGCTGTTTGCAATAGGTGTAACTTTTACACTGATTATTTCAATAATTCTTCCATAGCAGTTGAGCAATTTGTTAATACTTCAACAGAAGAGAAAAGTCAGTTATTAAATCCCAACTTAAGAGGAGCATACTTTAGTTCAGTATTAGTTTAGCTTAGTGAGAGGAGGAACCAAGTAGAGGCGAAACCAAGACTGGTCCTGGGTATCTCCTTAAGGATGGCTCAAGACAGGGACTGGCAGGAATCTAATAGCAGATAAGCTGCCCATATCCTCATTTGGGGAATAACGTGTAGTACAGGAAAACTCAAAAGATGAGTGGAGAAAAAACCCTCAAAATGTGAAATAAAAATGTATAAATTCTAAAAGAAAATGTTTTTACAATTGTTAAATTGGGGTAATTTCTTTGTGTTAAAGAAACCCAGCAAGCACTTGGTTAAAGTGGCTACATAAATTCCATTTTATCCTAATGGACAAAATTTGGAACATTTTTAATACTAGTGACATATATTTGCCATACTTCATATAAATACCTCATACCATAGCATGTGCTGGGAGAATCTTAAAAAATGTCAGCACTTTCACCATATATTTCCATTAAACTGGCATGTGTAAACAAACAGCAGTCCTGAAATGTTGATTTTTTTTTCTGCTGATGTTTTAAGTAGCCCGAGTTCCCAGCTCGACTGTTAGTCGCACTGCTGCATCCTGCAGTAAACACAAAAATGTGAATCAAAGGGGAGGAAATTAAAGAGAAAAATTATGTAAATATGTTTATTTTAATATCTGCTGAAAATAGTTTTTATCACTTTTAGCACAGATTCAACCTATAACCATTGCACCATTTGTGCATGGTTCAGTTATTTTTTCAATGCTTTGACATACATCATTTATATAGTAGTAACTATGAATATAGAATCAGTCAGTTAAAATGTTTTACTGTACTTTATAAAGATGCTAAATCTCAGGTTGTTAAATTTGAATATTTGCAAATAGACCAACGATATGTATGATTGACAAAACTTTGAACCAATAATATTTAATACAAAGGAAATCCCAATGGCTTATCTTACAGGGCTGGGTGGTGAATTTCTGCAGGGGTTTTCCCAAATAGCTGCTGTAACTTCAGTGGAAGAGCGATGGAAACCCCAGGAATACAGTGTAAATGCTGTTCCTGCCATTTTTCTGGGGTTTTGGTGGCTCTTCCACCCAAAGTTATGGTGCCCTCGTAGTGTTTTCTTTTAGTCAAGCAAATTTGAAAGGAGTGAATTTCCTTGCAGTGATTTGTGCTGCTGTTGCGTCAATAGAAAAAGATTTACATCCACTGGTGATTAACGTAGGTATTTACATGGGGATTCCTGGGTCAGCTCATTTGTATTGGAGTAGTGATTGATGTAAACCCCATGTTAAACAGGTGCAATCTGCTGGTGTGCATGGAAATTAGGGTGCAGTCTTGTAAAAAGACGGTTCTGGTTGAACACTTCAGCAGCAGACTGGGAGACATCCTAGTAAGGAAGGAGCAGAGCTCATTTAACTCTTAGATAACTTCACTCATCAATCCAGACATAAAAGAAGAATCCAGAATTTTACAGACTCGGACCTCAAAACCCTCCTGGAATAAATTGAGCTATGGAGACACAAACTACTGGGTGTCCGTGCTAGCAAACCTACCAGGAATCTCACTCGTGCCATCTGGAGAGAGGTGGCACTGGCACGGAGTGTCAACTCTCCCACCCCAGGGACTGCAGACCAGTGCTGCAAGAACTTTAATGACCTCACCAGAACAAGCAAGATAACACATTCTTCCTTGCCCACACTGAATGCACCATACTATCACCCTCTTAAAGCAACACTTGTACAACTAACCCTTTACAATATACTCTGGTTAAGGAGGGGTTTAAACTGAGGATCTTGTGCTATGGTTACCCAGCTCTCCTAACAGTAATTATTACACATAACCCTAAAACCCTTCCTCCACATTAACAGGCTGATACACCCAAGTCATTTACTTAGCACACACTCCTGAACTTTCAGCCTTCCTCTCATTTACTCAATATTCTTGCAGGAGAATTTGGCGCAAAATGCTTGTGAGAGGCGGCCCACTGGAGGGGACATCCCCACCTTAAAACAACTCGTGCCCTATGAGGAGAAGGACTTGGAGCTCGTGGGGAGGCACTCTGCTCTTGGTGTGGAAGATGGCAAAGTTGGCGCCATATTCCTGGCACCGTTAGTGACTGAAGACCTACATTGTTGCCTTAGCATCCCTGTGAATGCCTACACAAACACTGGCTTCCACCCACCTCTCTGTGTCCTTAATCCCAAGGGAATAATGCTTACTCATTCTTAGCTTCTGCACTCCTTCCCTGCAGATCCAGGGCACGGAGGAGGCAGATGATGATGAGAAGTAGGAAAAATAGCACAGACACAAATACCTCCTTTTCAACTGAAAATGAGTAGAAAAACAAGGAGGATCACAATGAAGAGGGAAAGAAACATTGACTGAAGCCCATCCATGAGCTCCTGTCCCAACTCCTTCCAACTCACTCCCTGTGGCACTTGCTTCTTCACTCCCAGGCACCAGCTCAGATACTTTCACCTGAGGGCAGTTAGAAAGTGCTAGTAAAGATGTAGCAACAGGTGATTACAGACCATGAGGGAACCAGAGGATACTGTACTTGCTCAGACTGTACAACCAAAATTCAGCTCACAGAGTCATAGCGCTGGGCAAAATGATCAAGCCTAAACCCAGGCTTTTGAGACAGGTTGAGGTCTTCAAGTAAAAACTTTGAAGGCATTAAAAGACACACAGGACAGTTCAATGGATAACTGAATCTTGTTATTGTGATTAAGCATTTTGTTTAAACCCTTATTTTGCATATTTAAAAAATGGCAGTTGGAAAAAAAATTCAGAAAGCATTTTGAGCTATGGGAAGCCGGTGGCCATATTGCATAATGTCAGGGTGCTATACTCTAGTTATTAAATAATAGATATTGTGTGTTGCAGTGTGACACCTTTAACATTGAAAATACCTATCATAGTGTGATCTACAGGTGTCACAGGTACTGCAGTTACTTAGAATGTTTTCAGTGAGGTGCATACCCTACATATTGAATTTAATGCAGTATATAACAGATATAAGGGCTTCACATTTACAATTTTCACAGAAAAATTGACAAAGTTGTGAAACTCATTTCCAACCAGCACCAGTAAAAATCTTAGAATACATTTTAGAAAATGTGGAATTTGACTTATGCAGTCATTCTAAATCAGTGGCCATGATGTTATGCCTTAGGTCGCATAAACACATCTATTTTTATAAGAAAGAGAATCTTATGCCTCAACATGAGCAACACCACGAGAGGCCTATTAGTAATATAAAAGTTTTGAGATGCGCCTATTACATGTTAGGTGTCACACATGCTGCTTTCAGTTTAACTTGTTTAAAAAGTGTTTAAAAGGGAGAGTAAGTACAGAGGAACCTCCCCACCAACAGAAAATGCCTTTGTATTGGCTTCAGGAGTCACACTTTAAAAAAGGTCGGTCAGAGCTGAGGATTTGCTAAACAACAATTAGCCTCTCACTGGCCCAGCAAGGCCCAGCAATTACACCTCATGCCCTTAAAGGAACACACTAAGTTACACACAGCTGCACTTTAGCAGCAAAATAATTTATGCATTACATGGTATAATGTTCCTGATCTACCATGAATAGCGCCATGGCATATCCATTAGTGTCAGTTAAAGCTCAGTACAGGAAACACACTAGCGGTACAGTTATTGAACAAACAAAATTACTGGATAATGCTACAGTGGCAGCCTCAAAATATAATATATGCTTTTTTAAAATATGGGTAATCAAAACAAGAAAATTTATTGCTTAAAGCTCACTAGAAGTTAACTGTTTTCTGCAATTGTTTATTATTTTTTGAAAATAAAGTCCAAAAATCAAAATATCAAGTATCAATGAATAGTTACATAAAGGAAAATATTTGAGCAGTATAAAGGAACAATGTAGAATCAATCAAGGTAAATTGATAGTTAAAGAACAAGGCTGATTGCCAGGTGTTGCCAGAGCAATCCTATCTATTTCTACAATCCATACTGCAGGTTGTAACAGGGGCTTTGCTCAAAACCTTTGAGATAAAAGCAATTGGCTTGATGCTTTTTATTATTTAAAATAATGCCACAGAACTTTGTTTTAATTACTGATTTATGCAGAATATATAAATACTAAAATTTGAATGCAAATTGAAAGATTTAAACAAACATCTTTTAAATAATAAGGTAAGAGGCACCCATATATTTTACATGGGGATATTGAAAGTAAAACACTACACTTCTAAAGGGAAGGAAAAAAATACATAAGAGCCACTGCCTGAGAACACATCAACACAGCAGGAAGAAAAGTATGGTCCCAAAAGGCAGCATGAACTCTGCTAATTCACACAAATAAATCTACTATATTAGGAGGGTGACTAAAGCTCATTAACGACAAAGTCAGGGTAATAAATTTACAAATGAAAATGGTGAAACAAAGCAGTTCTATGTACGAGGCACAAAATGTAAATGAGCATTGTTGAAATTCAGTATGATTTCAGAGCAGTAACATGAAGTATCAAATGATTATTACCATTCCAGGGCTTGAATGGAACTGTTTTATACGCAGCAATTTTCTTTGCTGATATTTGTAATTTCTCCTTTTGTACTGGCAGAACCGATCAAACCATGATGGTGCCAAACTAAATGAGGAATTCTGGGTTGACGAGACATCATATTGTTTCTCTTTCTAAAAATATTATCATAATGGTTAGAATGGAAACCAGTGAAAATCTTCCTACAGCCATCCATTGAAAGCTGGACCTTTTAATTTGCCCTGTTGTTAGACCTTTATAAATTACATTTTTAAAATGCATTAAAGCCTTGATTTTACTGAAAAATGGAATGTGTAATCTTATTTAATTAAATTACTTTAACCTCCAGTAGTAAATCCATTTATTTGCAATTTTTGTTACACCTTTTTCTTTAATATAATTTCAAAATTACATGAAGGTAACTTTAGAATTAAGTTCAAGAAAATTATTTTGTTTTAAATATTCAATAAAACTGCATTAAACATTCCTCTAAAATGTTAAATCAGCTTCTCAATTGTTTTATTTTTTTACCAGTTGGATTATAAAATGACCTACATTACATGCAGCAGCATTCAATTATCTAACATCAATAAACCATTTGGCTGTGTTTAAGATCAAAAGATTAGAATTTTATACCTTGGTCACTTACTATTGGTTGAATAATGGGTAATGTCCAATACTGCTTTTATTGAATTGCTTAAACTGAAAGTATTGGATTTTAAGATTCTAATTCATAGAATAATATTTCTTTTTTTTATAAATAAAGCCTGCAGAAAATACTGTAAAGCAGAGATATTTATCTGGGGACAAAGGGATCAGTAAGTCATGATTTTAACAAAAATGGGCAAAATACAAAAATACAATCCTGTAATTATCTTAGTATTTGTGATGAAATTCAAATTTATCTTTCTAAATAGTATCTTCCTTTTGTTCAGTATTATATATTTATAATTGCAAATACAGATTTTTATATTTAATTTTTTGTTTTTAAGTTCTTAAAATGTAACAAGATCAACTGTAATTATGTGTTGTATTACATTTAAGTTCATCGAGAAATAATGTCGTGCTATGAAGGAGCAGCAGTAACCTTTTTAAATTGAACAATTATACTGAATGTTATTGACTAATTAAAGGCATTGATTCATAGCTTTCTGTTAACACTTGACTGTAAAATTAGCTTATTAAAATGGTGAAAGTTGTAGTTTGGAATTGGATCAAAGCAATTTTTTTCAGCACAAACATATCTGACATAAAACTGGATGCTACTTTCAACTAATATTTTTTACCAATCAAACCTTACAAATCCTCAACAGTATTATAGTACTAAAATCTGGGTATCCTTTTTTAGGTCATTCTGCTAACTTGCATTATTGTATGAGTTAATCTCATTGTACGTAGTAGGCCAAGTTATTAATATTAAAGCAGTACTGCCCACTTATTTTTCAATTGTCAGACCAGCTATTCAGCTAGTATAATATGGCAAATATGATTTATTTTGTACTTTAAAAAAGTTCTTAAAGAGAAAATGTGTTTGGGGAAGGAAGGAACGGCTGAAGCACTAACCTAAGCATTGCCCCTTCTCCTCCTAATAGTAATGTTTGCCCAGTTTCTCTGATTTTTAGCCCTCCACAAGCATTATGTCCATTTTCTACACCTAATGCATTTCCTCCTGTTACACAGATCATTCAGAGCCCTGATAATTATGTGATAAAAGTATTTATGATATAAATTGCATGACCAGCTACCCTGATCACAACCACCCCACCGCCCTAATATCAGGCCTAAACAGACTTCCAATGGTTCCCTTTGGCTCAGTCCTTGTTGAATCTCTCACCACATTACCTCTGGTCTTGGTTTAATGTGAGCTTTTGAGTGTACTGCTAATTGTCTAAAACTTGCCCTCAGATGCTTAACTTGCACTTAAGTTTGCTATTGATGTATTATTGCTATTTTGCTGTATAAAGTATGAAATTAGCCGTTTTTCTTGTTTTGGACTAAATATTAAAATCCTTAACTTGGCTTTGGAATTCACAGGAAGCATGACAGCAAGCAGCAGTTAGTGCCGTTTCTGTAGAAAACACATGATTTTGCTCAGTCGATAGCTCAGTAGGTTAAAACACCGAATGGTTTGATATTCAATCTGTACTCATTTATCTGATCTCAGCCAGTAAAGTAGGTGGGTGCTACAATCGGGTTCAGCATCCCTGGAATGGTGGGAGGTGGGGGGTGCAAAATCAGCCTCCAATCTCACTTTACACCACTGGAAAGTGTGTGTGTGTGTGTGTGTGTGTGTGTGGAGGCAACTGTAATGCTATCCCATTAGATAGTTCACCTACACTCACTGCCAGCTCTTGGACTTTGGCTCTTGATTATACTGCATGCCCTTAGACTTGTAGCTCAGCAAGGAGCTAAAGCCTTCATAAAAGGAGGAAGGAATGGGAGAAAAAGAACTTGCATTTACATAGAGCCTTCTGTGACCTCAGGACGCTCTAAAGTGCTTTACAGCCAATGCATTGTAGTGACTGCTATAATGTAGAGAAACATGGCAGCCAATTTACACATAGCAAGGTCCCATAAATAAAATGGTTCCAGAGTTTGGCCTCTTTGAAATTTGTCACTTTTTCAATGTTGTTTTGATTATCAATTTTAAATTGCATTTCAAAACTTGAAAATTGAGTTTGGGGCTTTTTTACTTTAACAGAAATCACACAGAGTCTGGCAAAAGTAAGAAGCCAAACTTTCACACAAAAAAGAGTGAAAGAGGCACTTTTATATCTGGTTCTTCTGTGTTTTGAGTTGCAGGAGAGCAACATCTGTGCATTAGGCCCTGCATTTAAATTGCCAAAATTGTCTCCCCTATGCTGACGATAGATTTGTGGGCCCACAGGTCTATGATTGTGTCAGCAGAATATGGTTTTAGTTTTGTAAAACTGAGGAGGTGGTGCGCGGATATCATTCTCCCGTGACCTGTCCTACAGAAGTGCAGATATAAAAGTGCCTAAAAGGAATGCACAGTGATACTACTTTATGGTGTTAAAATAAATTTACAAAATAGGGGGAACAATAAGCATTTGGACAGTATTTGCTGTGAAACTATTATACTAAATATTACAAAACAGTAGCAGTAATATAATAACCAAGAACATTTCACTACTTATTTATTGTCTGGAAAGGGAAAACTGCTACAAGAGTTCTTGGAGAATTAACTCACTTTACAGCAATATTCTGTTGATTTTTTTAAAGAAATTATGTTTCCTCTCTCTCTCTCTCTTTTGAATATAGACCTGGAGAGCCACCACTCGAACAAGGCTGGATTCCATTTTTTGGAAAGGCATTTGAGTTCCGTCAAGATCCTTTAGGATTTCTTGTTTCTCGTCAGCAGAAATGGGGAGACATCTTCACGGTTCATATCGCAGGTGAGTTTTCAAATAGAGCACAGCCAGGGCTGCCACTGACAATTAGTGCTGTAAATTCTTTTTGTTTTTGTGGTACAGCCACATGACCCAGCAATTTTCTAGTAACTGTTGTATTTAAGGAAATGGCAGTAAAGTTTTCTCAAGAAAATTGCACAGTCGCACAAAGCTCCCATGCAAAGGCTGAGAGGAAGACATTTAAAGATTAGCTTTGGGAATAAAGCTCAGAATATCTTCCAGTCCATGCCTGGACCATTCTGAGTGTGGAAAGCTGTGCTGATTCTGCCATGGAATCTTTTGTTTATTTTCTATCTTGAAAAGAACTTGTCAAAAAGCTTGGGAAAAACATGTATTTTTTTTTAATAATTAATGCTTTCCAAACCAGTTCAATTGGAAAACACAAAACGATGCTTGGAGTTGCTGGCACGGCGGTGTCTTGGAACGCGATTTCGCTGATTGCAGTTTCCGACATGACGAGCAAAATGATTGTCGTGCTGAAAAGTCGCAAGGGACATGAATGTCATCTTAATAAAGAAATTAAAAAGCACATCTTTCTGCGAGAAACAATGTAAATTTCTGACCTGTCGTGGAAAATAGTTCTCTAATTGGTATTGTGTGGTGGTGCAGCAGAATCGTTTTCCCTAAACGTCATTCCAGCGAAGCAATACTGTACATCATTGTCAACAGTTCAGCAAAATCTTCCTAATAAGAGAATGATTACGTAAATGTTGTGTTACATCAAAAAAAACTACCTTGTTGAATACATCTACCAGAACGGTTTTTACCCTTATTTTGTTCCACTGGAAATGAAGTATAAATGCCAGAAAAGATAAACTATTTTCAGCTGATGCATACAACATGTATTCATAGATTTTAGCAGGTGACAGGAAAACAATTGACTTATTTCTGAAGAATTTTTAGATTTTGTTATTTTAAATATTCACCAAGTACAAAAATTGACAATGACCTAATACATTCATACATATTACTTTTAAAATGTAGAAAATAACGTGCATATAGCTGTTTTGGCTTCAATTATTAATACTTATTTGAATTCTCCTTTTTATGTTAGAAGCACGTACCACATTTTTTAACTTTTTGTTACACCACAGGGCCAAAATTCCGTGGTTCATGATCCCAGGTGCTACACCGTCATCACAGCCACCAGTGCGCTCCAGAGCTGACCCCACTGGACTTTGTAGGGACAGTGGGAGAGCACCTCATTTGCATGGGGTAGGCAGACATAACCGCTGTTTCAGGCACCTCTCCAGGGTCCACCTTCCCCATGTGACCAGAAAATCATGTGTCTGCCTGTCATGGGAGGAAAGGCTTGCCTGGGCTCCAACCATGTCCTCCTTCACCCCCGTATAAGGGGGCTTGCCTGGGCTCCAACCATGTCCTCCTTCACCCCCGTATAAGGGGGCTTGCCTGGGCTCCAACCATGTCCTCCTTCACCCCCGTATAAGGGGGCGGGACATTTAAAAACTTTTAAGAAAAGCTTTTTTTTTCTTCGGGGTTCAGGAAAACTTCCCTCTCCTGGACTCCACAGGTGGGGCCCACATTTGCCCAACTGGAGGCCGGTGCATCTCGATTCACTTGGCATATCGGCATCCACAGATACACCGGCTCCCGACTGAACCAGGCTAGCAGAAACCCCCGTTATAGGGAGTCCCTGACCTTGGCTCTGCCCTCCTATGACATTTGCATTGTACGGGCAGGTGGAGGCTACATCCTTAACAGGTAACTAGGTCTCTGCCATATTCTGAGGGATTCTGCTGGTGTCCTGCTGGAATTACAGTGGGAGACTGGCAAAACACCAGAGGAATTTCAGCCCCATGTCTATTTAGGTAACCATCTTAGTACAGTAGATAGCTTTAATGGTATTCGATCAGAATTTAAAGATGCTACTCCTAGGAATCTACAAAGGTTACTTGCAGCTTTTTGAATCTCTCTACTGGTCTGTTGGCAATGAAATCTGTAATTCTTTTCTCATCCTATTGTGAATGTGGAATATGGAGATATTGTGCTTCTTAAGACTTTTCAGTAATTGACAAAAGAATGAATTCAGAACAAATATCACCAACAACTCGAAACAACCAGAAGTTGTTTAATTACTGCCTGATAGACTGAGCGCAGGTCTTTCTGTAAACTGCCACTCACAAGTTGCCTCTCCCCCAATCTAGTTTAATCTACTTGTTCATCTGGTTTAGAGAGAAGTGATGATGTCTTAATAGTGCTGCTGATGCTGATGATCTGAAAAGACCCGATATAGATTAGATCAAAAATAAGCTGCAGTTTACAGGCCACATGCGTTACAATGGATGCAGTTTTGATGTGTAGCACACATCGGGCACGCGGTTGGCAGAGCGTGTGGGATGCTCGCCCAATATCACCAGCATGACACGCAAACCATTTTGATGGTTGTTAAAATTTGCGAGGTGAGCTGCTAATGGGCATTTTGCGGATCGTTGGGTGGGTGTGGAGTGGTGGGGGGGGGTGGGTGGGGGATGTGGGGGGGGTGGGTGGGGATGTGGGGGGGTGGGTGGGGGATGTGGGGGGGTGGGTGGGGGATGTGGGGGGGTGGGTGGGGATGTGGGGGGGTGGGTGGGGGGGTGGGTGGGGATGGTGGTGGGGGATTGGGGTTGTTGGGGTGGGGGTGGTGGGGGGATGGGTGGTGGGGGGGGATGGGTGGTGGGGGTGGGGGATGTGGGGGGGTGGGTGGGGATGGTGGTGGGGGATTGGGGTTGTTGGGGTGGATGGGTGGTGGGGGGGGATGGGTGGTGGGGGTGGGGGGCGCGGGCGCGGTGGGGTGTCAAATCCGGCAGCTCAAGATACAATGTAGTCAACAAATCTGCATATTTACAATTTTGCATTCTCTTTATATGATAGAATTGAAAGTGATATATTTAGACGAAAGAGGTTTCCCCTAATGCTCTATTATGCTTCTTACATTTTTTTTATTTCTTGTAGGCCGGTACTTTACCTTTATTTTAAATCCATTCCTTTATCAGTCTGTGGTTCAGAACAGCAAGCAATTAGACTTCCAAGAGTTTTCCTTGAGGCTGTCAGCAAACATTTTTGGCCACCCTCCTCTAAATGATCCCAAAATACCAGTATCCAATGAAGAGATCCACAAGCTCTACTCCTGCCTACAGGGCGATGAATTAAATATTTTGAATGAAAGTGTGATGAAGAATCTTCTGAATTTACTGAAGCAGGAACAGGTGGGGACAACAGAGTGGAGAATAGACAGTATGTATGATTTCTGTTCTCGTATCATAATTGAAACCACTTATGTATCTCTGTATGGAAAAGCTCCCAAGAATGAACGAAAACAAATCACTGAGTTAAAAGAGAAATTTATTAAGTTTGACAGAATGTTTCCCTATCTTGCTGCGAGCATCCCCATTGAACTTCTGGGCAACACCAAAATGATTCGGAAAGAACTGATCAGTTATTTCGCGTCTAGAGAATTGGATCAACGGCTAAATATAGCAAAAATAATCGAAGTGAGGAAAGACTTTCTTGAGTGCTATTCATATCTTCAAGATCATCAAAGAGCAGGTAAGGTCAAAATGAATATGCATAGTTGTATAAAAACAATCTTTCACCAAACTATTAAAAAAAAAAATTACAAAATGAATGCAATCTCATTCTGCTAGCCTATCAGGCCATATTGAAAAACTTACACATACACAACAAGATTGAAAGTTTCACATTTTGTTGGAATGGGTGTCACAGTAAGACTGAATGCTAGCCCTTCACCACTGAGGCCTAGCTTTGAATCCCCCCTCCGAGACTAATGTTGCCTCTCTCAGAAATGATGGGTGCTGATTGAAATTAATCCTCATGGACTGAACAGCACACATTATTGTTTGGATAGCGCACAGGAAGCTGTACCCAGCAAAAATATTCACTTCCCCAGTACTGACATCACTCATGATGATTAGCATAAAATCTGTCTACCCCATTTTTGTTTATGCAAAGTCCACACAAATATAAGGCCTGACTTTAACCCGGCATGTAGGTTGCAAACGGGTGGCTAAAATGGCGGTTGGGGGATTCATGCTGCTTTCCTGACACGTTCGCACCCACTGCTATTTTCACTGCTGGGGTTCAAGAAGCATGGAGGCCACTCGTCACAAGCAGGCAGGGGCCTAATTAAAATGTAACAACTGGAGGCCAGCCCACCGCCAAAACCTCCAGTGAAACCTGGCGTGAGGAAGCAGTGTGGCCAGAAGAGACCAAGGTAAGTTCATTTTTTTAATTTTTGGAAGGATCCCTTGCAGGCCAGGAGGAGTAGGAATGATCCTCTGGGTCCTGCAAGCAATCCTTGGGCCACCACTGTTGTGATCTTGCTTCTCTCTCTCCGACCAGCATCGGCTCTGCAATGTGCCTTCCAGCACCTACCTTATGTCAGGGACTGTTCCCTTGGGTTCCGGGAGACAGTTCTGAATTAATAAAATGAGGCCCAGGAGTTAAAATGGCCTGTGAGAGCGACACCTGCCAATGGTACTCACCCGCACCCCCCAACCGCCACCCTGAACCCTCCCCAGGTTAAAATTGGGGCTTTATTGTAGTTCGTACATTGTAATTTCATTCAGTACTATTTTTTAAATGAATTTAGTGTATTTGTGTATTTCTCTGTGAATTGAATTCATTCAAGGTATTTTAAAATTGCCTGAGAGAGTAGAGTTGTTGGGTAGCTCATGTACATCAGGTTTCGTCTTCTTGTTTAACTATTTGAGTCATAAAAAGCTGGATGAGTTCCATTAGGGATGTGCACTCCTCTTCTGATTTCCCTGAGAGAGAAGGAAAAGAATGTTTGATTACCTTTTTAATATATATACTTGATCTCCCGTGGCATTGCTCATGGATTTAAAGGGATTGGGCTCTCCCCTCTAATTGCTGATGCTGGTGGGTGGTGCTCTTGCTGTCCTCCCAGCTAACTCCCTCTACATGAAAACCTTTCTCTGCCCTGCTCTCCCTCTCTCATTATTTTAGTTACCAATTCCTCATCTCCATTCCACAGCTGTGTCATAATTTGCTATGCTTTTGTACTTTTTCGAGCCTGATTAGTCAGCTGCCCAGGTGGAAATCATGAACTATGGGGAAAAGATGTTTAGAGGCAGTGAGGTGTGTCGTGCTGTTTCTAGAAGAGGGAAAGTTGTTGGAAAAAAGTTTACATTTGTGAAGTTTTGGGGTGATTTTACGTTTGGTATATTTAAATTTTGGGGCAGAATTTCCTGTTCTTGCGCCTGGGTCTATTGGATCACCTGTGCACACGGAGTACAGGGAAATCAGGAGAAGAGGAGTGCACATTCCTAATGGAACCCATCCAGCTTTTTATGACTCAAATAGTTAAACAATGCGGAGGAATAAGAAGCCTGATGTACATGACCTACCCAACATTCATGACAGACACAAAAAATCGTATTATAAAGATAGCTTAATTTTGGGCTAAAGCACAAAAATATTGAACTGTTACGTTTAGAGGAAGACAATTGTGTGACCTTGAATGTTTTTATAATCTTTGGAAGTAGCCGATATTGTAATATTTTCACCCTGCGAAAGCCTTCGGAGATAATTGAATTCAACTTTTTGCTGATGTGGTAAAACAAGGCACTTCTTGCTGATAATGAGGCAGATTTAACGGAGCCACATTTATTCCCCCCCCCTTCCATGTAACATTACTTTGAAACTGTCCTCATTAAGCAGAAAATTAGACTTCAGAAGCCTATTGGTCCTCATTAGCATTCACTGATCCTTGGCTGGGTCTTTGTCCTAACATCTTTTAATTAGCGCACTGCAAATCTAATCAGTGTAATAAATGCTATTAATCTTCCTTTTCACTTATTTTCTCGCAGCACATCATTTTACCTTCCTGTGGGCTGCTCTCGCAAACACAGTTCCAGCTGTATTCTGGGCCCTGTATTATCTAGTGAAGAACCCAGAAGCCCTTGCAGCCGTGCATGATGAAATTGACCATGTGTTACAAGCAGCAGGTCAAAGACCGGGCCCTGACTTCAATATCAGTCTCAGCAAAGAAGATTTAAACAGCATGGTGACCCTAGGTAAGTCATTTTAACATGCAACCAGGAAAGGGCATGTACAGTTCTGTTATCCCTGTTTTGAAAAATGTGGAGGACACATTAAATGCCCACTTTAATCAATTATAGATTATGCACTTCCTTATATACAATACAGATAGCTTGATTACTTCTAAACATTCGTCGATAAATTCAGTGATTCTGCTTTCCCAGAGAATGCAAGGCAGAACTAGGGCTCTAGTATTGTAGGCCCTAATTCTTCAACCCGTGCTCTTTTTGAGCCCAGCCCAATGCTGGGAGTGCGGGATCGCAGAATTTACCCTCAACAATTAAGGACAATATCTCCATCATGTAACTGGGTGAGCTTTTCTTTCTGATGGAGAACTACGGCTGCTCTTTAAATGTTTAATTATTTTAAATCAAATTTTAAAGGGCCTGACATGCTATGCATGTAGTAATCTAGCTGCTTCTGGTGTTCATGCTGTTCTTGTGGTATATTCATCTTGCTGTTTTTATAAGGCAAAATTATTCAATAACATTCCAGGTCCAAAGTCCCTCACTATATACTGCTGCCTAAAGTTCAATCAGTTGAGCCCTGAATAAAAGATGGGAATGTTTTGTGATTTCCTCTTTTAAATATTGCCCAAATTTATGGCAAAGAAAGTCTTTCTCAAAGTAATCAATCTTAGGAATTTGATACTTCAGAAACATCATGAAAGCGAGTGAATGTTCTGAATCTTACGGAAAAATAGTGTCCGCAAAGCCTACTCCCTCGCTCACTGTTTCACCTGTGTTTTGGTGGCTCCACTATTAAAGAACATGCCTCCTCACTCTTATGATTGTTCACCTTTTGGCATGATGGTTATAATACTTTGAAAAAAGAACTTGATTCCACGTACAATAAACCCCACCTTAACTAAAAGCATCCAGTACACAATGTGTTAAATCTCTATATTGGATTTGACATCCATTTTGGGATGAGAAATGAAGACATATGATCCTTTTAATCTTGGGAGTCAGCAAAACGGAAAAAAAATCCTCTGAGGAAATGCATGATCTCATTTGAGAACAGCAATCACACCTTATTTGACATTAGCTTCTAGTCTGCTTCAGGAAGCAGTGTAATTTCAAATGCCCAGCATTTTAGAATTGGGATGCTCAAGAGGCATTGAAATGGAGGCTGACTTCTGAAAATTATGACATTGCAGGGTTACTAAGTACAGTAACCTATCAATGTAACATTTCCTCATGTCCTTTATGTATGTGGCTAAGTGTCAGTCTGGCTCATCTGGTAGCACTATGGTCTCTGAGTCAGAAGCTTGTGGGTTCAAACCCCACTCCAAAACTTAAACAAATCTAAGTTGACACTTCAGTGCAGTACTGCATTGTCAAAGCTGCTGTCCTTTGGTTGAGATATTAAACTGATGCCCTGTCTGCTGGTTTAGGTGGATATAAAGGATCCCATGGCACCATTTCAAGAAGAGTAGGGTGTTCTAGCAATGTTCCTCCCTTCACCAGAAATAGATTAACTGGTTATTCAACGCATTTGCGATTTGTGGGATCTTGCTTTATGCAAATTACCACTACATTTATCTGCATGACAGTGATCCACCTCAAAAAGTAGTTAATTGGATGTGATGTCATAAGATGTTATATAAATGTAATTTTTTTTATGTGAGTAACTTCATGAAAGCCACGTGAAACATTCTTTAAGTTGTCCTTTGCTACAAGAATACTTTATGCTCCAGAAGACACTTTTCTACAGGGCTTGCTTCTAATTAATTTTCTCCTAATTAAAGCTGTGGTGTCCCATAGCTGCAATATTTTAAATGCTGAGTTTTAAAAGTCCACACCCACAGGATGTTTCTCCAAGGAGAAAATCCATCCTTTAAAACCCATCATTTAGATATTTTAAACAAAAGTAACAGTAGTCTGATTTTTGACACACGCCAAAAACTATTTGTAAACTCTGGCTCTCCTGTCAATCACAATGCCAATCTGTCAGCCACCATTTAGGCAGCTGCTTCACTAACATGCTGCACAGTGACATCAGGCATCGTTGACATCATCATGATTGACAAGTGGCCCACTATTCACAAATAGTTTTGGGGGTTTTTCATACTTTCTTTAGAATGGGTAAAACAAAAGGATCAGTGCATGGATTAGAGGATAAGAAAACCTAGTGGTGAATGTTTTTTTTTCAGTTATACTTCACTGAGGCAGTATGGTAGTCATGTAAGTAGAAAATACTAATTATATGAGGAGATCTTGCCCCTGTTTATAGTCTTTCCTGATCTATAGTGCCACAACTGCTGATTTATGTACATTGTTTGTGACTACCTTATTAATCAAGAGCCCATATAAAATATCCATTTTATAATGCATCACTTAAACCTTAAAGGCAGCTTTGTGAGTGGTCCTTGAAAATTGATGTGGAAATGGTAGACCTGGTGGAAAAGGCACCAATCGCAGCATGCTAATTTCCATGAACAGACATTAGCTACAAAATACCCTGGGATAGACTTCTCAATGTAAAACCAGACCTACCTTTCAAATCAATCTGTAATGGGTGCACTCACCTCTTTTACTCACACTTTGTAAGGTTGCAGTTAGTTTCAATAGATCAGAATTAGTTATTGATCTGATAATGTATCAATGTTCTTTTGTGCTATCCAGTATTCTCAAAACAAGCATACTGTAATATCAGTTTCTCCTCACACTACTCAAAGAGTAGGTGTGAATTTTTTTTCTGAATAAGCAACTTACTGAAAATCTCAATGTAATTTATACAACAGAGTGATGGAATTATTTTGATTGTGGTTTTATTGCACAACAATTCATTTTTTAATTTTTCTTTAAGGAAATCTTCATTATCCTGGATCGAATCCTGCTTATTGTCACTTCTTTTATTGTCAGTTTATTGGCTGACAAATTGAAAACAACAACAATGGGGATCGACTACTGTAGTATTTCCAGTTAGTCATTAATCATTTATTGTTCAGTTTTAATGAATCCCATTGCACGGGCCATTCTTCTTGCTCTTTCTAAGTCTTAAGTCAGGTGTTGAATATAAAAGTGGTTGATAATGACCTTTAGGCTTTTTGCAACCCTTTGTTGCAGGATCTGATTGGTGATTGGGTATCTAATCACCATGTTGTATTTCAAGCTGACAGCTTCATTTTAGCCTAGTTTGTCTGCCTATCAATGGTGGCAATACAGACTCAAATCAGTTAGTTTCACTGCTGTAACTTGCATCATTTCTCAGTTTTTCAAAAAAGGCATTAATTTCATGAAGATCAGAAGAAAGTATTTGCACGTTGATTATTGTCTCATAGCTTTTTAAAAACAGTTGAATCCTGCTATGTGCAATAGACCAAGACAAACAGAACAGTAGTATATAACCAGTCTTGCATAAAGCAGAGAAATTATACCATTACTTACTATGTAAGGAACAAACTTGGTTGCGATTTGAATGCATTAGGGCATTGCTATAAATTGACTTCTATCAAGATTGTACATAGATTGTAGATATGATTTAAACTTTCACTTTAAAACTAAGCTAAATGAAAATATTAATATACAAGACTAGACCTGCAACCGTAACATAATACACATATCCATTCAAGAAAAAATAGGAAACCTTTTACTGATACTGACAATGTAGTGTGTTTTCAGAGGGGTTGTGAATATTTCCTCTAACCTGAACATGCACCCTGCAGTTTAGTCTCCAATGTGTTTGGGAAAGCTAAGGGTTGTATTCACTCGCTGCCTGGTTATCCCGTGGTCGGCTTCAAATTGCCTTGTTTGTTCGGTACTAGCACAGAAGCAGATGTTGCTCTACTGCACTGGATAATTTACTGTACCTCTTGGTACTGAATAGAAGACCTCCCAAGCTACCAGCTGATCTGTCTGTAGCATTGGATGGCTGCTTCTGATATATGTTAAATGCGTGCAAGAAATTGTAAGCAGGTTGTTTAGATTGATGAGATTTTCTGCATTTTATTTTTATTTTTGGGTATCTGTTGCAGGCTTTCTGTGTTTTGTGGAAATGTGTGTCTTTTAATTTGTCAGCTCAAACCCCATAGGCCTGTGTTTCTCCCTTGCTGATCATAATCTGACTCATTACTTTTGTCATTTAATAATTATCATCATGATTGCTCAAAGCCAAAGCAGCCTAACCTCCCACATGTAGCTGGTACTGTAAGGTAAAACAGATTTGTCATTTACGATCTGACCACAAAGACACACTTTGTGCTCCATTATCGTGATTAACTTCTGCATAAGATATGCTTGCCCAATTGTCATTTGTGATACTACATCAGGCACTGACTGCCATGCTGCCAGAGAGAATGTCAACCAATGGAATGTGACCATGTTGCTTGTACGATAACTACTACACTACCATTTCACAGTTGTGTGCTGCAGTCATGAGATTTTTATTTGTTTCATCTGATTTCTTAGGCAAACAGTAATGTTTCACATGTCATCTATCATTTCCCAAGCACATACTAAAATGGTTTATACACAATGTCTTTCTTGTGGCTGCGCACAGCATGAGGGTAGGGGGTAGACATTTTTTCGTACGCTACAAAGTTTCGCTGCCAGAACACTGCCAGTTAGAATCTATCGTGTCAGGTGCCTTGTGGCAATCCGCAATCCAGGCTGCATTCTGGATCCGCAGTTCTGTTCTGGCTTCGTCACCAACAAACCGATTTGACTCTGCCTGATTATAGTAACGAAGGCAGTCCAAAAGAATATGCACAGACTCACTGTACGTCACATTGAATCACCGCGCTGACCACACAGAGCTGACCGAAGCTTCATTCCTTTAGACAAATGCACGCTTAAGGAAAAACCTCCTGCGAGAATGCATCCCATGCCACTTTATTTTCTGTGCACGCTGCAGCAGATTTAATGTTTACTGAAAGAACAGTTGCTGTTTACTTCAGATTAGCACTTGCCGTTTTTTTTAGCTTCCTTTTTTAACAACACGACGGTGCTCAAGTCGTGAGTGAAACTTACTTTAAGCTGCTCCCTTTAACACAGGTGATGAGTTTTGTAAATTTGTATCATCTGATGGGCGGATACTCAATTTTTCTGCTTTCACGTGACGATCAGACAGAATCAAGTTGCTAAATGCAGTATCTAGATATGCTGTTGGAAAGAAGTCAGTTTTGATTACAATGTGAGTGTTGCAACCCTGGACAGGAGCTACATGCTGATATGCATTCTATCAGAATGATTTATGCAAATTATGCACATTATTCCCATAGGAATTCTTCCTCAAACTGCCAGGATAAATTGCCGGAAATTAGCCATAAAATCTGTCGAGCAGGGAACAAAAGGTGAAGGCCACTGGGATAGCAAGGACATTGGGTTTCTGGAGCCTTCTAGGATAGGGTGGTGCCTTCAGATTGAAAAGGTTTTGTAACAGAATCTGTAAACCTGTGATTGCCATTTTTACTGAAAGGAAACCACATCTCTCTTTTTGTGTTGAAATCAGAAAATTCCAGCTCTTAATCGTGTACTCAATACAGCCTAATGTATCATTCACCATGCTAATAATTTTAGGGATTTTTCCAAAATAAATTTTAAGCTGTGGACATAAAGGATGTGACAGTCTGGGACAGGACCTTTCTAAAATTCATGATGGTAACACTGTTTTTTCTCTCTCTCTCTCTGCATTCTTTCCCTTTGTCCATTCTTATTATCACATGCCTTTAGGAAGTGCAGTAAATGAAAGCTTTCGCTTATGCAGTTCCTCTATGAACATCCGAATTGCCCAGGAGGATTTCACTCTAAAATTTAAGGAAGAACAAAGAATCAAATTGAGAAAAGGGGATGTGGTAGCCCTTTATCCTCAAATTCTACACATGGACCCAGAGGTTTATGAAGATCCTGAGGTATGTGGAGTGGTGCATGTGCTGCTCATTCAATCCTGCAGCCATACAGCAACAACCAGGCCTTTTGTTCTAGTGTTGCTATTGCTCTTTCTTGCGGAAAAAATCTCCCGTCTTTTGTATAGCGTGTGGTCGAAGACCTGCAGGTCATTGAATTTAGTGTCTCAATAGAGAATATGGGAATGAGATTGAGTAGTGTTGCTTTGAAAAGGATTAACATTAAACTGTGAATTGATTGGCTTGAAGTCAAGGAAACTCTCGGCTTTGTCAGGTAATGGATCACTTGATGACCAAGAGAAAGAAAGAATAAAGAACTCCGTCAGTAACAAATAAGCTGCACCGTTTAGATAATTGTGCCAGAGCATCATTGATTCCAAAAATTCCTGTAATAGCCGTATGTTGCTTCACATCACTTCATAAGGATTCTCCCCTTTCTTGATCAATTGATATGGTGGTGTGAACTTGAGATTGTGAAGCTGTTGCTCTGCAGTGAAGCTCTGAGGGTAATTGTGTCATCTCCTTGTGTTTTTTTTCTGCAGCCAGAGTTAATGAATATCAAAGACTGGAAATTAATCCACCCTGGCTCAGCCTTAATGTGGCTTCAGAGATTCACCACCTGCATGCAAATTAAATGCAATCAGGTTCTACATTGCATTTGGTGAATTGTTGCTGGAACTAGCATTAACACTAAATTATGAGCTGAAGTTGGAAAGGGGGGATGACTGTTTCAGCAGCAGCTAACACTGCTGTCTTTTTTTCTCACCGTGACCTTCCTATGTACATGTGTATATGAATACATTAAATTCAGTCATTAGTATTAATTGACAGTTTTGCTTCAGGATAAAAAATTTGATCCGGCCAGCATTTAATTTAGTATAATATATACTTAGTATACTAAATCCCAGTCAACTACCACTGAATACAACTAGTTAATATTGTTTAGTTTATGCTGCATAGCATTAATACTCTTTCATAAATGTTCTCATGAATCAACGCCCTGGATTACATTGACAGATGCTGTATGTGCTGGGAGCTCTTGTGAGCATTTAGAAAAGCAAATAATAATCCATGCCCATCTCTCCAAAATATAACTAAAATCATTATTAAAAACAAGCAAACAAAACCTGAGTTCAAGGCTGTAAAGTGGTCTCAGGGCTCAGATGTTGGTTGTAAACTATTGAGTCATATTTAATGTCACCTGAGCCCTTGTAATTTACTCCCAGGTATTCATTAGTCTCTAACAATAGTTATGTATGGAATGAAAACTAATTCAAACTTACAAGTATAATTTTACAGGTTTCAAATATATGCCTAGTTGCTTGATTTTGATATGGGGAAGGGAAATAAAAATAACAGATATCTGGAAGAGAGTTACAAGTCTGTCATTCATTTATTTTAATGATTATGCTGGTCATTAGAGTGCTTTCAGTTTATAAACCCATCAAGCTCCCAAGACTGAATTATACTGAGGATATGGCACAGGAGCATGTCAAACACCTTGTTTATTCCACAAATGAAGGAGCAAGGCCATTTAGGAGTGAAATCAGGAAGCACTTATTTACACAATGGGTAGTGGAAATCTGGAAACCCCCCCTTCGAAAGGTTGTAGATGCTGTATCAATTGAAATTTTCAAGACAGAAATCGATAGACGTTTTTGTTATGTAAGGGTATCAAGGGATACGGAGCAAAGGTGGTTAAATGGAAACGAGGTACAGATAAGCTGTAATCTGATTGAATGGCAGAACTGGTTTGAGGGGTTGAATGGCCTATTCCTGTTCCTATGAGATATAGAACTTAGCAGTGACAAAGTCATGAGTTATATAGGCTTGCTTCACGAGGATAAACACAGTATGCAACAAAGTTTTATGGGATATTTCATTTGCATGACGTATGTGTACAACTTTTGTACTAAAACTTAAAAAGAAACTTGCGTTTTTAGTCCAAGATGGTAGTCCTTTTTGATGTACAATGCAGTATGTAGTAGCAAACCAGAATACCTGGGGGATTTAACACCAGGGTTCTTATGAAGTCATTAGCTGCTATTTAGCTGTCAGAGGTTACAGTGTATACATATGAGTTATTAGGCATGGCCTTACTGAGGTTTGTTTCGATCTACTTTATTTAGGAGGTGTATGTACAAGTTTGTTTTGGCTTGTAAAGTTTTTTGGTAAGTGAATTGTGGAGCATGAGTGAGTGAGTGTTTGGTTTTGATTTTTGGTTGCTGCTTCAGAATACTTACAGGTAGTTATGACAAAAGAGTTGTCATGTCTGATACTGAGAGTGCTTCATGGAATAAATCCATGTCCCATGTCTGTGAGAAAAGAACTATGTATTACCTGCTTTCTGGGCCACATACATTATATGAGGATTTGTTTCCTTCCCAGATATCTGTTATACTTTGTTTGCTAAAAAATAAATTCTGTTATGTACCCAATGAGTTGATTACTTATTCAGATAGACCTCTTGTGGTTAAGTGGCAGGGAAAGGTTCTATTCACAAATTCTGACTTTTGACCTGGAGGATAATACCATCAGGTGCTGCTATGTACCCTTATATTTTTCTGCAATTTACAGGAATCTACATAGTATGATTACTATGAATAACTCATATATCATATACTAATACTAGCCCAGCTACTTTTGCTAGTTCGACCACTGGTCTTAGGCATTGGAAATGACAGGAAAATTAATGTTCAAAGCACATGGGTAATACAAGTCCAGATTTAAAACATTACCTCTGCCCTCTCACTTAAACAGTGCATGTTATATTTATTTTCAGAACCTGGCAAAAGCTTGTGTTCCGATTGTACTCGGGGGTCACAGAAAGGCCATTAACGCTTTGATTACTGTCATTATTTGATACATTGTATATCACTATTATGTCCTCCATGAATGATGTTTAATAAAATTACATTTTGGATTATTTACAAAAATGATTAAACCTCTGGCCAGTGGAATATTTATAAGAGTTCTTTTGAAAGGGCAGTGCTCAAACCTTTAAAAATGTAAAGATAATAATAATGTAACTCTAGTATCAATCGCTAAGACAGAACATTGAATGCTGTCTATTTGCTTTGCTTTTCATTTATTTAGTTTCAGTACAGCGTAAGTTATAACTTAGTCATGAATAACCATTACATTAAAGAACAGCCTTCAAGTAAACTGATTAAATGATTGCCCAGGCACACACAGACCTGAGATTACAGTATATTGGACAAAAATAATCTAAACAAACTAAAATATTCAAAATCTAAAATTACTCAAATACTTAGGAACACTGCATTAAATTGTAGAGTGCCAAGTGTTTTCACAGTGGCTTAATAGAATCCTTGGCAATCAATAGAGAAGTGAGAAAGTAAAAAAGAGAGTTGGCGAACAGATTGTGTTCCACTTTGTGGTAAGCAAATTTGAATTTTCACAGTTAATCTGAATCTCCAGCTTTCTTTAGTGTCTTTTCCAAACCCAATTGAAACAACATTGTAATTTCTGACATTTACTTAGTTCAGGATGCATTTCACAGCAACCTATATCTTTTGCAACAATAATATGTAAGTTAATGAATATGTATGAAACTGACAAACCTTTCCACAAGTTATAAATTTAACAGCTTTATTTCTCTTAAGGTCCACAAAAGTGACTCTGCGTTCCACAAAACCTACAATTGGCATTTTACTTTCAAACTATTTGAAGTGTAATCAAGACAATTATATAAGTATAGTTTTGAATTAAAATATTTTATTTAATTTTGTTCTGGTTTTTATTAACAATATTCTACAATGTTCTCCCTTTCTCTTTCCAAGACACTTTTTTGACCACGGATGTTGCCAACTTTCTGGCACCTCACTCAATTGGCCATTCTGCATGTGCAATCCTAGCCAGTAAGTATTGGCAGACTGTTCGATTATGGAGAGCGCCAAAGCCAAGGCCAATGCTCATCTCACCTGACAGTCATGCACATGCATTTTCTATTAGTGGGCACTGGATAAAATTCAGTGGCACTGAAGTGAATGGAAAAGAAAATCGGGCAGAGTGTAACATGGGCCACTGATTTGCTATCGCCAATTCTGCGCTACTGCGCGAGGCAAATTTCACCTATCTTTCTTATCGTTATACATAAAGAACTTTCTTTTAATTTTTATTTTACATATATTTCCAGGTGTACAAGTATAACCGTTTTGTAGAAAATGGAATGGAGAAGACTGCCTTTTACAAGGGAGGAAAGAAGCTTCGGTATTATTTGATGCCTTTTGGTTCTGGACCCAGTATGTGTCCTGGGAGACACTTTGCAGTCAGTGAGATAAAAATGTTTCTCTCAATAATGCTGGGTTCATTTGACATGGAAATAGTCCAAGGGGAGAAGTCAGTAGGATTTGAAAATAATCGCGCAGGCTTCGGCATCTTATTACCAGATTCTGATGTCCAATTCCGCTATAAATGGCATCAGTGAAGAAACACACATTAAACTTCTATTTTGGAACTGAGAAAATTATATATTGATCAATCAGAAATTGTATACAGTTTGATTCTTATACTGACAAAACCGGAATGATGCTTGCTGACTTTAGCTGTATCAAATCTGGGAAATTCTATCGGGCATGGAGTATGTTATTTTCTGTCTTTGATGAGTAGAAAAAGAAAGCAACTTTTCAATTGCAAGTAGTATAATGTTGTAATTCTCCCTTTGTTCACAGTGAAGAAAAATTCCTGAAAAGTTCAAAAATGTCCTACTTCCCAAACGATGCATAACTTTCAGAGCGTTTTACCTGACGCTGAACTTGAGATAGGATAGATTTCAGGAACTAACATTGCCAAAATGGAATTTCATGCAGCGGAAACACACATCAAGAATTGAGCTGCTGGTGGGGATGGCGGTGTACTGGGTGGGGATGGCGGTGTACTGGGTGGGGATGGCAGTGTACTGGGTGGGGATGGCAGTGTACTGGGTGGGGATGGCAGTGTACTGGGTGGGGATGGCAGTGTACTGGGTGGGGATGGCAGTGTACTGGGTGGGGATGGCAGTGTACTGGGTGGGGATGGCGGTGTACTGGGTGGGGATGGCAGTGTACTGGGCTGGGATGACAGTGTACTGGGTGGGGATGGCAGTGTACTGGGTGGGGATGGCAGTGTACTGGGTGGGGATGGCGGTGTACTGGGTGGGGATGGCGGTGTACTGGGTGGGGATGGCGGTGTACTGGGTGGGGATGGCGGTGTACTGGGTGGGGATGGCGGTGTACTGGGTGGGGATGGCAGTGTACTGGGTGGGGATGGCGGTGTACTGGGTGGGGATGGCGGTGTACTGGGTGGGGATGGCGGTGTACTGGGTGGGGATGGCGGTGTACTGGGTGGGGATGGCGTGTACTGGGTGGGGATGGCGGTGTACTGGGTGGGGATGGCGGTGTACTGGGTGGGGATGGCGGTGTACTGGGTGGGGATGGCGGTGTACTGGGTGGGGATGGCAGTGTACTGGGTGGGGATGACAGTGTACTGGGTGGGGATGGCAGTGTACTGGGTGGGGATGGCAGTGTACTGGGTGGGGATGACGGTGTACTGGGTGGGGATGGCGGTGTACTGGGTGGGGATGGCGGTGTACTGGGCTGGGATGATTTTCCATCCATGGTGATGCAGGGTCTGATGAACCCCCGCCCCAAATTC
This sequence comes from Squalus acanthias, assembly GCA_030390025.1. NCBI lineage: Eukaryota > Metazoa > Chordata > Chondrichthyes > Squaliformes > Squalidae > Squalus > Squalus acanthias. The sequence goes on along the minus strand of CM059432.1, from coordinate 77,064,720 downwards.
CCAATATGTGCTCTTGGCACGTGAAGCTCCAAACTAGGAATTGAAAATACTTTATGTAAATAGTACAGTGTTAAAGGGGTGCAGCAACAGAGGGACCGGGGGTGTATGTACACAAATCTTTGAAGGTGGCAGGAAAAGTTAAGAAGGTTATTTAAAAAGCATGTGGGATCCTTGGCTTTATTAATAGAGGCATAGGCCGGAATTTTCTGGGGTCCGTGCGGGTGCCATTGGAGGCAGGTTGGGTGGGAAATTTGAAAAATCTCGCAGCGGGTCAGGAACCCGCTGTCATCCCGCCCCCATACACCTTTCCCTCGGGCGCGTTTGCCGGTGCTGCAGTGACCCGAACGGCAGAGGCGGGCGAGCTAATCTTTTTAACCCCACCTTTCAAAGTTCACTGGATGACCACGGGAATCACGCAACTCGGGAACCACGTCTGTCAACCTGAGGCGGAAGTTGAGTGGCCATTGATCCAGCTGATTAGTGCACAGCATGAAAAGTAGAATAAAAATTCCCACCTCACAGCTGGTCACTTTCCTCAGGTAGAAGCTGTTGCTGACTGTATTGCCAGCACAGATTTAGCTTTCTACAGGCTGCAAGTGTTTCCAGCAAAGTCGCCATGCAGTGTCACCTCATTGTTAGAACCTATCACCTCATTGACAGATTGCTTCTGTCATCTCTACTTGAGCTGCCATCTATTCCATCAGCATGGGTGCTGTTTATACTGTCTCACCTTGGTCCTCAGAATCGGACCACAATGAGCCCCAACACCAGCAGCAACAGGCACACCAGCACCACCAACAACAACATCACCAACCTTCTCCTCAACCACCTGATGCTGCACAGGACAGAGGGCATCAGCACAGGGCTGCACTGTGCTGGAGGCGATACCCCCAACACAGGGTATACAGGCAGAGGATGAGCTTCCTCAACATGACTGAGCAGCAGTGCCAAAGGAGGCTCAGGCTATCGAGCCAGGTCATCGCTGACATTTGCACATTGCTCGAGCAAGACTTGCAACCCAGAGGAGTGGGTGGACACGCCTCACCAGTGTCTGTCAAAGTCTCCAGCACCCTCAACTTCTTCACCTCAGGCTCTTTCCAGGGATCTGCAGCAGACATTAGCGGCATCTCGCAGTCGGCCGCACACAGATGCATCACACAGGTCACCGATGCCCTCTTTGACAAGTCAGCCAATTACATTAACTTTGCCACTGATGAAGCCAGTGTTATCACTCTGGCTGGCTTCCCATGGGTGCAGGGCGTCATTGACTGCAAACGTGGCCATCAGGGCCACCTCATCATCACCCAGGAGTCTTTGTCAACCGCAAGGGTTTCCACTCCCTCAATGTGCAGCTCATCTGCAACCATAAGAAGATCATCATGCATGTGTGCGCCAAATTCCCTGGCAGCTGCCATGACTCTTTCGTCCTTCACCAGTCCACCCTCCCTCAGCTCTTCACTCCTCCAAACAGACTTTCTGGCTGGCTGCTTGGAGACAAGGGCTATCCACTGAAGACGTGGCTCATGACACCCTTGAGGAGGCCAAGTACTAAGGCCGAGGAGAGAGATAATGAAAGCCACATTTCCACCAAATGTGTCATAGAGCAGACAATAGGCATGCTGAAAATGTGCTTCAGATGCCTTGACAGATCTGGAGGAGCCCTTCAGTATGCATCAGCCAGGGTCTCCAGAATCGTCGTGGTCTGCTGCGCCCTGCACAACATAGCGCAGCAGCGAGGATTGGCGCTGCATGAGGAACAAGGCACTGAGCGCACAAACTCTTCAGAGGAGAAGGAGGAAGCTACAGTCCAGATCCCACAAGCAGCCGAGCACATTGCTGCCCGGGAGGCCAGGGATGGGCTCATCATGGCCAGATTTACTTAAGTTTACGCATTACATCCATATGGCTGCCACATGCTGCACCAGGTTGACCAGCCCACAGCAACACCATAAAACATCCCTACAATGACCAAGCCATTCCATTCACACTGACCCCCATTGCGGGAGGTAACGTATATCTCACCATTCACTCTAACTCACTAAGCCACTTCCAAAGGTACACATAAATTTGTCCATGACCGGAAAGTGGTTAAAATAAAGATTTTTATGTGTGACATTACAGTTACGGAAACTTTACAGAATCATTTAACAAAACACCCAAGTGGCTACCGTTGTGCATCTACTTGTGTGTCATCTTTCTCTTACGCGTGCTTCTATGAGGTGCTACCCCTGTGGCTTCAGCAGAGGTAGAAACAGCCTGCTCACTTCCCTGCTGCAACTGCTTAGACGCTTTTGGCGGACGCCCTCTGGGTTTTGGAGCCTTTGATGGCCCCGCATAAGTCTGCTCCTCCTGCAACTGTGCAGGGGCAGACTCGGCCATCGCTGTCCGAGGAGCCATCTGGGGCTCTAACTGAGGGGGTGACAATGGGTGAGAAGAGTGAGCGCTTTGAGAGGAGTCCCCACTTCCATGTCCCCTCTCATCATCATCCCTCTCATGGCCCACCTGCACTTCCCTGCTAGCAAGGAGCTGGAGAGCACCTTGCTGCACATCAATGGGGTCATGAGGACCCACGTCTACATTGACATCCCTCCTGGACAGGTGGTCTATGAGCCTCTGCCATCTATTCTGCAGACAGACCATGTGCTTCTCTGAGTGGCGCATTAGCTGCTCCATGCAGGTGGCCATCCTATCCATGGAAGAGCCTACAGTTGCCATTGCCTGCGACACGGTGGTGCTCATGTTGGAGATGGACCCCTCCATTCTCTGGACATTTGCAGACATTGCGCTCGTAAAACCTGTCAAAGCCTTCTGTACTTCTTGCTACACCTCCAGGATCACCCTCTTTCTTGATGGCCCCCGAAGCTCAGCGTCTGCATGCTGCTGAGCAGAGCTGGGAGCGTCCTGCGCCCTCCAGCAAGGAGTCTCCACCACTGTCCCTGTCTCCACCATCTGCTCTTGCTGACTTGTGAGTTGTGAGACACCAGGTGACAACACTACTCTGTCTCGCGTGGGACCCACCAAGGCGTGCATATCTGCGCTGGTGCTGGGTGCGCTTATGTCTGGTGATGGTGCACCCTCAGAGGCTGGAGGCACCTCTGAGGAGTTGTCTTCCTCTTCCTCCTGGACAGTGGGGGGGGGGGGGGGGGGGCGCGGCTCTTGATGGACCTGTGGAAGAGTAAAGAGATGAGTTAGATACGTCATATCAAGAATGGGTACAGATACCATTATGCACATGACGACCATTCACTGGCTGCTGACATCAGTCCCCAAATGAGTGACTGCTGTATGCCATGTAGCTGTATGATATGTAATTCTGTCACCAGGTTGCTGAGATGTCCCACTCTCTCCGTCTCCCACCTCCAGCTGCTCGGCGACTCCAGAAACTTCCAAGGCAGCCTCCTCTGCTGATGTTAGGGTGACCAATGATGGAGGCCCACCTCCGGTTCTCTCCTTCTCCCTCTTATTGTGGGCTCTTTTTTCCTGCAAGGAGGGAAAGAAGAGGAGGTTGAGTGAGAGTGATGGCATGAGTGCAAGGAATGGATGGGTTAGATCTTTAGAGGGTGACTATGATGGAGTGGGGTGGAAATGCCAAGTGGCCTCCTTGTGTGTTGTTAGTTGGTATGATTGCATTAGGATGAGGCTGAGTGTGAGGGGTGGCTAGTCATATGGGGATGTGCTAATGTAGATAGATAGAGAGGGATGGGTGGAGGTGCAAGGTAAGTTGGTGTGAGTAAGGATGTGTAGCAGCAGCGTAGGGAAGGCAGAGTGATGGGGATGTGATGAGAGGCACAGCAGGATGAAGTTGAGTGTGGCTTTGTATTCACCTTTCCTGATCTAATGAGATCATTGAAACGTTTCCGGCACTTCACCCATGTCCTCCTGACCACATCCCTGCTGTTTACCTCCTCTGCTATTTGGAGCCAGGCTCTTTTGGTCTCCTGGGGAGATCTCTTCCCCCCCATTAGAAGGGAAGAGGGCCTCCCTGCATGCTCTGACTCCCTCCACAAGCATTTGGAGGAAGTCATCGGAGAACCTGGGTGCAGCCCTCTCTCTCAGTGCAGTCATATTTGGCACTCTTTCCAGCAGTCCAATTGTGCAGTGTGCTGCCTGCACACTCCTAGATGAGCCTTCAAATGCAATATGGCCATGGCTCCTTTAAATATCCTGGCTGAAAACGTGTCATTGCAGACTTCATCAAACCCGCACCATGTAGTAGGGCCAGGTAACGCGCAGGGTGGCCTTAATAGGCCCCATTAACACAAAGTCGATCTGAGGAGCAGCATGGAATCAAGAACAGGGTCGCACCGCCCGCACCCGACCAGGTACAGAAAATTCCGGCTTTAGAGTACAAAAACAAGGAAATTATGCTAAACCTTTATAAAACATTGGTTAGGCCTCAGCCGGAGTATTGTGTTCAATTCTGGGCACCACACTGTAGGAAGGATGTCCAGGCCTTTGAGAAGGTGCAGAGAAGATTCACACGAATGGTACCAGGGATGAGGGACTTCAGTTATGTGGAGAGACTGGAGAAGTTGGGGTTCTCCTTAGAGCAGAGAGAGTTAAAAGGAGATTTGATAGAGGTATTGAAAATCATGAAGGGTTTTGATAGAGTAAATCAGGAGAAACTGTTTCCAGTGACAGAAGGGTCAGTAACCAGAGGACACAGATTTAAGGTGATTGGCAAAAGAACCAGAGGCAACTTGAGGAAACAAAGTTTTACGCAACAAGTTGTTGTGATCTGGAATTCATTGCCTGAAAGGGTGGTGGAAGCAGATTCAGTAGTAACATTCACAAGGGAATTGGACAAATAATGAAGGGGAAAAAATTACAGGGCTATGGAGAAAGAGCAGGGGAGTGGGATTAATTGGAGAGCTCTTTCAAAGACCCAGCAGAGGCAAGATGGGCCAAATGGCCTCCTTCTGTGCTGTATCATTCTATGATTCTATGATTAAACTCTACCCAAATATTAATTTTGGTCTGAATGTGATAAATACATTTTGTCATGATAAAACTCTGAAATACATTACTTTGCTGCATTTTATTAATTTCTCTAATATTCCTGTAAAAAGTTGCTGTTACTGAAATGCAGGTTAAAAAAGCCTGTGGTCCCACAACCCTTGATGTCTCCCCCTTTATTTTTAAATGTTCTGTATATTAATATACTATTATGTTGTAATGAGAAAATAAAACTTGCATTATGCTCTGCCTTATATTATCTCAGGTACAGCAATGCTGCTTACTCATGTTAGAGGTTAACATTGCATAATAATGAAGCAATCCATTTTACACAAAATAATCACTTGTTTTAAGTTCCATTTTATGTTAAGGTCTGTAGCTAAATCTTAGAATTAAAAAAAACTGCAAATGTAGCTGACAAGCAATATCGGTAAGGCTGTAGCTGTCATATAACAGAGCCTTGGATAGTTCTAATCTTCTTATGGATACATCTATATGTGTATTCCTTTCTGTACAAGTAAATAGATATAGTAGGCTGTTAGGTAATGCACTCATGCTGTGGAGCCTTTTTGAGTTTTGCTATGTTGAGCTAATAATACCTAATGTAAAACCAAGAGTGAAAGTCATGGAGGAGGTGATGTAATGGCGTTTAGCTGAGCTTAAAAGCAAGACCATTGTAATATGAGGTTAGGAGATGAACGAAGACATCTGGAGGGTTGAGCTGTAATGTGTGTATCTTCTGTGGCAAAACATCATTTGTGATCTCTGTGTTGGTCGGGAATATGTATGACATTTAATCTTTAATAAACAGCAAGTGTTTTACTCCGTGTCCAAGAATTCATCGTTGGCATATAGAAAGAAAGACTTGCATTTATATAGCGCCTTTCACGACCACCGGACATCCCAAAGCGCTTTACAGTCAGTTGAGTACTTTTTTGAAGTGTAGTCACTGTTGTAATGTAGGAATATAGGCAGAGGACCGCAGCCTTTGTCCATATATTACAAAATTCACATTCCTAACACTGTAAGCAGTGTTTGCATCTTACATTTAGGAATGTGCCCATACTGCCCAACATATGGCAATACAGTAACGTTAGCCACTCAGGGGTGTAACAATGGGGACCCCCTTATGACCTGAACTCAACATTCGGATCTTTCTCACATGCCCTCACATACACCACCTACTTTATTGAAGATGGACTGAGAACACACCTGGTAAGATGAGGCCAGATATAAATGAATATACAATTTATTTCACAGGCAACAAGTGAACAAGCAACGCAACAGTGAAAGCAAGTTCCACATACATAGGTTAATGTCACTTCTCTCCTCAAAAGAAAGGGGGAAGAAATAATAAACCATGTATTTCATGAGCTGATTTACTTGTTTTTGACATTACCTTACTTTCAGACTACTTCTAACTGCCAAAACTGACCACCCGCATTTTTAACCTCCAACTGTAAGCCAAAGATTGTGGGCTGGATTTTGTCTTGGGGTCGGGTTGGGGTCGTGTTACCCGCATTTCGTGTTGCCCCCCCGACTCCAGATTAATGTGGATGAACGATGCAATTTTCACTTAATTGGGCAATTAAGTTCCAGCATGTGGGAACCCATGAACCAATTAGTGGTTTCAGTCTGAAAGTCGCCTCTGATGATGTCATCATTGCAGGGACCATCATTGTAGAGACTGCCTGGTCTCAGAGATTGCCTGGCCTTTGCTGTGAGAGGACCTGAATGCAAAATGAGCAGCATCTGAGAGAGAGAGAGAATTTTTTTTGCAACCAAGTCCTCCCAGGCAGTCTCTGAAGACATTCAATGCAGCAGCAACAGAGGCGACTTTCAGACCTAATACTACTACTACCTTCATCACAATACTACTACTACCTTCATCACATCTCCATTGTAATAGTGGACCTGCAGCTGATAGTCAGCTATCCACTTGTGCTCCCGCCAGGTTTCACTGGCGTGTTTCACATCAGGCGTACTTTATGTCGGAAAAGGGTTAAACTAGCTAAAATGTTTCAAAATGGCATTACAGAGCCAATTTAGGGCTTGTAATGGGCTTTAATGGCCTCTCCCGCCTCTTGGAGGCAGGACGGAGTCGGGAACCCCGCGACCGATTTTGTCAAAATTGCGTGGAGGCGGAATGGAGTCGGGATGGGTTCGGGACCCCCGAATCTGCAACTTTAACCCCCCACACGCCTCCAAACCCGACTCCACGGGTCATTGAAAATCCAGCCCTGTGTCTCACAAATGAACACTCTTGAAGGCAGAGCTTTACACGCTGGGATGCACGACAGAAATTGCAGTCATGGAGGTGAGCAGATCCCACAGAACTTTCTGTGAATTAAACCCTGTGCTTTCCATGCCCCTCAATGCCACACTTGGGACCCAGAAAAGTCAGCTTCCGGGCATGGATTTTGCCTCCTTTATATTGATAGTGCATGGTCAGTGATGGGAGTACCAGACATCTGCCACAGACCACACACTATCAGTTTTGAGTTCAACCACCACTCCAGGACATGAGTGCATGATCTAAGTTGTTAGTTCAGTGGAATACTGAGGAAGTGCTGGATTGTTGGATGTGCCATCATTCAGATGAAACATTAAACAGTAGGTCTTCTCTGCCTATTCCAGTAGTTCAAATGATGACTACACTTGAAAAATAATCCACTGATTATGACATGCTTCGGGACATCCTGAGGATGTGATAAGGTGCTTGTTACAAATGAATCTCTGCTGTAGATATTCTCCCAGGTCCAGCAGTACAGGTTATCCCTGTAACTGGACTGCGTGCTTCTTCTGTCTCAGAGTTAACTTGCACTGTCCAATATCTACTGATACAACAGCGTAACCTGGGGGCTGTGACAATGCCCTTTGAAATATGAACTGGATACTGTAAACTCGCATGTCCCCGCATGCCCTTCTCCAATCTTTCAATAGGGGGATTAATGAACACTGTTAAGACGTGGTCAATGACAAATCAAGAAGCTGGTTTATTTTGCAAAATACAGGTGAGTGAACAAATGTAACAATTGCAGACTTCTAAACTTTTCCTACAACATTTCCTAAAACAACAAAAACATGCTACACTAGCCCAAAATTCAATGTTTTGATATTTCTGCAGATAACTGTCACTGCTGTTATTAGTTTGACATCTGGAACTTCTATACCGCCTTGGAGCTAAAGGCATCTTGAGGCATGTTACCGTGAACATCTTTTATAATTTATTCTTTTATTTGTCGACCTGATGAAATGTAGTCAACAAAAAGAAGTTAAAAAAAATCTTTACTCAAAAAGGTTTGCCAACAGATCTTGTGATGGAGACAAATTCTGAAATTATTCTATCTAGTGTACACACACTGAGAAAATATATTAACAGATTTCTGCCTCAGAGAATTATTTGTTAACACCTTATAAACCCAGAAAGTCTTTTTATTACCATATTTTAGAAGCTATTTTAATGACTAGATCATCGCTGTTGATAAATTCCCTAATTTTCTTGTTAAAATAACAAGTAACCAGATCTTGCCAATGCTATTTGACTCCCAAGCTGTGTTTGGTTCAGCATAGTGCCTTCATTAAACAGCTCCACTGATTTCCACCATAACTACTGCTGTTGTTGCTGCTGCTATTGCTCATAGTCTTACTACCTCTGCCTGTCTGTCTTTGTTTCTGTTACCCATATAACATATTAATATAGACTTGACTAACTTCAATCCGTCTCATTGAGAAACCCATACTGTAATAGATATTAAGCGAATTGTCAAACCACCATGAATTTAAACTGGTCATTATATCCATTTAAAATTCTTCTGTATTCTGTTGGCATTTAGCTGTCTACGAACAGCTAGCTGATCTAACCTACTACTAACATAATTTCTGACATATCAATTACATAGTCAAGAAACTAAACTGTAAACTAAGTTACTTAAATACAAATTTAATTAAATAGAACAGGGTCATATAGGGATGGCAGTGCAGGTGGTGTGCCTCAACTGCAGCATGTGGGAGTTTGTGGAGAGCATTCTGATCCCAGAGAACCACGTTTGCAGTAAGTGCCTGCATCTTGAGGAACTTCAGCTCAGAGTTGTTGAGCTGGAGTCTGAGGTGCAGACATTGCGGGACATCAGGGAGGGGGAGAGTTACCTGACACTTTGATCCAGGAGTCAGTCCTGGATCAAAGTCCCTTAAGACAGGTAGTGGTATAGGTCTGGTTAGTGGTCAGGGACAGGAGGGTGTGACTGCAACACAGGCAGGTAAGGGGACCCCAGGTGAAGTGCTGGAGGAGCCTCAGCATTTGTTCTTATCCAACAGGTATGAGGTTCTTGCTGCCTGTGTGAATGAGGGAAAAGCCTGCAGGATGGATGAGCAAGCTGCCCATGGCACCATGGTGCAGGAGGCCATTCAAGTGGAGGGAGTGAAAGGGAATGTAGTTGTGGTAGGGGACAGTATAGTCAGGGGGATAGATACTGTTCTCTGCAGCTGCAACCAAGAGTTCCGAAGGTTGTGCTGCCTGCCCGGTGCCAGGGTTAAAGACATCTCCTCACAGCTGGAGAAGAACTTGGAGTGGGAAGGGGAGGATCCAGTTGTCGTGGTCCACATAGGAACGAATGACATAGGTAGAACTAGGAATGAGGTTCTGCTGAGAGAGTTTGAAGAGTTGGGGTCCAAATTAAAAAGCAGAACCTCAAAAGTAATAATCTCTGGATTGTTACCTGAGCCACGTGCCAATTGGCATAGGGATAAGCAGATTAGAAGGTTAAATGCGTGGCTCAAAGAGTGGTGTGGGAGGCAGGGGTTTTGCTTCATGGGGCACTGGCACCAGTATTGGTGAAAGAGGGAGCTGTTCCGTTGGGATGGGCTCCACTTAAACCGGGCTGGAACCAGTGTTGTGGTGAATCGAATAACTAGGGCAGTAGACAGGGCTTTAAACTAATGAAGTTGGGGGGTAGGGGGGGGCGGGGAGGATTCAGGAAAGAGTAAATTTAAAAGCAGCAAGAGAAATGTCAAGGCTCTAGAGCAGAGCAGAGTTTTGGGTAAAAATAAGCAGTGGGTCAGGAAGGGGCAGCGAGAGTAACAAAGGTAATAGGGCATCAGTGACTATGGTGACATCAGGGAAAAATAGAAATAAATCAAAGCTAAAGGCACTGTATCTGAATGCGCGAAGCATTCGCAACAAAATAGATGAATTAATAGCACAGATAGAAATTAATAGGTTTGATCTAATAGCCATAATGGAGACGTGGTTGCAAAGTAGCCAAGGTTGGGATCTAAATATTCCAGGATACTTAACTTTTAGAAGAGATAGGCAAAATGGAAAAGGAGGAGGGATAGTCCTGATAATAAAGGATGGGATAAAGGCAATAGAGAGAAAGGATCTTAGCTCTGAAAATCAAGAAGTAGAATCAGTTTGGGTGGAGCTAAGAAACAGCAAGGGGCAGAAAACATTGGTGGGAGTTGTTTATAGGCCCCCAAACAGTAGTTGTAATGCAGGGCAGAGTATAAATCAGGAAATTAAAGGTGCATGTAACAAGGGTAGCACAGTAGTCATGGGGGACCTTAATCTACATATAGAATTGAGAAGTCGCACAACACCAGGTTATAGTCCAACAGCTTTATTTGAAATCACAAGCTTTCGGAGCGGCTGCTCCTTCGTCCGCATCACATACATATAGAATGTATACAAGATAGTTTTCTAGATCAGTATGTTGAGGAACAAACTGGGGAATAGGCTATTTTAGGTCTAGTATTGTGCAATGAGAAAGGGTTAATTAATAACCTTTTAGTAAAGAGGCCCTTAGGGAAGAGTGACCATAATATGATAGAATTTTATATTAAGTTTGAAAGTGATTTAGTTAAATCCAAAACTAGGGTCTTAAATCTAAACAAAGCAAACTACATAGGTATGAGGGGTGAGTTGGCTACGGTAGATTGGGAAACTACATTAAAAGGTATGATGGTAGACAAGCAATGGCTAGCATTTAAAGAATTAATACATAATTTACAACAAATATACATTCCTTTAAGGCACAAAAACCCCACAGGAAAAGTGGTCCAACCGTGGATAACAAGAGAAGTTAAATATAATATTAGATCAAAGGAAGAGGCTTATAATGTTGCCAAAAAGAGTAGTAAGCCTGAGGATTGGGAGGATTTTAGAATTCAGCAAAGGAGGACCAAGAAATTGATAAAGAAAGGGGAAATAGAATATGAGAGTAAACTAGCGAGAGACATAAAAACAGACTGTAAAAGCAATTATAGGTATGCAAAAAGGAAAAGATTAGCGAAAGTAAATGTGGATCCCTTACAGGCTGAGATAGGAGAAATTATAATGGGGAATAAGGAAATGGCAGAGAAATTAAACAAATATTTTAGGCTGAATTTTGCCGGTGTTCAGAGTGCCGGTTTGGAGGCGTGTCCGCTGTCAAAATCGAAATGATTGACCGGGTTGAGAACCCGCTGCGAACCCACCTCCATGTAATTTTCAAATGTCGGGTCTGCGATTTCAGAACAGACCCGACACCAATCAGTGGGGGAGGCATTTAAGATACTTAACTGCTTGTTAAGTGCTTGTTTGCTACTATTTTGCCAGCCTTTTTCTATTTTACCACATTTTTAACGGGGTTCACGTCATTCAGAGCTCACGTCAGGTAAGTAGGTCGAGTTCTCTGTCTCCCCATTGCTGTGAATGGGTGAAAGCTGCAAAGGTGGTATGAAAACTACCATTTCACAGCTGGTCACTTTCCAATGTCAGAAACTTGAGCCTTCAGGACTTGGAAGACACTTTTGAGCTGTATGCAGTTTGGAAGTGTTTGGAGTAAACTCTCTATCCACTGTCACCTCCTTGCAGCAACCACTCTCACCATTGTCAGATCGCTTCTGTCATCTCAGCTTCAGCTGCCATTTATTCCAGCAACATCAGTGCTCTTGAAAAAATCTCACCTTGGTCCTCTGAATCCCTCCATTATCAGCCCCAGCACCAACATCACCAACAACAACACCAACCTTCTGCATAATCACCTGATGCTGCACAGGACACGGCAACAGCACTCGACAACAATGCTGCCTGGGAGGCCAGCGATGGCCTCACCATGGCCAGATTTACTTCACTTGACGCTGTACACGTGATGCGCCAGGTTGGCACCACCCCACACCAGCACCATAAAGCATCCCTACAAAGTCCAAGCCATTCCTTTCATACTCATCACCATTGCGGGGGGGGTGGGTGGGTGGAGGTACCGTTATGTCTCAGCATTCACTGCAACTCACTAAGCCACTTCCAAAGGTGAGCACAGATCTGTACAATAAGGCAAATTGTTGAAAATAAAGGGGGAAAATTCGGTTGATTAGTGCCTCCCGTTAGCGCCAAGCAACTAGCGCCCGGGCGCGGCGCTGCTCGCGAAAATGTCCAGACATTTTGCGGCGGTACTAAACACTACCGCTACGATCTCCTGCGCCCGCAGATCGTGACGTCAGTCGAGCATGCAACGCCCCGGTAGCGCCCTGGACCGGATATTGAGTGGCGCCCCCTGTCTTTCTGCCTGCCGCTAGCGACGACAGGTAGAGGGGAATGTTTTGCAGTCGGAAAGGGGCTGGGGGAGCACTATTTAAAGGCGGCCTCTTCCTGCTTTTATTTGTCGGAGACATTTTTGCACCACGCATTCTGAGAGAGAGAGAGACTTCTGGAGAGATTCAACACTGTGTGAAGGAGTTTTGGGTACTGAGCAGCACTTTGCAGGTTCATTTTGAGTTGACCTTCCTTTCATCGATTTAGAAGAGACTGTGGGGGCTGCACTGATTTGGGGCGTCGTCCTGCACCTGCAGAATCAGAGGCATCAGAGATACAGAGAGAGAGTGGCAAACATGGCCAGAGGGAGGAGGGCCAACAGGCCTCTGCACAGGAGACCTTACCCTCCCAGGGTATTCCGGGAACAGTTCTCATACCTTCATTTGTCTGAGGAGCAGTGTTTGCGCAGGCTGCGCTTCAGCAAGGAGGTGGTCACTGAGCTCTGCCACCGGCTGCAACCAGATCTGCAGCCTCAACTGAGGATCAGGACGTCTCTGTCGGTGGCAGTGAAGGTGACAGTGGCTCTGAATTTTTATGCCAGTGGCTCCTTTCAAGCATCTACTGGGGACATCGCCAATATCTTCCAGTTCACTGTCCATTGCTGTATCTGTGAGGTGACAAATGCCCTCTATAAAAAGAGACACCAGTACATCTCTTTCCCCATGACCCGGGCCAAACAGCATGAACGCGCATGTGGCTTCCCCATGGTGCAGGGCGCCATTGACTGCACGCACGTGGCATTGTGGGCACCACATGAAAATGCAGAGGTTTTCTGAAACCGCAAGGGGTTCCACTCCTTAAATGTGCAGTTGGTCTGTGACCACCGACAGCTCATACTCGCCGTCAATGCCCGCTATCCTGGCAGCAGCCACGATGCTTTCATCCTGCGCCAGACTGCTGTGCCAGACCTTTTCCAGGCACCGCATGCCCCAAGTGGTTGGCTCCTCGGGGACAAGGGTTAGCCACTCTGCACCTGGCTGATGACACCGCTCCGTAACCCCAACACCCCTGCCGAGCTGCGGTATAATGAGAGCCATATTGCCAGCAGGAACATAACTGAGCAGACGATCGGCGTGCTCAAGCAACGGTTCCGCTGTCTGGACCACTTGGGAGGAGCCCTGCAGTACTCACCTGAGCGAGTCTCCCTCTTCATAGTTGTATACTGCATGCTTCACAACCTGGCAATCCTGAGGACCCAGCCAATGCCACCAGGGATTGGTGCACCACCTGAGGAGAAGGAGGAGAATGAGGAGGATGATCAGCAGCAGCACCAACGTGGGAGGGAGGCGCACAATGTTGCCACTGCAAGGGCCGTCCGTCAACAGCTGATAACAAGCCGCTTCTAGGCCCCTACTCAGAAGATGGCTTCTTGCATGGAGAACAACATCATGGAAAGCAACCCGCACCCACTATTGCCGGCCAAAGCTGCAATGATTCCAAAGGCCAAAAATGTAAATTTTGAATACAACTCTTTTATTTAACAAACTCTGTGTATGTCATTTATTCAGGACAAACAATTAGAAACAAACACAACAAATCATGAATTTACAGAACTGGTTCTCACAAGCTGGAGAAAAACGCAAAAATAGTAAACAAATGTAATCAGATGAACCTCGACCTTTACTACAAACATTGCCACCATTTATTTAGACCTCCTACTGTTTGCCCTTCAAGGGTGATCTCCATCCCCTGCGCACTTCCCACCCTACTGCTCCTCCGTAATGGGGCCCCAGTGGCTGCAGCAAGGCTGGTGGAAGGCTGCTGAATGTCAGATGCTGAGACTACAGATGCCTTTGAAGGACGCCCTCGACCAGCTCTGGGCCTGGAGGGCCCGGCTGCAGACTGCACCAACTCTGCATGGGCGGCAGCAGTCTGGGCTGGCTGTGTTGCAGGCAGTAGCAAGTGCAATGGGGAAGTGACAGTGGTGGGAGCAGGAATGCTGTCATCCCAAGAGAGGACAGTACCTTCCTGCTCGACCGTCACACTGGCACTCCCACGGGGCAGTACCTCAGCATCCGGAGCAATCTGCTCGCGCACAGATTGCTGGCCTGCTGTGGCACCGTGAGAGCCCCGGGGCAATGTGGCCGACCCAGCGACAATGGCAGCAGTCAGTGCTTGTGTGACAGCAATCTGAGACTGCATGAGAGCAGTCTGAGATTGGATGGCAGCAGCCAGTGACTGAATTGCAGCACTAAGCCGTTGCGTTGGCCTGTGCTGCAGTGGAGTGGTCCACACTCCTTGCCAGTCCATCAATGCTTTCGGGCATCCTTGCCATTGCACCCATGAGCTCAGTGTGCATGCTCAAGGCCTGGCTATTCATTTCCGCGATGACGCGCTCCTCCTCTGCGTCCAGTGCAGCAGGACTCGCTTGCCGACTCGCCCTCCGGGGAGATGGCCCCCGAACGTCCCTACCCCATGGCGTTGCTGCAGCCCGCTGGGTCCTGGAGCTTCGTCCTCATCAGACCCTTCCCCCCTGCTCCCCTCCAGGGAAGGCGTGGTCCCAGTGTGGGCATGGGCTCCCTCGGGAGACGCAGGCGGTGAGGCTCCGGCTTCCTCTTCCTCCTCGCCTGGGGCGTCGCTCCCACTGCTTGGTTGAGGGACAGGCTGGTCAGCTGGTGGTTCACTATCTGAAAGCAGGGAGGTACAAGAGTGGCTTTAGCGTCAGGACAGGGGGGCAGTAAGGGAGCAAGGACTGGAGACATTTAGTAAGTTGGATTGAAAGTGTAAAAGGCTGGTGTTAGAACATAGAACATAGAACAGTACAGCACAGTACAGGCCCTTCAGCCCTCGATGTTGTGCCGAGCATTGTCCGAAACCAAGATCAAGCTATCCCACTCCCTATCATTCTGGTGTGCTCCATGTGCTTATCCAATAACCGCTTGAAAGTTCCTAAAGTGTCCGACTCCACTATCACAGCAGGCAGTCCATTCCACACCCCAACCACTCTCTGAGTAAAGAATCTACCTCGGACATCCCTTCTATATCTCCCCCCATGCACCTTATAGTTATGCACCCTTGTAACAGCTACCTCCACCCGAGGAAATAGTCTCTGAACATCCATTCTATCTATCTCCCTCATCATCTTATAAACCTCTATTAAGTCGCCTCTCATCCTCCTCCGCTCTAAAGAGAAAAGCCCTAACTCCCTCAATCTTTCCTCATAAGACCTCCCCCCCAAACCAGGCAGCATCCTGGTAAATCTCCTTTGCACTCTTTCCAATGCTTCCACGTCCTTCCTATAGTGAGGTGACCAGAACTGCACACAATATTCCAAATGTGGTCTCACCAAGGTCCTGTACAGTTGTAGCATAACCTCACGGTTCTTAAACTCAAACCCCTTGTTAATAAACGCTAACACACTATAGGCCTTCTTTACTGCTCTATCCACTTGAGTATCAACCTTCAGAGATCTGTGGATATGAACCCCCAGATCCCTCTGTTCCTCCACGTTCCTCAGAACCCTGCCGTTGACCCTGTAATCCTTATTCAAATTTGCCCTACCAAAATGAATCACCTCGCACTTATCAGGGTTAAATTCCATCTGCCATTTTTCGGCCCAGCTCTGCATCCTATCAATGTCTCTTTGCAGCTTACAACAGCCCTCCACCTCATCCACTACTCCACCAATCTTGGTGTCATCAGCAAATTTACTGATCCACCCTTCAGTCCCCTCCTCCAAGTCATTGATAAAAATCACAAACAGCAGAGGACCCAGCACCGACCCCTGTGGCACACCGCTGGTAACTGGTCTCCAGTCCGAAAATGTTCCATCCACCACCACCCTCTGCCTTCTATGAGATAGCCAGTTACTTATCCAATCAGCCAAATTTCCCTCTATCCCACAACTCCTTACTTTCTTCATGAGCCGACCATGGGGAACCTTATCAAACGCCTTACTAAAATCCATGTATACGACATCAACTGCTCTACCTTCATCTACACACTTAGTTACCTCCTCAAAGAATTCAATCAAATTTGTTAGGCAAGACTTACCCTTCACGAATCCGTGTTGACTATCCCTGATTAAGTTGCCTCTTTCCAAATGGTCATAAATCCTATCCCTCAGGACCTTTTCCATTATCTTACCAACCACCGAAGTAAGACTAACCGGCCTATAATTACCAGGGTCATTCCTATTTCCTTTCTTGAAGAGAGGAACAACATTCGCCACTCTCCAGTCCTCTGGCACCATCCCCGTGGACAGTGAGGACCCAAAGATCAAAGCCAAAGGCTCTGCAATCTCCTCCCTTGCCTCCCAAAGAATCCTAGGATATATCCCATCTGGCCCAGGGGACTTATCGACCCTCAGGTTCTTCAAAATTGCTAAAACATCTTCCCTCAGAACATCTACCTCCTCCAGCCTATCCACCTTTATCACACTCTCATCCTCAAAAACATGGCCCCTCTCCTCGGTGAACACTGACGAAAAGTATTCATTCATCACTTCTCCTATCTCTTCTGACTCCATGCACAAGTTCCCACTACTGTCCTTGACCGGCCCTACCCTCACCCTGGTCATTCTTTTATTTCTCACATAAGAGTAAAAAGCCTTGGGGTTTTTCTTGATCCGACCCGCCAAGGACTTCTCATGCCCCCTCCTAGCTCTCCTAAGCTCTTTTTTTAGCTCATTCCTTGCTACCTTGTACCCCTCAATCGACCCAACTGAACCTTGTTTTCTCATCCTTACAGACGCTTCCTTTTTCCTCTTGACTAGACATTCAACCTCTTTTGTGAACCATGGTTCTCTCACTCGGCCATTTCCTCCCTGCCTGACAGGGACATACCTATCAAGGACACGCAGTAATTGCTCCATGAAAAAGCTCCACTTTTCGTTTGTGCCTTTCCCTGATAGTTTCTGTTCCCATCTTATGCTCCCTAATTCTTGCCTAATCGCATCATAATTACCCCTCCCCCAATTATAAACCCTGCCCTGCCGTATGGCCCTATCCCTCTCCATTGCAATAGTGAAAGTCACCGAATTGTGGTCGCTATCTCCAAAGTGCTCTCCCACATACAAATCAAACACTTGGCCTGGTTCATTACCCAGTACCAAATCCAATGTGGCCCCACCTCTTGTCGGCCTATCCACATATTGTGTCAGGAAACCCTCCTGCACACACTGTGCAAAAACTATCCCATCCGAACTGTTTGACCTATAAAGGTTCCAATCAGTATTTGGAAAGTTGAAGTCACCCATGACAACTACTCTGTGACCTCCACACCTATTCATAATCTGCTTTGCAATTTCTTCCTCCACATCTCTATTACTATTTGGGGGCCTGTAGAAAACTCCTAACAACGTGACCGCTCCTTTCCTATTTCTAACTTCAGCACATATTACCTCAGACGGCAGATCCCCCTCGAACTGCCTTTCTGCCGCTGTTAAACTATCCTTGATTAACAATGCTACTCCTCCACCTTTCTTACCACCTTCCCTACTCTTACTGAAACATCTATACCCCGGAACTTCCAACAACCATTCCTGTCCCTGTTCTAACCATGTCTCCGTAATGGCCACCACATCGTAGTCCCAAGTACCAATCCACGCTCCAAGTTCTCCTACCTTATTCCGGATGCTCCTTGCATTGAAGTAGACACACTTCAAGCCACCTTCCTGTCTGCCGGTACATTCCTGCGACCTTGATACACTCCTCAGTACCTCCCTACACTCACCACTGGCTCCTGGACTACAGCCCTTTTTCCCATCCCCCTGACAAATTAGTTTAAACCCCCCCGAAGAGCCATAGCAAATTTCCCTCCCAGGATATTGGTGCCCCTCTGGTTCAGGTGCAAACCGTCCTGTTTGTACAGGTCCCACCTTCCCCAGAATGCGCTCCAATTATCCACATAACTGAAACCCTCCCCCCTACACCATCCCTGCAGCCACGTGTTTATCTGCACTCTCTCCCTGTTCCTCAACTCGCTAGCACGTGGCACCGGCAACAAACCAGAAATTACAACATGGCTTGTACTGGCTCTCAGCTTCCAACCTAGCTCCCTAAATTCCTGTTTTAAATCCCCGTCCCTTCTCCTACCTATGTCGTTGGTACCGATGTGTACCACGACTTGTGATTGTTCCCCCTCCCCCTTGAGGATTCTGAAAACACGGTCCGAGACGTCACGGACCCTGGCACCCGGGAGGCAACATACCATCCGTGAGTCTCTTTTGCTGCCACAGAATCTCCTATCTGTCCCTCTGACTATTGAGTCCCCAATAACTATTGCTCTCCTGCTCTCCCCCCTTCCCTTCTGAGCCACAGGGACGGACCCAGCGCCGGAGATCCGGTCACCGCGGCTTACCACCGGTAGGTCGTCCCCCTCAACAGTATCCAAAGCGTTATACCTGTTACTGAGGGGAACGACCACAGAGGATCCCCGCACCGACCGCCTCCTCCTAGCCCCTCTCACCGTCACCCATCTATCTTCATTCTTTGGAGTAATTACATCCCTGAAGCTTCTATCTATGACCTCCTCTGCCTCCCGAATGATCGTGTTGTGAGGGGCAAGTGGAATGAGAGAGAGGAGAGAAAGCTGATGAACTTACCATTCTTGTCCCCAAGGGGGTCGACCTCTCCAGCGGCCACGGCACCTATCACCTGGCTGGCAACGATCCTGTGCAATCGCTGAGGGTCTGCAGCTCAGCCGCTCCTCCACCCGTGCGTTGCTGCTGGCGCCTGTTATGAGATAGCTTGGCCTGCAAGAAAAAGGACGGCGTCTGAGTGAATGTGCAGCCATGCGCTTGCCTGATGTGCCTCCCATAGTTGAATAGCCCTTAATGTATGCAGCCATGTACTTGCCTGGTGTGCCTCCCATAGTTGAATAGCCCTTAATGTATGCAGCCATGTACTTGCCTGGTGTGCCTCCCATAGTTGAATAGCCCTTAATGCATGCAAGGTGTGGAATGTGTGTGTGTTTTATGAGATGGCCATAGGTCTTGGATGAGTGTTGGGCATTTGGGGTTTTTAAACTGTTTGGGCACAGAGTGAAGTTGAGATGGAGGGATGTAGAGGTATTGAAAAGCAGCCACTCACCCTGACCACTCGAGTGAGGTCGTTGAACTTCTTCCCACATTGGGTGTGGGTCCTGGGCACCAGGCTCCTCGAGGAGACGTGCTGAGCCACCTCCCTCCAGACTCTTCTGTATTCGCGTGGCAATGGCCTCCTGCCACTCTGTGGGTAGAGTATTGACCTTCGGCGCTCCACTGCGCCAACCAGAGCCACCAAGGCCCGGTCGCTGAAGCGCTGAGCTCGTTCCCATGGCCTCTCCATTGTTCTTTCCAACAGAATTGATGTACAGGTCTCTCCAGGCCGAGATTCAAGGCTGCAATGAGCAGGGTGTGGATGGAGAGCAAGATCGACCCTCCCTTTAAAAACTGGCCGGCGCCAGTGTGTCTGTGTTCCATTGCTAACTAACATCACCTGAGCTTCGCCAGCGCTCTGAGGTAGCGCCTTGCTCCTCGGCGTTAGCGCCTTAAGAGAGGTGTGTAGCACCTGATTTAGCGCTCAAATCACCTCCAGGGGCGATAGAGGTCAAGTTTGCAGTCGGAGGCGATAATTAGCGCCAGGCGCTAAACTTTGCACCCGGCCGATAATTGCGCCCCAAACGGGGCGATACCGAATTTCTCCCCCAAAGATTTCAATGTTTGACAACACATTAACAGAAAATTTACATGAACATTGCATAAAACACCCAAGTGCCTACCATTGTGTGTTGTTAGTTGGTGTGATTGCACTGGGATGAGGGTGAGTGTGAGGGGTAGCTATTGAGATGGGGAAGTGATAATGTAGATAGAGAGGGAAGGGTGGAGGTGCAAGGTAAGTTGGTGTAAGGATGTGCAGGAGTAGGGTAGGGAAGGCAGAGTTTTGGGGATGTGATGAGTGGCACAGCAGGATGAGGTTGAGTGTGATTTTGCAGTAACGTTTCGTGATCTACTGAGATCATTGAAAGGTTTGCGCCACTGCAGCCAGGTACTCCTGAAGACATCCCTGCTTTTGCTGTCCTGTGCAATGTGCAACAAGGCTGTGTTGGTGTCCTCGAGATATCTGTTCCACCCTTGGAAAAGAAGAGAACGTCCCTGCATGCTGTGGCTCCCTCCATAAGCATATGGAGGGAGTCATGGGAGAGCCTGGGTGCAGCCATGTACCTTTGTGCAGTGCTCGTCAGTGTTTGCAGCACCTCAATGCTGCAGATCACTGACAGCACAACTGTCAAAATAAATGCGGCCATGGTCCCTTTAAGGAAACCGGCTGATGACATGTCATCAAATGACGTCATAAGACCTGCTTCCTTTTAATTGGCCGGGAACCCCGCAGGGTGGGCTTAACAAGCCCAATCTATGTAAAATCCTTTTCACAGAGCAGCTGGAGCCAGGAGTGGGACCGAAACCCGCCAACCACCTCTCCCGCCGCGATCCCGGCTCTGCTGGCAAAATTGCGGCCAATGTGTCTGTCTTCACGGAAGAAGATGCAAAAAACCTCCCAGAAATAGTGGAGAACCAAGGGTCTAGCAAGAATGAGGAACTGAAAGAAATTAGTATTAGTGAAAAAATAGTACTGGAGAAATTAATGGGACTGAAAGTCGTTAAATCCCCTGGACCTGATGGCCTACATCCTAGGGATTTGAAAAAGGTGACTATAGAGATAGTGGATGCATTGGTTGTCATCTTCCAAAATTCCACTGATTCTAGAACGGTTCACATGGATTGGAAGGTTGCAAATGTAACCCCACTATTTAAGAAAGGAGGGAGAGAGAAAACAGGGAACTACAGACCAGTTAGCCTGACATCAGTAGTAGGGAAAATGCTAGAATCTATTATTAAGGATGTGGTAACAGGGCACTTAGAAAATAATAGTAGGATTAGGCAGCGTCAACACAGATTTATGAAAGGGAAATCATGTTTGACGAATCTGTTAGAGTTTTTTGAGGTTGTAACTAACAGAATAGATAAGGGGGAACCAGTGGATATAGTTTATTTGGATTATCAGAAGGCATTCGATAAGGTGCCACACAAGAGGTTATTAAACAAAATTAGGGCTCATGGAATTGGGGGTAATATACTAGCATGGATTGAGGATTGGTTAATGGACAGAAAACAGAGAGTAGGGATAAATGGGTCATTTTCGGGTTGGCAGGCTGTAACTAGTGGGGTACCGCAAGGATTAGTGCTTGGGCCTCAACTATTCATAATCTACATCAATGATTTGGATGAGGGGACCAAATGTAATATATCCAAGTTTGCTGATGATACAAAGCTAGGTGGGAATGTAAGTTGTGAGGAGGATGCAAAGAGGCTTCAAGGGGATATAGACAGGCTAAGTGAGTGGGCAAACACATGGCAAATGGAATATAATGTGGAGAAATATGAAGTTATCCACTTTGATAGGAAAAATAGAAAAGCAGAGTATTTTTTAAATGGTGAGAGATTGGGAAATGTTGATGTTCAGAGGGACCTGGGTGTCCTTGTACATGAATCACTGAATGCAGGTACAGCAAGCAATTAGGAAAGCAAATGGTATGTTGGCCTTTATTACAACATGATTTGAGTATAAGAGTAAAGATGTCTTACTGCAATTATATAGGGCCCTGGTGAGACCACACCTGGAGTATTGTGTACAGTTTTGGTCTCCTTACCTAGGGAAGGACATATTTGCCATAGAGGGAGTGCAACGAAGGTTCACCAGACTGATTCCTGGGATGGGGGGATTGTCCTATGAGGAGAAATTGAGTAGACTAGGCCTATATTCTCTGGAGTTTAGAAGAATGAGAGGTGATCTTATTGAAACATACAACATTCTTCCAGGGCTTGACAGGGAGGTGTTTCACCTGGCTGGGGAGTCAAGAACCAGGCATCACAGTATCAGAATAAGGGGTCGGCCATTTAGGACTGAGATGAGGAGAAATTTCTTCATTCAGAGGGTGGTGAATCTTTGGAATTCTCTACCCCAGAGGGCTGTGGAGGCTCAGTTGTTGAGTATATTCAAGACAGAGATCGATAGAATTTTGGATATTAAGGGAATCAAAGAATATGGGGATAGTTCAGGAAAGTGGAGATGAGGTAGGAAATCAGCCATGATCTTATTGAATGGCAGAGCAGGCTCGAGGGGTCGAATGGCCTACTCCTGCTCCTATTTCTTATGTTCTTATGTTCATGCACATTATTTGACAGTATCATAAATTTCTCCTGTATGGTGGTCACCAGCACGATAATGATTACTTTAACAATAATGGCCAGATTACCAAATGCTGCATCATACAAATACTTCTCTTGATAAAGGTCCCAATTCTGGTATTTCCAGTCATTACAATATGACAGTGATTGTTCCAAAGATAAATTACAATAGCAGAGTCTGTAAGAAATAAAATGTCCTACTTTCTATTGCTTTAAAACTAAACCAGGACACTTTAGCAATTTTTAGGTTGGAATTAGTGTAGCCCGAGCCAGAGATCACTGGCCTACAGTAGTCCATTTAGGAATGGGGCCGAAGTATTTATCATAAAGGTGAATTTGCCATGACGGACTTTGAGAACCTCCAGCTATTAGCAGAGTAAATGGAACAAGACACCCCAGTGCTTTGAAACTGTATGACTATAAGTGCAGAGCAACATTATTTGTTTAGGTTCTCATTCAAGCTCATGTTCTATCTCTTTCGAAGTATGAAAGAATGTAACACTTTGCTTTCCACGTCATCCAAAATATAATTTTTGATGCAGTAAATCATACCATTGTAAATCAGCTATCTTTGAGAATTCTTTGAGAATTATAGGTTTATTTAAAGGTGCCTGTTGTTCTCAAACCATCGCTTTACAAATAATCTTTTTTTCATTTTGCCCCATAGGGCTCAGTGGAAACACCCTTACCTCTGAGTCAGAAGGCTGTGGGCCAAGCTCCACTCCACAAACTTGAGCACAGAATCTCGTCTAAGACTTCAGTGCAGTACTGTCGCAGGTGCCATCTTTTGGATGAGGCATTAAACTGAGGCCCCGTCTGCCCACTCAGGTGGACAAAATAGATCCCATGGCACTATTTTGTAGAAGAGCAGGGGAGTTCTCCCCAATGCCCAGGCCAATATTTATCCCTCAACAAAAACCTGAAACAGATTATTTGTTCAACATCACATTGCTGTTTGTTGGAGCTTGCTGTGCGCAAATTGTCTGCTGCACTTCCTACATTACAACAATGACTACACTTCAAAGGTGCTTCATTCACGATAAAGCACTTTGGGATGTCCTGAGGTTGTGAAAGGCAATATGTAAATGCAAGTCTTTCTTTAAAAGTTATATTATTTGTATCTATATTGGTCAAATGGGGAATCCATTTTCATTAACCAATTTACTTATAGTTTTCCATATTTGTCTAGCTTCTGGACAGTTTTACCTGTAATTTCTATTGCATTTTCAGCTGTGTGTTGATATCCAAGTTATATATTCTCATTCTCCTGGGCATTATTGTCAAACCACTAAATTACATCTGGCACCATCTGTTCTGGTTGACAATCCAATATTCTATTACTCTAGCTACCACACTGACTAAAGTGACCAATTTCTTAACATAGGAATGGAGCACCTGTCTTCACAGTGAAATTACCATGAGGACCCCGAATGTGCTTAGGCCTGAATGGCACACTCCAGACGGAAGACCATCGCTGGGGTGGAATAAGGCCTGTCAATTAGTCCAGGACCCAAATACTCCGGGTCCCGATCTTTCTGGGGGCTTTGGAAGGGACAAATGATCTGCCTACCCCAAACAGGGCTAGTGGCATAGGAGGGGGCACAGTGGGGCTGGGACTCCTGGACCAGGAGTTCCATGTCCCGGCCTGGACACCTAAAGAAAGAAAAATATTCTAGGCAATGTTCAGCCCCCTTACAAAGGGGACTGAGATGGCACTGAGCGGGACCTCTGGCACTACCCTCTCAAACTCAGTACGACTCGCCACATTTTGTGGCCTTATGGAGCAGGTGGGTATGCCCCTATTGGCACAGGCATCCACCACGGTTATTTAAATTGAGTGACCTCACCTGACCCCGCAAACTTCTGCAAAGTCAGCGCTGGAAGTCACAAATGGGCGCATCCTGGCACTTTACGCCAGGATGAAGGGATACAGGTGTTCAGGTTCTAAATATTTGTGGTGGTCCTAACTCTAGAGTTTCAATGGAACCGGAACCACTCTTAATTATCAAAGTTTACAGTTGGCTGCTTTTTATACTAGAAAGGAGTAAAAAATGAAGCCGACATTCTAATATATTCCGACAAATTGTAATAATAAAATTAGAAGTCTAATTTTACACCAGCTTTAGCTCTATTTCCAAATCTGAAGTCTCTTCAGTGAGAATATGGGGCAATTTTTCTCTGCAATCCCACTGAAATCGGGTGGGATCACAGTGTAGAATGTCTGAAAATTCAGGTGGTGAAACCAACCACCACTTCACTGCCCCAACCAAGATTTCCCAACCTCTGCCCCCGATAGCAAAACCACAGTACTTTGCAATTTGCCACTGACCATTCCTTCCCCACCCGCTGCAGGCAAATAGCAGAGACTGGGTTACTGGCAGATTTCCCTCCTTTCTGCCCAGTTACCATTGCTTCCCAGGGCTGCCATGTGGAAGGTGCCATAGGCCCTGGAAAGCACCAGAAAAAGCCCAAATTCCTCCTCGGTCTTTTAGCAACCTCTTCTCCTTCTAGGCTGCTCCAGACACTTGAGGGAATTTGAATCTGGTAGGTTTGGGTGCGGGTGGAGGGGTTAAATCGGGCAGAAAATGTCAGCGTGTTGGGAAGCTGGCTCCAATCCGCCAACTTCCAGGTTTAACTGGAGCGTGTTAGGCTGCTTGCTGCAACCTCCTCAGGAGAGGGTTCTCTATTAACTTATGCTAATCACTCACTTGGAGTGATATTTCAACTCACTTTTAAATTTAACGGAGCATGTTTCCTGGGCTTTCTGAATGTCACTAATATATCATCGATATCATGGCCCTGACGGAAACTTGGTTGAGGGGTGATGACACCTTACCCTTAACTGAAGCCTCCCCGCCTGGCTATACCTTCCACCACTTGCTCCGCTCAGATCGCCGTGGTGGCGGTGTGGCTCTCATCAGCAAATCACACCTTGGTCTGTCCCCCTACTCCTCCGGCACTTTCTCCTCCTTTGAGCAACTCACCTTATTCCACCCCTCTCACCTCTCATTTAAAATTATTGTTCTCTACCGCCTACCCAAGTACCATAAAAGTTTTATTACTGAGATATCATCACTGTTCTCCTCCCTTAGCCTCTGCACTGAACGACTTCTCATCCTCGGTGATTTCAACCTCCATCTCAATTCGTCTCAATTCATCATGCTCTCTCTCCTCTGAGTTCACTAGCCTCCTATCCTCCCTTAATCTCTCCCTCCATGTAAACTCCGCAACCCATATTCACGGCCACCCCCTCGACCTTGCCATCTCTCGTGGCCTCGCTACTCCCATCGTGTCAATTGCAGATAAGGCCATCTCTGACCATTTCCAAGTATCGCTCTCCACCCACATCCCCCTTCCACCCACCCCCGCCGAACCCTACTTCCTTCTGTGTCCGCCCCTGGAAAAAACTCTCTCCCAACTCTCTTACAGCTGCACTTATGAAATCACAACTGTCCAGCCTCTGGCCCTCCATTCACCATGACATTTCTGCAGCTACCGATCTGCTTAACCACACCCTCACCACTATCTTTGATGCCCTAGTCCCTACTAAAACAATTACCCTCTCTCACCCTGGCCATTCACCCCTTAAGTCCAAGGGACGCAGACTCGAACGGATATGGCGGACAGCTGGTTTAGCCATTCACCGCCAGATCTGGCTGGACCACATAAAGCACTATTGGGTCCTGCTCTCGCCTGCCAAAATTGCTCACTATTCCAGAATCATTCTAGAATGCAAAGATAAACCCTGGCTCCTATTCTCTACTGCTAACCATCTTCTTAAACCCCTCTCCCCTGTCTCCTCCACCCTCATCTCCAATAACAAATGTGAGGAGCTCATGGACTTCTTTGTCTCTAAGATTGAGACCATCCGTTCAGCTGCCTCTGCCACTTGCCTTCCTTCCCCTAGCCCACTGGGCCAAACTTCCTCTAAGGTTCCCCCCTGCCCTAGCCCTGAACTCACATCTTTCTCCAGTTTCTCTCCGATCTCCCCTCATGACCTCTCTGCGCTCATCTTGTCCACGAGACCCGCCTCCTGCTCCCTCGACCCTATTCCCAGCAAACTGCTGACCACCCAACTTCCTTTTCTGGCTCCCATGTTAGCTGATAGTGTTAATGGTTCTCCCTCCTCAGGTACTGTCCCCCTCTCCCTCAAATCTTCCGTCATCACCCCTCTCCTCAAAAAAACAAACTTTGATCTCTCCGTCCTTGCAAACTACCGCCCCATCTCCAACCTCCCTTTCCTCTCAAAAGTCCTTGAATGTGCTGTTACCTCCCAAATCCATGCCCATCTTTCCCGCAATTCCATGTTTGAATCCCTCCAATCAGGTTTCCGCCCTTGCCACAGTACCGAAACGGCTCTCATCAAAGTCACAAATGACATCCTCTGTGACTGTGACAAAGGTAAACTATCCCTCCTTGTCCTTCTTGACTTGTCTGCAGCCTTTGACACGGTTGACCACTCCATCCTTCTCCAACGCCTCTCCACCGTCGTCCAGCTGGGCGGGACTGCACTCACCTGGTTCCATTCTTATCTATCTAATCGTAACCAGTGAATCACCTGCAATGGCTTCTCTTCCCGCTCCCACATCATTACCTCTGGTGTCCCGCAAGGATCTATCCTTGGCCGCCTCCTATTTCTCATCTACATGTTGCCCCTTGGCGACATCATCCGAAAACACAGTGTCAGTTTCCACATGTATGCAGACGACACCCAGCTCTACCTCACTACTTCTTCTCTCGACCCCTCCACGGTGTCTAAATTGTCAGACTGCTTGTCTGACATACAGTTCTGGATGAGCAAAAATTTTCTCCAATTTAATATTGGGAAAACCGAAGCCATTGTTTTCGGTCCCTGCCACAAACTCCGTTCCCTAGCCATTCACTCCATCCCTCTCCCTAACATCTGTCTGAGGCTGAACCACACTGTTCGCAACCTTCTGACCACATATCCGCAGCATAACTAAGATCGCCTACTTCCACCTCCGTAACATAGCCCGTCTCCGCCCTTGCCTCAGCTCATCTGCTGCTGAAACCCTCATCCATGCCTTTGTTACCTCTAGACTTGACTATTCCAACACACTCCTGGCTGGCCTCCCACATTACACCCTACATAAACTTGAGGTCATCCAAAACTAGGCTGCCCGTGTCCTAACTCGCACCAAGTCCTGTTCGCCCATCTCCCCTGTGCTCGCTGACCTACATTGGCTCCCGGTTAAACAGCGCCTCGATTTCAAAATTCTCATCCTTGTTTTAAAATCCTTCCATGGCCTCGCCCCTCCCTATCTCTGTAATCTCCTTCAGCCCCACAACCCCCCGAGATATCTGCGCTCCTCTAATTCTGCCCTCTTGAGCATCCCTGATTATAATCGCTCAACCTTTGGTGGCCGTGCCTTCTGTTGCCTAGGCCCTAAGCTCTGGAATACCCTCCTTATCCTCTCCGCCTCGCTACCTCTCTTTCCTCCTTTAAGACACTCCTTAAAACCTACCTCTTTGACCAAGCTTTTGGTCACCTGCCCTAATTTCACCTTATGTGGATCAGTGTCAAATTTTGTGTCTTAAAATACTCCTGTGCAGTGCCTTGGGACATTTTACTACGTTAAAGGCGCTATATAAATATAAGTTGTTGTTGTTGTTGTAATGAAGGTAAGGCGCGAGCACAGTGGCAATTGAGGGGGCTGAATCAATCTCATAGACATACTGCAATAAATACTCAGTACTCACAGCTGGTTTCTTACCTGATCATGGGAAAGGGTTTGTTCACAGTACTTTTGCTGAGAGGTTACTTTCTGCATTTTGGAGGTTTTCTCAATCTCATTAGGATGGGTGCTGATATGGCTGCCTTAGATTGGAACTCAGACGAGGACCAATATGACCACCAGCACCAGCACCAGGCTGCAGTTTCGAGATTTGTAGCTGGACAGCAGAGAGGGGAGCAGCAGAAAGGGCAGCAGCAGAGAGGGCAGCAGCAGAGAGGGCAGCAGCAGAGAGGGGAGCAGCAGAGAGGGCAGCAGCAGAGAGGGGAGCAGCAGAGAGGGCAGCAGCAGAAAGGGCAGCAGCAGAGAGGGCAGCAGCAGAGAGGGCAGCAGCAGAGAGGGCAGCAGCAGAGAGGGGAGCAGCAGAGAGGGGAGCAGCAGAGAGGGCAGCAGCAGAGAGGGGAGCAGCAGAGAGGGCAGCAGCAGAAAGGGCAGCAGCAGAGAGGGCAGCAGCAGAAAGGGCAGCAGCAGAGAGGGCAGCAGCAGAGAGGGCAGCAACAGAGAGGGGAGCAGCAGAGAGGGGAGCAGCAGAGAGGGGAGCAGCAGAGAGGGGAGCAGCAGAGAGGGGAGCAGCAGAGAGGGCAGCAGCAGAGAGGGCAGCAGCAGAGAGGGGAGCAGCAGAGAGGGGAGCAGCAGAGAGGGGAGCAGCAGAGAGGAGTGCAGCAGAGAGGGGAGCAGCAGAGAGGGGAGCAGCAGAGAGGGGAGCAGCAGAGAGGGGAGCAGCAGAGAGGGGAGCAGCAGAGAGGGGAGCAGCAGAGAGGGGTGCAGCAGAGAGGGGAGCAGCAGAGAGGGGAGCAGCAGAGAGGGGAGCAGCAGAGAGGAGTGCAGCAGAGAGGGGAGCAGCAGAGGGGTGCAGCAGAGAGGGGAGCAGCAGAGAGGGGAGCAGCAGAGAGGGCAGCAGCAGAGAGGGGAGCAGCAGAGAGGGGAGCAGCAGAGAGGGGAGCAGCAGAGAGGGGTGCAGCAGAGAGGGGAGCAGCAGAGAGGGGAGCAGCAGAGAGGGGAGCAGCAGAGAGGGGTACAGCAGAGGGGTGCAGCAGAGAGGGGAGCAGCAGAGAGGGGTGCAGCTCGCAGGAGACATTACCCGTGAAACAGACTCTATAGGCAGAGGAGGAGTTTCCTTGACGTGTCTGAACAGCAGTGTCTCAGGAGCCTCAGTTTGTCACGTCAGATGGTGGCAGACATCTGTAGCCTCCCTGCTGGGCCTGGTAGCTACGCATTACCAGTGGTTGTCAAAGTCACCACCGCCGTCAAATTTTTTGCCTCCGGATCCTTCCAGGACTCTGCCGGAGACATATCCAGGATCTCCCAGTCAGCGGTCCACAAATGCATAAGACGGGCAACTGATGGCTTGTTTGCTAAGGCCGGCAATTATGTCAACTTCGCCTGCGATGATGCCAGTCAGAATGAGTGGGTGCTTGGCTTTGCGGCTCTGGCTGGCTTCCCACAGCTGCAGGGCATCATTGACTACACACGTGGCAATCCGTCACCCTCAAATCAGCCAGGAGTATTTGTCAACTGCAAGGGCTTTCGTTCCATCAATGTGCAGCTGTTGTGCAACCACAAAAAGATATTTCTGCAGGTGTGCGCCAGATTCCCAGGGAGCTGCCGTGATGCTTTCATCCTGCGGCAGTCCAAGGTCCCTGATGACTTCGGATCTGCAACTTAAGGGGTGGCTGCTAGGATCAAGGGATACACACTTCAAACTTGATGGCACCCATCAGAAACCCAAACAGTGAAACACAACATTGCTACAATTAATGCCATTTCACCATCAGCTGTGTGATTGAACCAGCTATCAGTATGCTGAAGATGAGTTTCGGGTGCCTGGACAGATCTGGAGGCGCCCTTCAGTATGCACCAGCCAGGGTCTCCAGAATAGCCATGGTGTGCTGCGCTCTGCACAACATTGCGCAGCAGTGAGACTTAGACCTGGAGGAGGAACAAGGCGAAGAGCTCAGATCCTCATCAGATGATGCGGAGAGGGAGGAGGAGGAGGGAGAAGACGAGGAGAAGGAAGGTGATGAGGGAAATGCACCCCCAGCTGCTCACATTGCTGCCAGGGATGCCCTTATTAATGCAAGGTTCACTTAGGTTGCACCAGTGGACCCATGTCACAAGCACATGCAACGACCACTCTTCCCGTCCACCGCACCCCCAATGCCACTGACACAAAGCAGTCCTGCAAACAAACAACCACCCCTTGAACATCCCCGCATTGATCCCCATCAATTCATGTCTTCCCATTCATCATTAAACAAGTTAAAAAACGACAGCAAAATACTGCGGATGCTGGAAATCTGAAATAAAAAGTGGAAATGCTATAAATATTCAACACGTCAGGGAGCATCTGTGGAGAGAGAAACAAAGTTAACATTTCAGGTCAATGACCTTTCTTCAGACCTGGAAATAGTTAGCGTTGTAACAGGTTTTAAACAGGTACAGAGGCAGGGAAAGGGGGGAGGGGAGGAAAGAACGAAAGTGAAGGTGGAAGGCAGGAGAAATTAAATGATAAAAGGGATAAGGATTCAAGGCTAAAGGGAGTGGTAATGGGACAAGTAAAGAAACAAAAGATGGGTCTAGAGGAGGTGTAAATGGGAAGAACAGAACCATTACCAACAGTTGCTGTCTGAAAAAAACAGGAGCAGTGGTTATGGTCTGAAATTGTTGAACTCAATGTTGAGTCCGGAAGGCTGTAAAGTGCCCAATCAAAAGATGAGGTACTGTTCTTCAAGCTTACATTAAGCTTCATTGGAACAGTGTAGGAGGCCGAAGACAGAGAGATCAGAGTGGGTGTGAGGTGGAGAATTAAAATGACAGGTGACCGGAAACTCGGGGTCACGCCTGCGGACTGAATGAAGGTGTTCTGCAAAGCGGTCACCCAATCTGCATTTGGTCTCCCCAGTGTAGAGGAGGCTGCATCGTGAGCAGCGAATACAGTATACTAAATTGCAAGAAGTACAAGTAAATCGTTGTTTCACCTGGAAGGAGTGTGGGACAGTGGGAAGGGAAGACAAAGGTAGGACAAAGAAAGAGGTTCTGCTGAGGGAGTATGAGCAGTTAGGGGCTAAGTTAAAAAGCAGAACCACAAAGGTAATAATCTCTGGATTACTAACTGAGCCACATGCAAATTGGCATAGGGTAAATAAGATCAGAGAGATGAACGAGTGGCTCAAAGATTGGTGTGGGAGAAATGGGTTTCGATTCCTGGGGCTCTGGCACCAGTACTGGGATAAGAGGGAGCTGTTCCATCGGGACGGGCAACATTTGAATCAGGCTGGGACCAGTGTCCTGGCGAATCGAATAACTAGGGATGTAGATAGGGCTTTAAACTAAATAGTGGGGGGGGAGGGATATGCTGAGCGGAAATTTAAAAAGTCAAAGAAAAATGAGAAGGCAAAAGTGCAGGGTAGCGATAGGGGTAATGATAACCAGAGTGTGACAGGAAGGGACAGAGCGTATACACATAAGAATGCATCAGAAAGTGGGGTCAGAGTAGGGAAAAATGGTAAAAAGACAAAATTAAAAGCTTTATATCTGAACGCACGCAGCATTTGTAACAAGATAGATCAGTTGACAGCACAAATAGAAATAAATGGGTATGATCTGATAGCCATTACAGAGACGTGGTTGTAAGGTGACCAAGGCTCGGAACTGAATATTCAGGGGTATTTGCCAATTCGTAAGGATAGGCAGAAAGGAAAAGGAGGTGGTGTAGCTCTGTTAATAAGGGATGAGATCAGTGCAGTAATGAGAAATGATATTGGCCTAGAAGATCAAGACGTGGAATCAGTTTGGGTGGAGATAAGAAATAATAAAGGTAAGAAGTCACTGGTGGGAGTGGTCTACAGGCCCCCAAACAGAAGCCACACTGTAGGACAGTGTATAAATCAAGAAATAATAGAGGCTTGTAAGAAAGGTATGACTGTAATCATGGGAGATTTTAATCTTCATATTGATTGGACAAAGCAAATTGGCAAAGGTAGACTTGAGGAAGAGTTCTTAGAGTATCTACAGGATGGTTTCTTGGAGCAATATGTTGTGGAACCAACCAGGAAGAAGACTATTTTAGATCTGGTAATGTGTAATGAGACTGGATTAATTAATGAGTGTGAAGTGAAGGATCCTCTTGGGAAGAGTGATCATAGCATGGTAGAATTTCAAATTCAGTTTGAGGGTGAGAAAGCTAGTTCTCAAACTAGTGTCCTGAACTTAAACAAAGGTAATTACAAAGGTATGAAGGCAGACTTAGTTAAAGTGGACTGGGGAAATATATTACAGGGTAAGACTGTAGAAAAGCAGTGGCAAATATTTAAGGAGATATTTCATAACTCTCAGCAAAGATATATTCCAGTGAGAAAAAAAGACTCTAAGAGAAGGATGAACCATCCATGGCTAACTAAGGAAGTAAAGGATGGTATCAAATTGAAAACAAAAGCATACAATGTTGCAAAGAATAGTGAAAGGCCAGAGGATTGGGAAATGTTTAAAAACCAGCAAAGGATGACTAAAAAATGATAAAGAGAGAGAAGATAGCTTATGAAAGTAAGCTAGCAAGAAATATAAAAACAGACAGTAAGAGCTTCTATAAGTATATAAAAAGGAAGAGAGTAGCTAAAGTAAACGTTGGTCCCCTACAGGATGAGTCTGGCGAATTAATAATGGGAAACAGGAAAATGACGGAGACTTTGAACAAATATTTTGTATCGGTCTTCACGGTAGAAGACACTAAAAGCATCCCAATAATGGATAATCAAGGGGCTATTGGGGTTGGGGGTGGGGGGGAGGAACTTAAAACAATCACTATCACTAGAGAGAAAGTACTAGGCAAACTAATGAGACTAAAGGTGGACAAGTCCCCTGGAACTGATGGCCTGCACCCTAGAGTCTTAAAAGAGGTAGCTGCAGAGATAGTGGATGCATTGGTTATAATCTACCAAAATTCCCTGGATTCTGGAGAGGTCCCAGCGGACTGGAAAACCGCAAATGTAACGCCCCTATTTGAGAAAGGAGGGAGACAGAAAGCAGGCAACTATCGACCAGTTAGCCTAACATCTGTCACTGGGAAAATGCTGGAGTCCATCATTAAGGAAGTGGTAGCAGGACATTTAGGAAATCATAATATAGTCAAGCAGAGTCAGCATGGTTTTATGAAAGGGAAATCATGTTTGACAAATTTGCTGGAGTTCTTTGAGGATGTAACAAGCAGGGTGGATAAAGGGGAACCAGTAGATGTCGTGTATTTGGATTTCCAGAAGGCATTTGATAAGGTGCCACATAAAAGGTTACTACACAAGATAAGCGCTCACGGGGTTGGGGGTAATATATTAGCATGGATAGAGGATTGGCTAACTGACAGAAAACAGAGAGTCGGGATAAATGGGTCATTTTCAGGTTGGCAAACTGTAACTAGTGGGGTGCCGCAGGGATCAGTGCTGGGGCCTTAACTATTTATAATCTATATTAATGACTTGGATGAAGGGACTGAGTGTAATGTAGCCAAATTTTCTGATGATACAAAGATAGGTGGGAAAGCAAATCGTGTGGAGGGTGCAAAGAATCTCCAAAGAGATATAGATAGGCTAAGTGAGTGGGCAAAAATCTGGCAGATGGAGTTTAATGTGGGAAAATGCAAGGTTATCCACTTTGGTAGGAAAAATAAAAAAACAATTATTTAAATGGAGAGAGATTACAAAATGCTGAGGTAGAGAGGGATCTGGGGGTCCTTGTACATGAATCACAAAAAGTTAGCATGCAGGTACAGCAAGTAATTAGGAAGGCAAATGGAATGTTGGCCTTTATTGCAAAGGGAATGGAGTATAAAAGTAGGGAAGTCCTGTTACAACTGTACAGGGTGTTGGTGAGACCGCACCTGGAGTACTGCATATAGTTTTGGTCTCCTTATTTAAGGAAGGATATACTTGCATTGGAGGCAGTTCAGAGAAGGTTCACGAGGTTGATTCCGGAGATGAAGGGGTTGTCTTATAAAAAAAGATTGGTTGAGCAGGTTGGGCCTATACTCATTGGAGTTTAGAAGAATGAGAGGGGATCTTATTGAAACATATAAGATTCTGAAGGGGCTTGACAGGGTAGATGCAGAGAGGATGTTTCCCCTCATGGGGGAATCTAGAACTAGGGGGCATAATTTCAGAATAAGGGGGCACCCTTTTAAATCGGAAATGAGGAGGAATTTCTTCTCTCAGAGGGTCGTGAATCTTTGGAATTCTCTTCCCCATAGAGCTGTGGAGGCTGGGTCATTGAATATATTTAAGGTGGAGATAGACAGATTTTTGAAAGGTAAGGGAGTCAAGGGTTATGGGGAGCGGGCAGGGAAGTGGAGTTGAGGCCAAGATCAGATCAGCCATGATCTTATTGAATGGCGGAGCAGGCTCGAGGGGCCAAATGACCTACTCCTGCTCCTACATCTTATGTTCTTATGAAGAGGTAAAAGGGCAGGTGTTGCATCTCTTGCGCTTGCACGGGGAGGTGCAGTGGGAAGCTGAGTTGGGGGTGATTGAGGACCAGGGTGTCGCAGAGGGAATGGTCCCTTCAGAATGCTGAAAGGGGAGGAGAGGGGAAGATGTGTTTTGTGGTGCCATCACGCTGGAGGTCGCGGAAATGGTGGAGGATATTCCGTTGAATGTGGAGGCTGGTGGGGTGGAAGGTGAGGACAAGGGGAACCCTATCATGGTTCTGGAAGGCAGGGGAAGGGGTGAGAGCAGAAGTGTGGAAAATGGGACGGACACGGCCGAGGGCCCTATCAACCATGGTGGAGGCGACTCCTCGGCTGAGGAAAAAGGAAGACATATCGAAAGCACTGGTAAGGAAGGTGACCTCGTCAGAACAGATGCGACAGAGACAGAGAAACTGGGATAATGGCGTAGAGTCCTTATCGGAAGCGGGGTGGGACGGAGTGTAGTCAAGGTAACTGTGGGAGTCAGTGGGGTTATAGGGAATACTGGTCGATAGATTATCCATAGAAATGGAGATAGAGAAGTCGAGGAAGGGAAGGGAAGAGTCTGAGATGGACTATGTGAAGGTGAAGAATGGGAGGAAGTTGGAAGCAACGTTGATGAAATTTTCCAGTTTGGGCGAGAGCAGGAAACATCACCGATTCTGTCATCAGTGTACTAGTAAAAGAGGTGAGGGAGGGCACCTGAGTAGGACTGGAAGAAAGAATGTTCCACATATCCCACGAATAGGCAAGCATAGCTTGGAACCATATGGGTTCCCATAGCAACATCTTTTATTTGGAGGAAGTGATCCCTCTTGTCATTTAATCTCTCCTACCTTCCACCCTATCACAGACCTTCCCTTTTATTCTTTCCTCCCCTCCCCCCTTTTCCTGCCTCTGTACTTGCATAAAAACTGTTACATCTCTAATTTTTTCCAGTTCTGATTAAAGGTCATCGACCTAAAACGTTAATTTTGTTTCACTCTCCATAGATGCTGCCTGACCTGCTAAGTATTTCCAGCATTTTCTGTTTTTATTTAAGTTAAAAAGCGACTTGCCACCCAGCACCCAAGAATAGACACGATAGGAAAGCGGTACAAAATAATAATATTCATGTGCTTTAACTAAACAACAGAAACTTATCAACACATTTTCTCAGACACTCATGTGCATACCCTTGTTCAACTACAAAGCCTTACTCTTCCTTTTTCTACTACTCCTACGTGGTGCAATCCCTATGGCTTGAGTAGAGGTAGAGGCAGGCTGCTCAAATCCTTGCTCTGACTGCTCAGATGCTCTTGGCCCCTATCCTCTGGGTTTTGAAGCCTGTGAGGGCCCCGCCAAAGACTGCTTCACCTGCACCTGTGCAGGGGCAGACTCAGCCATTGGGAGACGAGGCAGATACTGACTGCAGGGTGGCGGGGGTGTGGGGAGGAAATGGGTGAGAAGTGGGAGTGGTTTGAGTGGAGTCCCCACTTCCATCTCCCCTTTCGCCATCATCCCTCTCATGGCCCAGCCACATTTCACTGCTACCACTGTAGTGGAGAGCACTTTGGTGCGGATCAGCGCGGCATTGTAAGGCCAAGGCTAGAGTATCTGTCATCCTATTCAAGGTGGCAGACATGTTGTAATACAGAGTCTGCACGGCTGTGGTCAAAGTGTGCATAGACTCATTTGATTGAAGCATTTGATGTTCCACAGAGCTGGCCACTCTATCATTGCAAGAAGACATCATTGCAATGCCCTGCGACATCAACCCACTCATGTTTGAGGTGGACTCCTCCATTCTCTCTGCAATCGTGGTCAGTGTGCTTTGAAGGCCTGTCAGTGCATCGCACATTGTCTGTTGCCCCTCAATGATTCTCCTGTTCATCGCTGGCCCCCGGAGTACAGCGTCTGTGTCCAGCTGAGTAGAGCTTGGAGAGGGCTGCGTCCTCTGACGCGGACTCTCCACAGCTGTCCCTGTCACTACCATCTGCTCTTGCTCACTAGTCACCAGGTGAAAACCTGCCTATATGATCCCACTGAAGTGTGAGTATCTGAGCTGGTGCATGGTCTGCATGAGTCCTGTGATGGTGCACCCTCAGAGGGACTCAGCTCCTCTGAGGACTCGTCGTCAGCCACGTCCACCGACTCCTGTTGCACGCGTGAAGGCCCTGTGGGAGATAAAAGAAATGAATTAGTCCTGGCAAGGTAAGAATATGTTGCAAGTTATCATTATGAAGATGATCATATTTCACTCGCTTTTGAAATCAAGTCAACATGACTGAGTGCCGTATGACATGTGGGTCGCTAATATTTAATTGTGTCACCAGGTAGCTGGAAGCTCCCTGTCTCCCCATCTCTGATGGACAGGGACACTGAAACTCCACTGATTTCCAGCGCCATCTTCTGTGCTTGTCAGTTACGAGATGTTTGGAGGACCACCTGCAGTTCTCTCCCTCTCCCTCATGTTCTGTGCTTTGTACCTGTTGCCCTCATCTTAATTTGTGCCATGTTAGGGAAGCAATTAAAATAATAAATACTAGAAGTAATTGTCTAGTCAGGTTGAGTTAGATATCATTTAAACCAAGCCTACAGTCATTTCCGGTAAAAAAAACAAGCAATTGCATCCCTAAAGCTGCTCTCAGGAATTATCAACAACACTTTGCTCTTCTCATTCTATACCACTGGTAGAACTAACCTCAAACCAGCTCTCACAGCTTTTAATAGTTACTTCAGCAACACAGTTAATGATTATACACATTCCTA
Organism: Squalus acanthias; assembly: GCA_030390025.1. NCBI lineage: Eukaryota > Metazoa > Chordata > Chondrichthyes > Squaliformes > Squalidae > Squalus > Squalus acanthias. Next base: position 77,027,071 of record CM059432.1, on the reverse strand, counting down.
AAGGGTGGATTGAAACCAGGATTGAGATACATACTAATAAGAAAACAAAACCAGCACAATCCTGGATCCAAATCTCCATTAATGAGGCTGCTCCCTAAACATTAGCAATGTCTGGTTTCACCTTACAATGCCAGTTTCCTCATGGTAGATAAGCAGTATAACATTCACTGACTGAATTATGAAAAATATGATTTTGCTAAGGGCATGATCGACCAGTTATTTAGGATTAGTGCTAACAGTATTTCAGAGTCAGAGTTCCGTTGAGTCGATTTTCTCCCTTACTGACTTCTCCCATCCTCCAGGTACCAACTCTACATCAGCAGCCTCTGTTCCGGGGCTGCCAAATCTGTATGTTAATTTTAGCCATCTCCTAGTCTAGTGATTAAATACACACAGACATAGCTGTGCATTTTGTTTTCAGTACGATGTTTATTACTCTACTACAGTGAACAGCTTGTGAAGTATTAAACCTCTTGGAGGAACAAATCTCTTTGTCCTGGGGCTAGATGTGGAGCACTGATGTACCAAAACTTGTTGTTACAAAACTTAAACCTAGTTTACTATCCATGTTGTAGGTTGATCCTCTTGAATTAACAGCAACAGTTAAATATGGGAGAAAAATCAAGGATTTATCAAATTAATCCTATCCTGCAGATTTTCCTGGGCGCTCCTGCCCAGCTCCAGTCCAGGTTTCCTGTCACATGGCCAGGTGATACCCCCAACACAGGCCTGTCCCATGGAAAGGAAGGTGAGGCACAGCTACAGGCTGTGCATGTCAGACCTCATAGATTGGGACCTCTTGGCTGCTGATTATCAACAGCCAAAAGGTCCTTTTTTACTTCATTCTTGAGATTTAGGTGTTGCTGGCAAGGTCAGCATTTATTGCCCAAGTTGTCCTTGAGAAGCTGCTGGTGGGCTGCCTTCCTGAGCCTCTGCAGTCCATGTGGTACTCCCACAATGCTGCTAGGGAGAGAGTTCCAGGATTTTGACCCAGTGACATTGAAGAAACGGCACTATATTTCCAAGTCAGGATGGTGTGTGACTTGGAGGGGAACTTAGAGTCGATGGTGTTCCCATGCGCCTGCTGCCCGTGTCTAAGTGGTGTAGGTCGCAGGTTCAGGAGGTGCAGCCGAAGAAGCTTTGGCGAGATGCTGCAGTGCATCCTGTAGATGGTACACACTGCAGCCACGGTGCACCAGTGGTGGAGGGAGAATACAGAGAATAATGCCCAGTACATTAGAGGAGGCAGCAATTTGTAAAAACAAAAACTATTTTGCCTGTGTAGCTGCTACTGCTGGTTACAGGTAAAGTGTGCGTAGGTGAGCGTGGTGAAAAACAACATCAACTTGTATTTATATTATCTTTAGTATAGAGGGATGTCCCCACGGCCTCAATTATATCCTTAATGGAGCTGTGTATGGCAAAGTGGTTGATTCCTAAGATATCTCCAGTGGGTGTCTGGAAGGTCCATGTGGCATAAACATTGAGGACAGTGGTGTCATTGGCAGTTGCCTATCCCTGCAGGTCTTTGTCGACCAAGTGGCACACCTCTGACACAGCCTCCCTACTGAACCTCAACCAACTCACGTACTGCAATCCCATCTGTTGTGGTACTCTGCTTCTTATGCCTGGCTTTGCTCCTGGGCTACACTCTTCTGCTCGTCCACTGTGATGTGCCTGCCTGTAGATGGTACACCAATGTTTTTGGGCAGAAAACTCAATATTATTCACTTATTACACAGCTGTGGTAGTGCATTAATATTAATGATCTTAACAAAGAAGAACATTTTAAGTCTGACCTAAAATAAGTTTCTTCCTGATAGAACCACTGGACAACCTGGGGCAAGCACTAATAAGATACACTGACAAGGATCCTGGTGTTCTGCTCTCTCTGGGCTAAGTGAATTTTTTTTTATTCGTTCATGGGATGTGGGCGTCATTGGCAAGGCCAGCATTTATTGCCCATCCCTAATTGCCCTTGAGAAGGTGGTGGTGAGCCGCCTTCTTGAACCACTGCAGTCCGTGTGGTAAAGGTACTCCCACAGTGCTGTTAGGGAGGGAGTGCCAGGATTTTGACCCAGCGACGATGAAGGAACGGCGATATACTTCCAAGTCAGGATGGTGTGTGACTTGGAGGGGAACTTGGAGGTGATGGTGTTCCCATGCGCCTGCTGCCCTTATCCTTCTAGGTGGAAGAGGTTGCGGGTTTGGGAGGTGCTGCTGAAGAAGCCTTGGTGAGTTGCTGCAGTGCATCTTGTAGATGGTACACACTGCAGCCACGGTACGCCAGTGGTGGAGGGAGTGAATGTTTAAGGTGGTGAATGGGGTGCCAATCAAGCGGGCTGCTTTGTCCTGGATGGTGTTGAGCTTCTTGAGTGTTGTTGGATCTGCACTCATCCAGGCAATCTGTAACCTCATGGCCCGGCATATCCCTCGCTCTACCATTACCATCACACTCCTGACTTATGCCTTGTAGATGGTGGAAAGGCTTTGGGGAGTCAGGAGGTGAGACACTAGCCGCAGAATACCTAGCCTCTGACCTGCTCTTGTTGCCACAGTATTTGTGTGGCTGGTCCAGTTAAGTTTCTGGTCAATGGTGACCCCCAGGATGTTGATGGTGGGGGATTCGGTGATGTTAATGTTGTTGAATGTCAAGGGCGGTGGTTAGACTCTCGCTTGTTAGCGATAGTCATTGCCTAGCACTTGTGTGGCGCGAATGTTACATGCCACTTATCAGCACAAGCCTGAACGTCGTCCAGGTCTTGTTGCATGTGGGCGTAGACTGCCTCATTATCTGAGGAGTTGTGAATGGCACTGAACACTGTGCAGTCATCAGCGAGCATCCCCATTTCTGACCTTATATTAGAGGGAAGGTCATTGATGAAGCAGCTGAAGATGGTTGGGCCTTGAACACTGCCCTGAGGAACTCCTATAGCGATGTCCTGGGGCTGTGATGATTGACCTCCAACCACCACAACCATTTTCCTTTGTGCTAGGTATGACTCCTTCCAATGGAGAGGTTTCCCCCCGATTCCCATTGACTTCAGTTTTACTAGGGCTCCTTGATGCCACACTCGGTCAAATGTTGCCTTGATGTCAAGGGCAGTCACTCTCACCTCAAATCTGGAATTCAACTCCTTTGTCCATATTTGGACCAAGGCTGTAATGAGGTCGGGAGCCGAGTGGTCTTGGCAGAACCCAAACTGGGCATCAGTGAGCAGGTTATTGGTGAGTAAGTGTCGCTTGATAGCACTGTCGATGACACCTTCCATCACTTTGCTGATGATTGAGAGTAGACTGACGGGGCGGTAATTGGCCGGATTGGATTTGTCCTGCTTTTTGTGGACAGGACATACCTGGGCAGTTTTCCACATTGTCGGATAGATGCTAGTGTTGTAGCTGTACTGGAACAGTTTGGCTAGAGGGGCAGCTAGTTCTGGAGCACAAGTCTTCAGCACGACAGCCGGGATGTTTTCGGGGTCCATGGCCTTTGCTGTATCCAGTGCACTCAGCCGTTTCTTGATAACACGTGGAGTGAATCGAATTGGCTTCTGTGATAGTGGGGACCTCAGGAGGAGGCCGATATGGATCATAACCTCGGCACTTCTGGCTGAAGATGTTTGCAAACACTTCAGCCTTGTCTTTTGCACTCACGTGCTGGGCTCCACCATCATTGAGGATGGAGATATTCATGGAGCGCCTCCTGGCTTGATGGTAATGGTAGAGCGAGGGATATGCCGGGCCATGAGGTTACAGATTGTGGTGGAATACAATTCTGCTGCTGCTGATGGCCCACAGCGCCCCATAGATGCCCAGTTTTGAGCTATTAGATCTGTTCTGAGTTTATCCAATTTAGCTTCGTGGTAGTACCACACAACACGATGGAGGGTGTCCTCAGTGTGAAGATGGGACTTCGTCTCCACAATGACTGTGCGGTGGTCACTGCTACCAATACTGTCATGGACAGATGCATCTGTGACAGGTAGATTGGTGAGGACAAGTGGAAATGTCTGTCCCATTAAAACACTGGAGTGAAATTTCAGCCTCTAATAGTTTTAAAAACATTAGACTACTTTACAACTTGTACAGGAACATTATTCACCAACATACAATGACTTAATTCAATTGTACAAATATGTAACTTTTATGTATAGCAGCATAAAAATCCAAAATATATTATTTTATGAACTGTTATTTTTGATGGTAATTCTAACAAAGGTATTTGGAAGGAAGACACTTTATATTAAATCAATACCTTTTCAGAAAAAAGTAAATGTTGCTCAACTTAATTATTCAGAACCAAGTTTGTATATCATTTGCATACTAAAAAAAACGCTTACATTATCATAAATTGCAAAAAATGTTTAAGATTACTGATCTTATTTATACTGTAATTTCCACATGAAAGACAACTGCATTACATTGAAAATTGTATCAAATCTTTAACTCGATCTTAGTCCAGTTTTCAATAAGAGCTGTTACTGCTATTTTTGTAGTAAATATAAATGTAGTAAAAAGTGCAACAGCTTTCCAATATGCCATATTTGTTGTATTTACAATAATTTCAAAGTCATTTGAGAAAAACATTGATTTTTACATCTTGAGATTTATTGGCTCATATTTTGGTGGTTCCTGTTCCCTCGAGTGCTGTTTCAGAATTTATTTTTGTTGTAAACCACAAACTTGGGTAATAATAATTCAGAACTGTTTGGGAATCTGTTGAACTGATGCTCACAATTGAGTTAGCAGTGGTTCAGCACATTGGAGCTACAGAGAGGTTGGACATGGGATCACACATGTGATTGTCCGAGTCCCCAAACTCAGATGTATTGTGCGCAGTGTTGAACAGAGACCTGGTGCTTTCTCACATGGAAGAATTGGAGGGAGAGACCTAGCAGGGACACTTCTGTATGCGTTCCCAAGGTTTAGCCACCTACCTTCCATCTGGTATGTGGATGATGTAAAGTACAGGAAGATCAAATTGGTAAAATGGAAGAAATATTTTAAGAGAGGTATCTTCACATTGATACATAAACCTGTAAGATGGTGCAACTGAGAGAACTATAAGGGACTGCAGGGGTAATTAAAAATCTAAGGGGGATAAATTTGGTGGCATCCCCTTTGGGGTGCCAACTTTGCCCGGGGGCGCTACTTTTAGTGCCCCGATAAAGTTAGCGCCCCGAAAAAGTAAGTGCCCCTGCGCTGTAAATTCAGTGGTAGTGTCCCAAGCAGGAGGCGGGGTGCTACTGGAAGCGCTCCACCTGAGCGGGGAGCGGGGTGCCGGGAAAGCACGATCGCGGCCAGAACCCCGAATAAAAAAGGGGAAGGGGGCAGGTATTGGCAGTCAGCCCAAAAAAAATGGCCGCCCGACACCTGCCCTTTAACTTGTGCCGCCGGGTTGCAAAAACGCCACCCTGACCCTGTCAGATATATCGTCCGGCGATAGGCAGGGGGCGCAACCGAAGTTTGCGGCCGGGGGGCGAGTGGGGCGCTGCACACAGTGATGACGTCATCACGGGTGGTGCAGCGCCACAGGGCGCTACCAGCTACCGCTGCCGCTAATCTCCCGCTGTATTTTGTGGGTGGCATTAGCAGCGCAGTGCCGCGCCCGTGCATTAGCAACCCAATTTTTCCCCCTAAGTCTATAGGTGCATGTAACAGTGAATTGGCTTAGAGTAAATAATGAAGTACATAAACTGTACCAATAAGCACAAATAATACACACAAATGCATACATTCTGTCCATACCGTGTACTATGGGTGTTCATACACTGAAAAAGGACAGGTAAAAACCAGCTGTCCTATTCTGTTATGGTGTAACATCCGTACCCCATCACTCCCATTCTCCCCTTCCACCCACCAGCTATACAATCGCCTGGGACAAGCAAAAATAATCGAGGGAAACTTCGGCCAATTTAGGAAAAGACTCTGGGAAGTTCCCACCTACCTTGTGTATGCAGTTATGTTGGCCACTCTCAGAAACTCGTCCAGTCCCCTTTTGAATACTTACTTTTTGACTTACTGTAACACTAATAGGAAACAGGAATGTTAAAGTGGATTTTTCTGACAGGAATATTTCACTTCTATATGGGATAAAATTAAACACAAATTCTTTCCTAATACTCTTTCCTAAATATAAAAATAATAGTTTTTCAATTTAATATCAGACCAAGGCACAAAATAGGAGAAATCATTTTAAAGGAACAGACAAGTTAGTGGCCAGGAGATAAATCATACAAGTACATTGTGCAAGAGGCTGCTGGAACAATTCCTGCAAGACTATTTTTATGTTCATCCCAGAATGAAGTTTGACTATTTTTAATGACTACATATTTCATCTTACAAATATATTTAGAAATTTGCATATTCAGAATTGTGATATTCCTAAGATGCTACCCTATTTTTACACAACATAAACCGCATTTCGATGGTGATTGCCCATTCTACGCTCACCTTTTCTGAACAACCAATAATATAGGCACACTAACAGTGCACACTATCAATTTATAGAAAACCTATCCACTTCACTTAGCGTTTATCACCTTGTGCAGGGAACCATTAGGAACCATTACAGCACAAATTAACACAAAAACTGCTATTTGTTCAGGACTTTATTTTAGAAACAAAATGTAACTCCTTTTGTGTTATGCAATTATTAGAAGCAAACCCAAATATAAATGTCATATATATGTTATCAATATTAACTATCCAGGAAGGATGCGAACCTGTGTCTAGAAAACTTCTAAATTCACCTAATCACTTAATTATCTTGGCAGCTGTGATACAAGATGCTTAAGTACTAATCTAAAACAGTTCTCAATTTGGAGTAATCAATAGTTTTCATTTATTCCATGCGTTTCATAGATTGTGTCAGCTGTGGCTCAGCTGGTAGCACACTCGCCTCTGAGTCAGAAGGTTGTGGGTTCTAAGTCCCACTCCAGGGACTTGAGCACATAAAGTTAGGCTGACACTCCAGTGCAGTGCTGAGGGAGTGCTGCACTGTCAGAGGTGCCGTCTTTCGGATGAGATGTTAAACCGAGGCCCAGTCTGCTCTCTCAGGTGGACGTAAAAGATCCCGTGGCACTATTTCGAAGAAGAGCAGGGGAGGTGTCCTGGCCAATATTTATCCCTCAATCAACATAACAAAAACAGATTATCTGGTCATTATCACATTGCTGTTTGTGGGAGCTTGCTGTGCGCAAATTGGCTGCCACATTTCCCACATTACAACAGTGACTACACTCCAAAAGTACTTCATTGGCTTTAAAGCGCTTTGAGGTGTCCGGTGGTCATGAAAGGCGCTATATAAATGCAAGTCTTTCTTTTCTTTTATTAGAATATTTTTTAAACATTATTTTAGATCTTTATTTTGCTGTACACAGCAAATTTCTTTAACTCTCTCATTTCCTAGAATTGTGGTATTAATAGCACTTTTCCTTTTACTCATTCTCGGGATGTAGGCATTGCTGGCAAGCCCAGCATATAATACCCATCACTAGTTGCCCTGAGAAGGTGGTGATACAACTGGGTGGCTTGCTAGGTCACTTCATAGGGCAGTTAAGAGTCAACCACATTGGTGCAGGAATCAAGTCATATACAGGCCAGACCCTAAAGGATGGTAATGAACCAATTGGGCTTTTATGACAATCTGACCGCCCCATGCTCACTGTTACTGATAGCAGCTTTTTATTTCCAGATTTTTAAAAACTGTTTTTAATTGTTCTCTAGATCAGTTAGTTCTCTAATCCAGTAACATAACCACAAGGCTATCGTACCCTCTTCTCTACCTTAGTAAGTATTTAGATATATAATACATGTACATTTCTAGTATTAAATGTATTTCACTACAAAGTATATATATTTTCATATGTAACCCGTGGCTTTTTGCATAGTATTTAGGCAGCTTTTTTAAAATATATTTTTTGCTTATTGTTGCTGGGGAATGGATTTTTTTTTCCAATTGGCATTCAGTGTCAGCTTCAGCCACTCTCAGGTGAGGAATTGCATGGCCAGATGCAGACCTAAGCTTCCTCTGTACCATGCAAATATTGTAACTAACCCCTGAACTCAGAAGAATATCGGACAGTTTGACGTTTCCCCTTGTGCAAGATTGCAAATTTGTGCCAATTATTGAATCTTATGATGAAGAACTACACTCACTAGGAACAGAGTTGAGACTGTTAGAGAACATTTCACAAAGCAAGGAGAAAAGATGTTTATCCCATTGGTCTGAGCTAGGTTCAAACACAGGCATTTGAGGTGAAAGTGTAGTATGCTGCTCAGTTGTACTAATATATGCATTTCATTTTAGAGCTTGTTGGAGAACTTCCCCAAAGAATATCAGTTTCTTTCTTGGAGAATTTAACTACATGTTATGAAAAAGCTTCAGTTATACAGATCTCAGACCAAGATTATACATGTGGTATGACATATAATTTTTTTTTAAATATCAAAAACATAGCATCACTTGTATTTTCATAATTCATAATTCCTACTAAACCTGGAGTATTCTAAAAAAAAGTGATCAGAGGTTGCTGCAGCCCACCAACATTTAATGGTGATGCTGTGTCACTTGTCAGACTATACTGCCCCCATTTTCCTCCCACTAACATTTACTTTGTCCTCTCCCTCACCTCACACATACAAATATGAAGATATTTTGGGCCATGGTACTGATTTATAGTCCTGTGCAAAGTTACTATTTAAAATTCTGATTGAACCAACTGTTTACAAAGAAGTTATCAGTAAGGTAAATCCAATGAGATCTTTGAAATGATATTGTGGGAGAATCTTGAAGGGAACTAAAGTTAATTGGAAAATTAATTAACTTAATTAAAATATTCACTCTTCTCAATTTAATTAATGGTCAACATATTTTGTATTCACATATCTGGGTCTCCTGTGTTGCCATTGCATCTTCCTCCAATCAACTGTAGTAGAATGGCATAACTGCAGACTTATATTTCCAATGTAAGGAATAATCATGTGACATTTTTCTCATTCAAGTAATAAGACTGATTTCAGAGGGAGTAAACTTTACATAGAGTCAGTAGTCCATACGTATACTGTGCCTAGCAGGATAAAGATGCTAAGACAAGAATGTCCAAGCTTTTCATCTTTTTGGGCCACTTAGATGCATACATCTATGCCACAAAGACTAAAGACACATGTTTGTGATCACAGTTCCCCACATAGTTAGTTCCAAGTCTTGTCAATACCTATGAGAAATGTACCTTCCTGGGACGGGGGTGGGTGGGGTGGAAATTGGATGACATTGTGTGCCTCAGAGCAGTTGGTAATATTTGGGGAGGCCTGGGAGTAGGTCATTTATCTTCCAAATTGAATGAGGATTTTTCAGAGAAAATAATAAAACAGGCAAGGAAGTAAATGCATTTTTAAAGTAGGAAAAAGAGTATCAAATTTCCTCAGCGCTGCATCCGTTCTGCCACCTTAACTTCACAGGAAGTGTGGCAGAAACCCCACTTGTGGATATAAGTAAGCATTCTGCCACACTCAAGCAGTGAAATGGGAGCAGCTCTGAGGAAATTCTGGGCCTATGTCAATTGTCTAAGTAAATTTCAGTCAATGGCTGATGAACGTGTAAAAATTAGCAATTACTCCATACGATAGAAGCATATAACCAGAATTTGGTGGTTACCTTTGTTGGGTTGCAGAGAAGTGAGCAATTGCTATTGAAGCTGCAAACCTTGAACTGGTGGAAACACTGTTCAGTGAGTATGGTTTGTGTCCATGCTGCAGTCAGAAGGCTGATGGAAATGCACTCACACAGTTTGAGTTATGCTGTTCACCTTACCACTTGTGAAGAGCTCCTGGTACCTGCTGTCCACATAGCAAGAACTCAAACCTGCGGCTGTCAGTTATCTAATGACCAACTAATGACTGTTCCCTTTGAATGAATGGTAAGCAGTGATTCTTTGGGGTTGAGTGGGCTCCAAGATGACATGCCTCATGATGCAATATTGGAATATAGTTGCTCCTCTGTGGTAGATTCAGCAATCTAAAACCTGAGTCAGGCACGTCTGCAGTACTTCCGGACACTGTTGAAGATTAACCAGCCAACTGGCTCATTGACTGAAGGGGAGACCTGTGCCTGAAGCTGAGATTCTTGCCACTTAGCCTCAGATTACCCTGCAAGCCAACTTTTAATGGGTAATGCGGTCCTACTTAAATAATATTTGCATTTATATAGTATCAAATTGCTTCATAAATATAATTAATTTTGAAGTGACTGTTTGTATGTAGCTGGACAAGCAGGGATCGTTTATCAGTGCTCCGTCCTGGTAAACTGTGCAGTTTAGTCAGTAAAGCATCAGAGCACCATTACACACACTTGGGAGTCCCTTGACCCTTGCCAACCTGCACCTAAGTTCTCTGTAAGTGGGGTAATTTCTCTACTGGGACAGACTGTTCACTAGGTAGCAGGCAAACAGAAACTGATTATGTGGATTCATCGGTAGCTTGGGTCTGAGACTTTTAAGTACGGCAATGTATTTCTGCAGGTATCAGATACCAGGCTGACCCAAAAGACTGAAGTTTCTCTAACATTTCCTCATAGCTCAGCTCCTTTACATTTAAAATAATTCAAGCTATTAAAGCCATCACTTTTCTACATGCAGCTGTCTGCCTTTTTGCTTAAGCTCTGTTTACACTGCAGTTGTTAATTCAGACTTGTTCCAAATGTTCAATTGTGCAAAATAATATAAATAGACCAACTTTGACATGAAATTGGAATTAAACTTCCATGTGATTATATTGGTTTCAAAATGAATTCCAAAGCAGTTGAATTCTAATCAGGATAATGCCAATATCTGTATCCCAATCCCAGCAGTGTTACTCTGGTCATTTGGAATTTCTAAGTATAATTTTGAACCGATTTTCTAAATTCACACTTATCTGATGTTATCACATTATTAAACATTCATACAATTCACTAAAGAATAACCACTTTAACAAAAAACAAGTTTGATTTAAAAATCTTCAGTTTGATTTCTTCATTTTGACATTATAACAGTACATTTGCAAAATAACATTGAATAAATCAAATTATTTTTTGATCAGGGTTAATTTGGAAGATATCCCACCTTGTGTTTACAAAGTGTTCCAGGGAACCCAAACTACAATTCCAGAGCTTGTACTGCTGAACAGTACCTGACTGATAAATGACAAATAATACACATTATATAGAAGCAAACTGTGCTCCAGGGTGTACACATTGAAAGGTGTGGGATTGATGGATATTTTTAAATTTGTAGGTGGAAAGCTTTCTTACAGACCAATTTAAATCACCTAGAATGGATCAGGAAACATTTCACTGTAAGCTTGCTTGAATAGCAGCAACTAATCTAAAATGGAACTCTGTGTACAGACTCGAAGGACCATTTAGAACCAGCTACGTCTGTCTCCCTCGGTCATAACATTTTAAAATATTTGCATAGTACAACAGACATTTTTAATTGTGCGTCAATGTGATAAAGTTGTGCTGTGTTTGTAGGAGATAATAATATTCCTTGGTTGTTGGTTGAAATTGTAAAACTATTGATAAATTGTGATGATCAAAAAATGTTGATTGTTAAAAATGTGAAATATTTAGAATACGTCATGGAACTTGTTTGCAAAGATTTAATTGTTGAAGAATTATATTATTTGTCTTTTTAATTATATTACAGGATTGCTAACCATTAATTGTCAGTATGTGCTGTTGTCTGATAGAATAAGGCCCGTGTAGGACTGTTTAGCCAGTTGGAGCCCAGTACTTAACTGCTCTTGATAATTGCTGGGAAATCTATAGCTCTAATGACTCATTTTACGCTTCAATGTAGCTACAGTTTCAGAAATTGTTACTGGAACTCTGTTTAGTTTGATTATCCACGTAACTAGCTGAGGAATCTGGAGTCTGAAGAGAAATAGTTATTTTGTATGGAAGTTTCTAACTTGTTAATCCTGTCCCAATTAATAAACTAAATTAAAATATGCTTATAATGTCGCTTTGAATGCATTATCTGAATACCCTACATCATTTGTACCACATTTTGTATTTTACAGACCAGTGTCTGATTATCAAGAATGTAATTTTCAAAATGTCGTAATAAAATGTTTGCCACAGATCATAAACTTCAGCTTTTTATTTCCCATAACGTGTCAGCCTTTCTGATTGGCTATTAATAAAAATAATTAACGGACTTTAGACTGGATGGGTGCATTTGAGTGTATTATATCAGACTAACAATGCGTTAATGATACAATGAGTAAGATTGAAATGGAACTGGGTGAAATAGAAAAATTGTATCATGACATGCAGCCATAATGACATCAACCACGGTAATCTCTCAATCAATTCTATCTGTAAATGCAGACCGGATGGCAAATCATATACCTCTCATAGTATGTGACTTACTGTGAAATAATAATTAATTGTAAAATAAAACGGATAAAACATCGGTTACATCTAAACTTAGACATATATTTCTTACCCTTCCACTCAAAATGACACGATCTCAGCAGATTGTGTTTCTTGCCTACACTCCTGCCGTGTTTGTAGTTATTGCTGTATTAGTTGTAATGGCCAATTCGTTACTTTTCAAACTCATGTGCTTATGATGTCTTCTTATTGAAAAGTATTCCCATTAATGTTGTAAAACTTCTCGCCACCTAAAAAGTAACTCGTTACACACCCAGGTATGCCGCGTTGCCAAAGAATACGGTGAGTGGCGGGGAACATATTTCTTGGTATAGTGAAATGTGTCACGTTTTACCCAAATGTGTTCTTGAACAAGACCGAAAATTTACTGAGAGCTGCTCGTTCTATACTACGCAATGGAGCAGCCAATACAACAATAATTTAAAACTAGCTTTATCACAAAGAATTACACATGTGGGAATGTATATCCAAGTGTATAGTAATATATATTTTAAGTCTTTTGAAGTAAACCGTGTCTTATATATAGTAGTTTACACCTTTATTAATAGTAATAAACCACGCCTCTGCCTGGGTCTCGAGGTCATGAGGTCGAGGTTACTATCACAGCGCTAAAGTATATTCTCGACGAGGTAAAGTAACGTTAAAATATGCTATCTTATCCTACAGTGCAATTCATCAATTCTCACGGTAGTGATGCTAACTGTGGCTCGTCAAAACGTGAATTCTGGTAATTATTTCTCAAATCCTGAAAGTGCATTATCGCCTCTTTTTTTCCAGCGGTACAGTAATTAGTTACCATAGCATCTAATACGTAAATGTGCCCTGAGCACACCATTAACAGTTAAACGGAGGATTCAATTTAACACATGATTATATCTTTCATAAGTCATTACATTATGAAAGTCAATGTCACTCATGCTGGGGCAACCATAGGATTAGAGTCGCTCTTCGACCAGGGACTCTGTCGTATCCTCGAAGGAATAACAGGCTTAAATATTCTCGTGATTTAAATTAAACAAAAAAAATCAACGTGAAAGTAATAAAGCACAACAGTAGAAAAATAAATATTGGCTAAACCACATTTAGACACAGCCATCTATGGCGTAATGATCCGACAACCCAGTCGCGTCTCTTAAACATTCAGCTGGAGACGATACGTGGTATTGATACCTTGATGAAGCGGTGAAACTAATACTTGTGATCTTAGACTATAGAAAAAAAAATCAGGTAAAGATTATGAAAGGTCACAAGTGAAAACTTGTCGACATTTACAAGATGTTTTTATTCCAGTTTGTATTTTAGTTATATCAATATGTGTGGTGTTTCAAAGTTTTAGCATCGTCATTTTAACATTTGAAGAGGTAAATACTCGTTTTACTTAGAAATTCGGTAGCAGTTTTCGTGTTGTGGTAAAATATTTGGTGTATTATTGCCCTCTTGTTACTTGTGGCAACTCCCGGCGGTATTCGCCGATATACGTGTAATTACTGCGGTCAAACACAAGGATCTGGCATCACTCGGGCTTTGACAGTCCAATCAGTAGCGTTCAAACCTGTAACACACACGACCGATGTACATTTAACTTAGATAATCTGTATTGATTTGAAAGGTATTGATGACTTATCACTCCCACTGTAAATAATAATGATAATCATTATAACACTCAAGCTAAACTGGCAAGGGATATGTTTTTGTAAAATAAGCACAGATCCCTTTTTGAGGATCTGTCTAGTTTTACTTACGTAGAAATGAATAAAAACAACAATTATTCAAAGCGAGGTACGGCAAAGAAATATTATACAGGAAATCTTGTTTCAACAATATCCAATTACTTTATTATGCAAAAGGACTGGTGGCTGGGAATAATTCGTAATCAGAGTGATGGACAGCAGAGTGAGAACAATACAAAGTAATGGCAGTGTTGCTCCTCACTATACCCCTTGATTAAAGACACCCAATTATGGCAATGAACAGTGTCGCAATTATGTTCCTTAATCACATCCAGGAGGTTTAATTGCCTTAACGATGTGTTTCATTAAATGAATTTAGGTATTATAGTCGACAGTTTTCATACACAGTTGTTTTCAAATTAACATAATATTAGACATCGTCATGGAAATTGTTTTAATAATCATAATTAGGTGCACCGAGGCTTTGTAATCTAATGCTGAGAGACATTTCATTCGGCCTCGGGCTAGTGAACCCTTCTGTGTCGGCTGCCGTGCTATTGCTTTGTGGCACAGATAGTTATGTTTCCTGAAAAGTTACAGGTTCTGATTAATCTTTTGATAGTAAGTGGAGCAGAAAATATTCATTCCAGTTCTACCACGTTTAGCCTCGTCTAAGGCATATGGTTGGGGACTGAGGACAAACAGCTATGTTGAATATTTAAGCAGTATGGACAACTATTACTTTAAACCCTGCCAACCAAACCCCAGTGTCTTGAGTTTTTTCTCCCATTCTTTGTGTGTCTCGTATAGCAGAAGGACAATTTAAAGGGTTATAAAATGTCTAACAGGACTGGCTCTAAGCATTCAAAAATGATTCAAGAAATAACCGGGAAAAGGGAATTATGCAAATTTCCATCAAGCGGAAGAGTACAATTCAGATCCACGCCATATGTCGTTATTCAACATTTTGTTCAGTCACGCCCTCCAATATTTTTCCTTTAAAGATGTTTCTTTTTTCTTCTTCGAAATGATAGATTCAAACCCTCCTTACGAATCTGAGTCTATCGGATGGACAGCCTATCAGAATCTCTCGAAAGGCCTTGCTTTTGTACCAGTGATGATAATTTCTTTACCGATTTCCCTCGTGCAGCGATTATTTCACTAAAAAAGCCATTACTACGGTATTATGTCACACTTTTAAGCCTTCACATGATGAATTGTCCAACCAGTGCCACTCCTGCTACTTTTTAATTGCTTATGAAGCAGAAATTGAATAGATGTCGTTTGTTCAAAATATGTTTAATAAATTTGTCTTCCAACACGGATAACACATACAAATGGCTATATATTATAATCAGGGCCAGACTTGTACATCATCACTCTCATACATCATGAGCTGCCAACAGACCCTTTAAGGGAGGCAGTGGCACCAACTTGTCAACCAGAGTTCGCACAAACTGCAAATCAAACACACGACAGCAGTAAAAACATCGTAAGTCCGTTCTATACATACTTTATATGATATTTATATATTTATATGTTGCAGATGGACAGGCACTGTGCCGTCATGCAAACAAAAAGCTCACTTTGGCTAAATAGCGTTTTTGTCATAAGAAACGTAACAAAAATATTTTAACACATCTTAATCTGTACAGAGACTTGAAACACAAATAAAACCGTGAAATGTTACAGTATCATAAACCCCTTTTCCTATAAAAACCCAACTCGTTCACAGTTAAGAAATAAATTGACATCTAACTCCTTTGTCACAATAAATAATTGATTTCCGAGCTTCCTTTCCATTACCTTTCCAATTGTGATAATCAAATCAGAAAACAAAAAAGGAACACAAGTTCTATGGCCGTTTGTTACTCTATTTCTACTCCGGGGACAGTTTTGAGAGCACATTGTTAACGAATGCAGTCTGGAATTTAGCTGTATCGCGGCCGTAATCACAGCAGACAGATTTTTAGAAAGCATTGGATGAAGCTAATATAAATAGTCCATAGTAGCTACTAACACTGATGGAACCTCTGAACCAACAAATATTGCTGAGGCTGGGCAGTTTTAACGCGTAGAGTTGTTCAAATCAACCCTTCAAGATGAAAAGATAGTCCCCCTCCAAAACAAAAACTCTTTTTGTTGATCCTCTCCCCAGTTCCTCGCCCAAACTTTTCCAACAGTATTTATGTACAAAGAATCAATTCTAGACACAACCTCCAAACAACAACAAAGTCCGTCCCAGTGACTTTAGTCTCGTTCTGTTGTTGATTTCCAATTGTTTTTTTTTGCCCCTCGCGATGGAAATTGTTATTGTTCCTTTTTATTTAATTAAGGCTTGTCGCTGCACTGTTTGCAGAGACTGGACGTGACATTGTTGTAAAGAGCGGCGGTGGCGGCGCACTTGTCGGGGCAGCTGGCCGCCGCAGCCGCCGCCGCCGCCAAGCCGCTGGCCGTGAAGCTGTAGCCGCCGGCCGCCGCTTGCTCGTAGGCGCCCAAACTGGGGGTGAGGGCGGTGGCGGAGGACGGGAGCGCTGCCGGCAAGCTCTGGCCCTGGTTGAGATACGCCACCAGCCTCCTCATCTCCTCCAGCGCCTGAGCCTGCATCAGGATGTAGTTCTTGGCCAGCAGCAGAGTGGCGATCTTGGAGAGCTTCCTGACGGACGGGCTGTGCGCGTAAGGGATCACCGACCTCAGCTCGTCCAGCGCGTCGTTTAAATCGTGCATCCGCCTCCTCTCCCGGGCGTTGATGCTGAGCCGCAGGGCTCGCTGCTCCTTGTTCTTCTTGGTGGCTGGCCCTCCGTCTCCTTTGGCCATCGCCGCCAGCGAGCTGCCCCGCTCCGAGCCGCTCTCCCGCATCAGCATCAGCTCGCAGCGCTCATCGCTGTCGTCGTCCAGGCTCTGATCCCCGCCGCTGCTCTCCCGGCAGGAGGTGACATGCTGATCCGAGTACTGCCCGCTGCCCGCTCGGACACCCCCTCCGCCGTCTCCCCCCGGCTGCTGATGGACCGGCTCGGGGTCCGCTTGCTCGAAGCAGACCATCGGGGACTGGGGGTCGGGCAGTGAGAGCTCGATAGCGGCGGCCGGGCGGAAAGTGCTCTCAAGCCTTTTGGAGGAGGCGCTGAGAGTTTGGTGAAAAAGATCCTCTTGTGGTCCATTGAGGTGGAGGCTCCTTTCCATTCTCGCCAGATCAAGTCCGTTGGCTGTGATTTTGTTGTTTTTGCATAAACTACTCTTTGAATATCTCAAGTTGTCCTCTCCTTGATCTTTTCACCACTTGATCGTGATGTCTGCACTTTTTTTAACCCTGTGATCTGTCGCGATGTGCTGCTGCTGCTGATGATGATGATGGTGATGATGATGAGCACCTCGTAACGCTTATCTGCTTGGATTCACCTTCAAGATATTTCCGTGGCGATCAGCAGACGGGAGGCTTTTACATCATTATCTCCGAGCAGGTTATTATGAAGGGTTGCCTGTTGGGACCGAGCGTCCACCAATCAGGTTAACGTTTTAATTAATAGGATTAAAACGGTAACAAACAATCCAGCCGGCGAGATATACCCCTCTCCCCCCCCCCCTCTCTCCAACTGCACTGTCTGGATGGCTACAAGCTTCCCAGCACTCGATTCCAAAATGTACACATATAAGAATTTTATATCTAAGAAAACACACGCTTACAGAGTGGCGCTTGGTCCATTATTCCTCCAGCCATCTGTATACACAACTTAACGCATATGTTTTCAAGGCTTTTTGTCCCGTTAGAAACCGAACAAATGCCTCCCGCTGACATGTGTGGCGACTTTCAGCCATCAGTGAGCACACTTAATGCTCTAGTTCTACAAGTCAGCTCCCCATCTCTTAGACAGGAATCACACATAGCTGGGAAATAGGAAACAAGAGGAGGAAACTGCCGAGCTATATTTATGCATTTTTCCCGGAGCTGAATAGAAACAGTACAAACTCATTTCACAGTTCTGACTTCTTCTGTTTGATTTTAATCTTCCTCGATGGCACCGAGCGTTTAGTAGCAGCTTTTCATTCTTGTGACATCAATCTAAAGTAATATTCCATAACACCTCCAGCAAATCAATCTTATGTGTCAGAATAACTGGAGGTACGATTGTATTTGTTCCCCCGTTTCATTAAAAACCTTTTAATTGTGTCTTTCAGAGTTGGCCCCAGGTGTTCGAGTCTTTTCATTACATTTTGGTCTAATGTGATGAAATTCTAATTCTCGCCTTCCATATGGTTAAATTTTTCCGCTGAGAATTGGTGGAAAAGAGAGAGAATTTATTAATCTTCCTAATCTATTCCACAACGTAGAGCTCTTGCCTGTTGTTGGAAGATATGGTAACAGTTGGATCTATTTGATGTATCAATGATCGCAGTTATCCGGCAGGAATATGGGAAGTTTATCACTGGGAGTTGCAAATGAATAATGTAACCTGTAAGAGTTGAAAACAGAGCAGATATTATACTATTTGCATGTTTTGAACGTTAGACGAGGATAGCTCAGATGACATTAACTATCCATCCGTCTATCTATGAAAGAGCTCATATAGTTGTCTTCATTGGCAGGGAGCTGCTATTTTATGCAAAGATGTTATCTCATCATTTATAGCAATTCAAACAGTTGAAACCCACTGTATAAAACGATCCACTAAACCCCGGAATCCTGGAGCGAAATTTTCTTGTAGTTAAAGTGCTGTTTCTATCTCATTCTTTGAAAGATGGGTTCGTCTTTTTGTTGCTGGATTTCACTATTCGATTCCTTGTTCCTAAATACAGAGGTACTTGCTGTTCCAGAGCCTCGTAGGCAGATTAACCTCTACAATCATTTTCAAACATCATGAGCCTTGATGCGACTGAATGAATAAAAAGGGCAACTGGAGACAACTTCGACCTTTTGTTATAAAGAAAAGTAAAACTGAAAAATTATTCCAGACTTTTTGCAGGACAATGTCAGCAGAATATACAATACATGAATCGAGTCAATATTGTTCAGGATTAATCAGACGAGAATCTTTTATGAACTTTGATGCTTCCTCCATGTCAATTGGTTAATTGATCAATAGAAGGCTCATAATGAGAGTTAAAGAGAGAAAGAGGGAGAAAGAAACAGGGAGAGAGAAAGAAAAAGGAGAAAAAACAAGAAATAAAAGCAACAATGTAGGCTCCATGCTGTGAAATAATTGGAGAGATTGTCCCGAAAACTCCAGAAAAGTTCAATGAATTTATTGCATTTTGAAGCAAAGTCAAGCGAATGGCTGGAAAAGTCCAGACTGATTCTAAGGATTTCCTGTTTTCTTTTAATCTCCTTTCTTTATGGAACTATGTTTGCTTTACTTGTCAGGTCAGTCAAGACCCGCAGAGTAAAAATACAGTTTGATGTCTGCGGCAGAATTGTTCTCCAGAACCTTTTTTTTGTTTCAGATTTCCAGACTTTGCAGTTTTTTGGGGGACTTTTTGTTTGCTTAACTTGTCCTTCGATATTAAACCTGTGCCTGTGACTTGTACAAATCTGGTTGCTGCAAAAGAATGGCACAATCCAATATAAGCGCGACAATTGAGATTACAATTTTGGTTTATGTACAACTGATTGGAGCCCAGTGGCAATTTACCCTCGCAACAACAGGTATCAGCAGTAACTTTTCATCGTTATGTTTGTTTCCTCATTAGGTTGAAATAAAAGTGCCCCTTTCCCCGTATGAAACTGACAATGTGGAGCTCTGGTATTAAATAAAGCTAAATAAGAGTAAATTTACAACAGGACATATTTTCTGTTAACGAGCTCGTATTTGCTGGTAGGTTATTACGTTATCTTCGATCTTACCTTAATTTGAACTAACCAGTTATAAGTGATCGAGTTTACACATTTTAGTGACAGACAGTGATAAATATGAATTAAAATTGCCGCTGACTAATTTAAACTTCGTTATTATTATTCGCTATTAATATTAGCGAATCCTATGATATTAGTTAATATTCTGCGCTAGGATGTTCGGCGCGTTTCAAAAGGTATTTTGCATTTTCCTTGTTTCCCTGCGTGCAAAAAAGTATGCAGCAAAGCAATTGTAATACTTATTTCTTTGCTGTCAGTAAATATTTTCAAAACAACGTCACAGCGTTTTAAAATCATAATCAATTGTTGTAATTGAAAGTCAAATGATTTGACATTTCTCCTTTGGGATTACAATACCCGAACTTGGAAAGTAGGCTGGATTTAGTGAAAGGTGTAACAGCTGATAACCCGTGTTTGACAGTGAAGTGATTTTGTATAAAATAAAGGCATTTTTACATGTCTTTATGACAATGGAGGACTGCAAATGAAATGACGCACCTTGTAGCATGACACTGACTGACTGCAATTACAGTACATCCGTTGTAACATTGGAAACTTTTCCTAAATTTATACATATAGGTGTAAAATATTGCAAACGGAAAAAGCAATTCCAACAAAAAATACTTATTAGATGCAAATATCGTGAATGTTTATTTCTTTATAAACTACAGGGTCCTTACTCTGCCTTGTTCATCTGCCCTGTGGTAATATTTGACTAATGTGAACACATGTTGCCTAAACAGCGAGATCGAATGGCACTCTTCAGCCTGTCATAATAGGGAAGTAAATTTGTACAGTAGCATTAGTATTAACAACCTGGTAACATTTAATGCAGGGAAGGTTAGATTTAAACATAACCCTGTGATAGCAACAATAATCAACTCAAGTTTGGCAGTGCACTAACTAACCTGGGTCTATTTTCATGAAGGGACTCTTTCTTATTTTGCATAAGTGTCCCCAAATTAACTGGATGTCTTCATCCTGTGCATCATATAAAGAATCATGATCATTTAGCCCAGATCTGTAGAAAATCATGCCATCATCATATTAAACACTAGAGTAAAAAACAATCCCCATCAGCAGTGGACTCCCTGTGGTACAGTGATGCTGCCACTAATGTCACCGCAGTGGGGTTCTATATTTCTGTTACATCTCTATATGCATCTCCACACAACTGAGGACACGAGGTACATAATAACATTGAATAATACCAGAATCTCTATCAAAGCACTGTTAAATCGGCCATGGACTTAGCACTGCAGTTGTAATAAATGTTGTTATCCCTGTCAACAAAGGTGTATCATGTATACCAATCTATTATTTTAGAATCTTAAGAGTTTTGGAGTGTGCTGGGTCAGAGTGGTGCTTTGTCTGAATTTTGTACTGCTGATGGGAAGCAAAATCTAATTTTCAATCAAAGTAGAAATATTGAGATGATCCTCAGGGATCTACTAATCGGATCACTAACTGTCTCAGAGGAAAACCCCTTATTGGATTAGATCAGCTAGTATTAAAGAGTTAGAACAAAGTAGGTATTTCATACACACATAAGAGGAATTTGTTTAATTGATATTTTGTTGCTATTACACATTCAAGTCCATATATTTGAGGCTGAGCAAAAGATGGAGGAATATGAGTATCTTTTTGGTCGATTTTTTTAGCTTGTATAGTTATTGATTACATGACTGTTTAATATGTTTCAGACAAAAGAAAGAAGTGTGAATATTGGAAATCAGAAATAAAGGCAGAAAATACTGGATATGCACTACAGGGCTGCGAGCTTTTGAAAAGAGAAAACACAGGTTAAAGTTTCAGGTGAAGTTCAGACTCTTATGAAATCTCCACCAGATACATGAATCTGGTTTTTCGTTTTGCAGATGTCGATGGATCTGTATGTGTTTTTTATTTTGTTAATGATTAATATGTTTGTGAACCATAATACAGTTTGAAATAACTATATCAAAAGTAGAAACATGTAATACTTGCATAGAGATGAGACAAATTTGGCCCTACTTAAGAAGATGTGCCCCAAGGAGCTGGGACCCAGAAGTGTGAATATAGTTGCATGTTATGGAGCCATGGTGATGTCCCATAGAGATCAGTGTATTTGTGAAGACAATCCTGGGGCTATGTGTGTAGTGTTGATAATAAATGTGTTAAATCTGATAAGTGTTAACTGGAGTGCGGTGACAGCTACAAATTAGCCAAAAGAATAACTTCCATTTTCAGCACTTCTGTACATATCTCTGTGGCCCAAAAGGTCAAAGAAGAATGCATCTGCTTCTTGTGATCCAGATGTTGGGAGTGAATGAAGGAGGCAGGTGAGATTGTTGTTGGGGAGAGAGTGGGTGCGATCAGAGGGCAGGGACATGATCAGGCCAGATCAAGCTACAAGAAATCACAGAAGGCTCATTTGGCACCTCGGGATGAGGCTAAGGCATGCCCAGGAACAAAAAAAATGAGCAGGCAGTTTTTATACTGCTAAATGGCACTTTCTTGGAGATAAACATAGATCCATGACAGCCTGAGTGGAGCAATTTATTACCAGCTAACAATCATTATTAATGGCTTAACTCATGTGTTAAAGTGTTTGGAACACGCACAGTCCTTTGCTTATTGATTTTTTAAAACTACTTTCCGTGTGTACTCTTTATTTTTTTCAGTTTCCCATAACAATTTTACTTAATTTCTTCTGTTGCTTTCTGTTGTTCTCTTTGTCCTCACCAGGCCTTCTGCCACTTCTCATTTCCTCTTTCCACATGCTCTCTCACTGTGTTAAAATGTGTGGAGTACTATATACTATTAATAATTGACATATCTTTATGCATTTACAGTCTAAGCAAATGCAAAATAATTATAGAAAAATCTATAAACTGTTGGGTTAGAACATCTTATATGTTATATTACTTATATTTAACATTCAGGACCTGTAGAATTGCCAACATGCAGTCTATTGGTTAACAACTGCAACAGTAGTCATTTGAAAGAAACACAATGGGCCAGAATTTACTATAAAATGAATGGTGAAGCTAATGGTGCTCACTGTTATTTATGTACAAATCTTGCAGTGACTTCTGGTGAGCGCAGATGCACAGTTAAACGCAAAAATTCGGAAGTTGCTGACCGAGATGCTCTGTTCCTTCGTAAACTGTGCAAAAACGGCATCTTGCTGTCTGGCTCCCCATTCAAATGTACTGAACAGCGTGAAGATCCTGTACTTCCATCGTAGATATGGACTAAATCGCCACAAAAAGTTAGGGCTTGTCCATATCAGTGTAAGTACCTTTTTTAACAACGTGGTGAGTCTTAATTACTGCCAAACAACTGGCACTGAAAATTAACTTTTACAAATGTGGATCCTCATTCCTTCAGATTTTAATTGTTGTTGAAGATTTAAAAGAAAAATTGTAAATTACAATTTTTTACTTTTTCTTTCTGTCTCTTTTTTCTCTCTCTTAATCCATTCTTTCCTTCCCTCTATTTTGTTTTCTGTACCTGATTTGATATTGAATTCACTATTTTAACTTACACTTCCTGGTTCAGACTCTGTGCTGTTCATTAACAATACTTCAGTCTGATTAGTTAAGGAGACACACAGCTGCTTGTCCTGTTCACACAGGTCCCAGATGCCCTGCAGAGGACGCTGTGCCATTTGGCTCTCTAACTTACAGCAACTTACAGTGCAAACCCGGAACTTGCGATCTGTCAAGGTTCGCCTTGACAGATCATATGAACTGACCCAAAAATCACTTTAGCTGGCGTAGAGTTGGGCTATTTGCCCAACTACTGCCCAGCAAATGCCCACGAAACACTTACGCCTGGTAAAAGCAGGCATAGGGCCTGTTTTCACCAGCGTAAGGGTTAATACAACTGTTAAATTAAACATTTAAAAATAAAAAATCATCCACAAACATTTAAAATTAGTTTATGTAAATTTTGGCCCGGATTAAAATGTTTAAAATTATTTTTCAAAAAATTTATTTTTTATTGTAAATGCTTCATTAAAGGGAACATTTGATTTTTATTCCAGTTATATAAATTATTTAATTATTTGGGGATTCCTCATATGCTTATGGGGATTCTGTTCATAAATGGAATCTCCATAAGCACATGAGGAATCCTCCTTTCTGATAGGAGGACCTGGCCCTGGCTTCCAAACCGCCTGCGTCCCTGGGATCTGTGGGCCTTTATGCAGGCATACACCTGCAGGCCCAATACTCGAAGTCTCTGAAGCCCAGGAGCCAGCAGGTAGGTTCGGATTTTTTTTCGGGTCGGAGGCCTACTCCGGAGGTACGCCGCCGACTGCAAATTCCGCCCCATAAAAATTAAATGGGCAAGGGCAGGTCTAACAAACGGCAGACGCCTTTCATTCGCCGGCTATAGTAAATTTTGGTCCATTATATTTTTACAGTTCAATTATCCATGATTCATGATAAGGTTTCTATCTGTAGTTTGTCTGTAGGTTACATATATCAAAGCATTTCCAGCATTTTATATAGCAAAGCTGCCTCGTCCCATAATGTTTGTTATTGAAATCAGAATTGCTCACCCAGATAAATAGCTCCTGCAACAATAACAACAAATAAACATGATTGAAATTGCTTATTTAAAAAAAAATCAGTGAAGGGTTTTTTGTATTGAATATGAAACACTGCTTTCTTTTTAATTTATTTGGTGCTTACACAGCCAGCCACCATATCCTTACACTGTGGGATGAAGGTTTAATCTTTCATTCCTCTGCTGTTCTAATTTCAGTAAAACAGCTGCAGAGAGGCACTAAACAGAGGCCAAATGCCTCACTTATGAGCAAAAGGAAAATTGGATGTGGAGTCTTCAATAAACAGCTTCCACATGTTTCCCAGAACTAACAGCAGTTTTGACAATGCCTGGCAGTAAACTGCCTGCCCACAGTTTTGGATGAAAGAAATGCATGGGTGGGTGGAGGGGATGGAATCATTAAGGGAAGAAAATTAGAAACAAAAGGTTCTCTATCTTATAAGAGAAAAAGATCCTTTCACCTCCACACCCCAGCAAGAAATTGAGCAAAGATAATCTATCGTGCAATTATTCTTTGATATCTATGGGAGTATTCAATGGTTATGAAAGAACTGTCACTTGGGAGAAAGTAGTTTAGTTGCAGCTATAAAGAAATATTTGATACAACCTGCCCAATCACTCAGCAGGTAAATGCTCGTATAGTGCTCAGCAATACAGATCAGGGAAATTTCTGGTCTGTGCTGAGTTGGCTGTTCTTAGCAAGGATGGTCATAGGAATACTGCAGATGTCTTCAACATCCCTGTGCTCGCTGACCTACATTGGCTCCCGGTCCGGCAACACCTCGATTTACAAATTCTCATCCTTGTTTTCAAATCCTTCCATGGCCTCGTCCCTCCCTATCTCTGTAACCTCTTCCAGCCCTACAACCCTCCGAGATCTCTGCACTCCTCCAATTCTGGCCTCTTACGCATCCCCAATTTTAATGGCTCCACCATTGGCAGCTATGCCTTCAGCTGCCTAGGCCCTAGGCGCTGGAATTCCTGCCCTAAGTCTCTCTGCTTCTCTACATTGCTCTTCTCCTGTAAGATGCTCTTAAAACCTACCTATTTGAGCAAGTTTTTGGTCACCTGTCCTAATATCTCCTTATGTGGCTCGGTGTCAAATTTTGTTTGATAATGCACCTGTGAAGGGCGTTGGGAAGTTTTGCTATATAAATGCAAGTTGTTGTAGGTGAAGAGAGGAGAATTCTTTCTGATCAATATCCAGTAATCCTAGCTGGAAAGTGTGCATGTGTGGGAGATAGGATTGGGCACAGCTTTGATGCTTTCCCTTTTGCAAAATGGTCTCAAATAGCCTACTGACATTTATTGGTTAGGGTCCAATGGGAAGAATGATCACTTGGGCACATATGGGAAAGTATCGCAGTATATGTGAGTATCTTCCAGTGAGGAGGGAAGAAAAGGAGAAAGTGTATAAAATATCCAAATATTTTGAATTACAAGTCTTAATTAGATTCTGAGGTCTTAAAATGAGAACCAGTTATATTGTTAACTTTTATTTACTCATCTCACGTGATCTTATTTGCTCAGCTGTGCCTGAGAGTAAATTGGTTTGATCTAAGGTGAATAGGCATATTGACAACTACAAGTTCAATATTTAGCCAAATTGGCTTTGATTATCTTCAATAAAAGAAGCTAACAGTTTCTATAATTTTACATTGGATTTGAGAATGCTCCATCACCAAATTGATTCTATAGCAAACTTCCTTCTTCTTGCAAATGCTTATTAATTACAAATTAATGGCAATTTTTGGTGAAAGGAATCAAACTGGCCAGTAGAAAGTATTTTTAATTTAAAAAGCAGACATTCATGCCTTGGAAGAATGTTTTGACACATTTTATTAACCAGTTCACTACACCCACGTTGTGATTTCACTTGTTACAGCCCATATTGACTCCACACAGTTGTAATAATGATGCCATCTGGTGTCTTCCCAGCACCTGGGATTATAGTGGAAACAATGACAAATGGTGGCTTTAGTAGTGAATGAGATAAAAAGCCAGGACACATTGAATATTGTAAAGTGAGTCGATAATATCAGCAGTAACCCGAAGACTCAGTCACTGAGATATACATTATGAATTTATACTTAAGTGTTATGAACGTGAACTGTCTAAGAAATATATAGTCATTCATAAGCTGAAAACATGATATTCAATAGTCTGCAGCTTGTTAGGGAAGATCAAAGAGTGTCCATGACAACACACATTGTACATGGTTTATTGGAAGGAGGGGGTTGAGAGCCAAATCATATTTTCTCATTCCACATTTTCTGGTGTTGCTAAGGCACTTATTGAAGCCAGTATTACCTAGAAATTCTAATTATAACATTTATACTGTATATATTTGTATCATTGGAAACTGGTTTTAGCTTTGCAAAATTGTGCAGTTTTACTGTAGCCAAACCAGCACGAGTTTGGGGATTGGCTTCAGGTGTTGGAACACCTTGAGCAGTTAGACCTTGAAGCCAGACATTGCTCTGGCTACACATAGGGTGGCAGTATAACTGAAATCAGTACAACACCAACTTGTTAAGGTAGTCTACTGGACTGTCTTCATATTCCTAATGTTAAAAAAGTGCAGACAGGACTGTTGGCTCTTTTCTAACTAAAAAAAAGCACACTTGCAAAGCTCTGATTTCCCTAAATAGAGAATGGTTTGGAGCTGGTAGTATAGAATACAATTCACCAATCCCACACTCCAAAGAGATATAGCTACAACACTCTCTGACCCATGCTCCCTTTAAGCATAGCTCCCCATTTACCCATTTAATTTAGTCCTACTAGCTCACACCATTCTATAACTACAGAATTTATTCAAAAGTAGATATCTCCAACTATGTTTGAACTATGATGAGGCAAATCCATGAAAAATCAGTTCTCCTGAACCTCTGCTTCATCTTATGTCTCTTATGATTAAGCCTGCACATACATTTCATTCTACACTTAGCTCATATGTCAACAAGGATCTGTAAGAGAGAGATTGTAGTGGTTGCCTTCGCTTCACCATTGATGGTAAAGTTCTCCACCACCTTGGTTGTACTCTTTGAAACTCCCTATTTAAATCTCTCAGCTTCTCCACCTCTCTCTCTCTACCTTTAATGTTCTCCTCAAAACTAATTTATTTGACCATGCTTTTGATCACCCTTCTTAATCTTTACCCTCTGACTCGCTGTCCAGTTCCATTACATCTATTTGTGAAGTGCCTTGGGATGTTCCTTACATTAAGAATAAAAGAACATAAGAAATAGGAGCAGGAGTAGGTCATTTGGCCCTTTGAACCTGCTCCGCCATTCAATAAGATCATGGCTGATTTTCTACCTCATCTCCACTTTCCTGAACTATCCCCATATCCCTTGATTCCCTTAATAATCAACAATCTATCGATCTCTGTCTTAAATATACTTAATGACTGAGCCTCCACAGCCCTCTGGGGTAGAGAATTCCAAAGATTCACCACCCTCTGAGTGAAGAAATTTCTCCTCATCTCAGTCCTAAATGGCCGACACCTTATTCTGAGACTGTGATCCCTGGTTCTAGACTCCCCAGCCAGGGGAAACATCCTCCCTGTATCTATCCTGTCAAGCCCTGTAAGAATTTTGTATGTTTCAATGAGATCACCTCTCATTCTTCTAAACTCTAGAGAATATAGGCCTAGTCTACTCAATCTCTCCTCATAGAACAATCCCCCCATCCCAGGAATCAGTTTGGTGAACCTTCGTTGCACTCCCTCTATGGCAAGTATACCCTTCCTTTGGTAAGGAGACCAAAACTGTACACAATACTCCAGGTGTGGTCTCACCAGGGCCCTATATAATTGCAGTAAGATGTCTTTACTCTTATACTCAAATCCTGTTGTAATAAAGGCCAACATACCATTTGCTTTCCTAATTGCTTGCTGTACCTGCATGTTAACTTTCAGTGATTCGTTTACAAGGACACCCAGGTCCCTCTGGACACCAACATTTCCCAATCTCTCACCATTTAAAAATACTCTGCTTTTCTATTTTTCCTATCAAAGTGGATAACTTCACATTTCTCCACATTATATTCCATTTGCCATGTTCTTGCCCACTCACTTAGCCTGTATATATCCCCTTGAAGCCTCCTTGCATCCTCCTCACAACTTACATTCCCACTCAGCTTTGTATCATCAGCAAACTAGGATATATTACATTTGGTCCCCTCATCCAAATCATTGATGTAGATTGTGAATAGCTGAGGCCCAAGCACTGATACTCCCATGGGATCTTTAACATCCAGCCGGACAGGTAGGTAGGTCCTCAGGTTAATGACCTCAACTAAAGGACAGCCCATCACAACACTTCCCTGGCACTGCAGTGGAAGGTTAGCATAGATTATGTGCTCATATCCTGGAACATGGCTTGAAGCCATAACTTTTTAACTCAAAGGTAAGAGTAATCCCAACTGAGTTAAACGCACACTTTGGGGGGAATTTTTCAGGGGGTCAGCGGGCGCGATTGGTGGTGGGTTGGGTGGGAATTTTTTTTTTGACAGCAGGTAGGGAACCCGCTGTCAACCCGCCACCATGCTAGTTTCCCAGATATCGGGTCTGTCATCGCTGAACAGTCCCGACACCAAGCGGCGGGGGAGGCAATTTAGATGATTAAGAGCTTGTTAACAGGCACTTAAAAACTATTTTAAGCTCACCTTTAAATTTTAAGAGTTCGCCCATGGATCGGGGATCACGTCAGCTAAGCAGGTAGGGAGTTGTGTCAGCTTGGGATCATTTCGTAACTTGACAGCTGCAACTGTGCTATAAAAGCTCCCATTTCATAGCTGTTCACTTTCCAACATCAGAAGCTGTTGCTTACTGCATTTCGAAGACAGATTGAGCTTTATGCAGCTTGCAAGTGTTTGGAGCAAACTCTGTATCCAGTGTCACCTCATTGGAACAACCTCTCTCACCATTGACAGATTGCTTCTGTCATCTCAACTTCCCCTGCCATCTATTCCATCAGCATCGGTGCCCTTGAAAATATTTCACCTTGGTCTTCAGAATCCCACCACGATAAGCCCCAACACCAGCAGCACCAGGCACACCAGCAGCACCAACAACAACACCAACATTCTCTGCAATCAACTGATGCTGCACAGGACACAGAGCATCAGCATCCGAGCACATTGCTGCCTGGGAGGCCAGGGATGGCCTCACCATGGCCAGATTTACTTCACTTGACGCTGTACACCCTGGCTGCCACATGATGCGCCAGGTTGGCACCACCCCACACCAACATCATAAAACATCCCTACAATGCCCAAGCCATTCCTTTCACACTCATCGCCGTTATGTCTCACCATTCACTGCAACTCATTAAGCCACTTCCAAAGGTGCACATAGATCTGTCCCAGAACGCAAAGTGTTGAAAATAAAGATTTCATTGTTTGACAGCACATTAACAGAAACTTCACATGAACAATGCCTACCCTTGTGTGTTGTTACTTGGTATGATTGGACTAGGATGAGGGTGAATGTGAGAGGTGGCTAGTGAGATGGGGAAGTGATAATGTAGATAGAGAGGGATGGGTGGAGGTGCAAGGTAAGTTGGTGTGAGTAAGGATGTGCAGGAGTAGGGTAGGGAAGACAGAGTGATGAGGATGTGATGAGTGGCACAGCAGGATGAGGTTGAGTGTGGCTTTGCAGTA
Source organism: Squalus acanthias (assembly GCA_030390025.1). Lineage (NCBI taxonomy): Eukaryota > Metazoa > Chordata > Chondrichthyes > Squaliformes > Squalidae > Squalus > Squalus acanthias. The sequence goes on along the minus strand of CM059432.1, from coordinate 76,996,893 downwards.
ACATTTTGTGATCTACTGAGATCATTGAAAGGTTTGCGCCACTGCAGCCTGGTCCTCTTGACGACATCCCTGCTTGAGTCCTCCTGTGCAATGTGCAACCGGGCTGCATTGATCTCCTGGGGAGGTCTCTTCCGCCCATTGGAAAGGAAGAGAACGTCCCTGCGTGCTGTGACTCCCTCCATAAGCATATGGAGGGAGTCATGGGAGAGCCTGGGTGCAGCCGTGCACCTCTGCGCAGTGCTCGTCAGTGTTTGCAGCACCTCAATGGTGTAGAACACTGACAGCACAACTGTCAAAATCAATTTGCGCATGGTCCCTTTAAATAAACCAGCAGATGACACATTATCAAGTGACGTCATCAGACCTGCTTCCTTTAATTGGCTGGGAAACGCGCTGGGTAGGCTTAACAAGCCCAATCAGCGTAAGATCACTTTGGACAGCGGGCTGGAGCCAGCAGCGGGGTCGCACCCCGCCACCGACCTTGGCCACACCGGACCCGCCGAGGTAGGGGAAATCGCGGCAATTGTGTTTTAAATAATAATAGAGCAAAAAGTCCAGGTGACTATGCTATACTGTGACAAAGTAATTAACAGAAAGATTATACGCTTTAGTGTTACAATAGGCGTAACGTTCAACTTTGGTGGGCGTGGTGTCGGATTGGCCACCCATTGTACACCTCATCCAATTTTCCTTTGCATTAACTTCACCCACATGTGCTTCCTGTACCCCTCTAAATCTGCACTGCGATGTATGAATAATTCTGTAAATGATAGGGCCTATAAAATTTGAGTGCTATTTTACTATTGTGAAACAGTTCTTCTTTTAATTTTTTTTGTGTTCATCAAGGTGAGGGACATTACTGCTGGGGAATAGATCCCTACCCAGTGTCAGCATCAGCACCAAGCTCTCCCAGGCCAGGTATAGCACAAAGCTCCATTTACTCTGCCCCATAAACATGTCTCAGCAGAGTATTCCCGACTGATCAGAATGACAATTTATCCATTCCCACACCAGCCATCCATTAGTCTGAGTAAAACTGCCAATTAGTGTTGGATTAGGGATGATTTTCTGCTGTAGGCCCATGCCCACTAGGAATTCGATTAAGACTGCCCAAACCTACTTCACATAGGACTCTTGCAGCTAGAAGAAACTTTCATCCCATCAGTCTGAGTTGGATTTGAACCCAGGTCACAGAGGTGAAAAGTAAGTCTCTAACCTACTGTGCCATTCATGTTTCCGTGAGTCAGTTTTCAACCATGTAGAACTGACGTACACCAGTGCACAAAAATTGCTCTCATGTCTCCTGTTTTATGTCTTTAACATACAAATGCATGTAGAAAGTACTTTAGGCACAAGAAAAGATGTTGTTCAATATTCTGAAGTCATTAATCATCCTTGGCTCCTTCATTCAAGCGTAACTCAGACCTGTAAGCCCCAATTAGCTTCCCAACTATTACAACCTCCAAACCCATAGATACAAAAAACAACTTGATGTATAACACAGTACAATTTATAGCATTGATTTTTTTGACATAAAAACAGTTGTTTTTAAGATATTATTGCTTATTGATAGCCAATATGAAAAGTATTAATAATGAAGCTTTATGCAGATTAGTTTGAACCCTGAGTGAGTTTCGGGCAGGCAGGTGTCATAGAGTCATAACGGCACAGAAGGAGGCCATTCGGCCCATCGAGTCCATGCTGGCTCTCTGTAGAGCAATCCAGTCAGTCCCATTCCCCCGCTCTGTCCCTGTAACCCTGCAAATTTATTTCCCTCAAGTGCCTATCCAGTCTCCCCTTGAAAACATTGAGTGTCTCCACTTCCACCACTTCCGTCGGCAGCGAGTTCCAGGTCCTCACCACTCGCTGCGTAAAAATTTTTTCCTCACATCCCCCCTGTATCTCTTGCCCAAAACCTTAAATCTGTGTCCCCTAGTCCTTGTACCATCAAGGAGGTGGGGTGGATGCAAAATACACTCACTGGCCTAAGTTTGAGGCCCCGGGTATTTTAACTCCTGGGCCTCATCTACATGCCACCAGTCACCTGCCCGTCCGAAACAGACAGAGAGCAGCAGCTGGCCGTCGGGCAGGAGAAGAAGTTTGGGTGACAAGAGGCCATCAGCTGGCATAAGGGAAGGCTCACCGACAAGCAGGTAAGTTACAGGGTGGGGGTTTCGGGAGGGTCCTGTGGAAGGGAAGAAGGGAGGAGAGACCGCAACTTTTCTTGTGGGGCTCAGAGGAGTATTCCTGTTCCTCTCAGCCCCACAAAGGAAAGTTTTTCACTTGCCTTGGAGGATCTCTTCTGTCTGCAGACCTGCTTCAGCCTGGCGGGAAAGCAGCGATGGCTCCCTCGCTCTGGTCCCAGTTAAAAGGCAATCGGGATCCTTTTGATATATTCGGACCCTGATTTGCATTCACTTTAGGCGGGCACCTCATCTGCTTGCAGAATGTTACAGGTTAAAATGGGAAATGGAGCAAAAGTGTTGAGTTTCGAGTGGGTAAGTAACCTGCTCGTTTTTAACTGCTCTGAACTTTCCACTGAGTGGGTAGGTTAAAATCGACCTCTAATATTTGTAAAGGTCTCGGAAAAGAATCAGAACCAAAAATAGATTAACTTAAAGATCTCTGAAAAGTATGCTTTATAGAAATGCTGAAGGAAGGCCCTGGTATAGCTTAAGTAGTACAAGCTACATCTTACTTGAGCTGCAGGACGAAGGTCTTTCAGTGCCCAGTAAATACATTTTGAACACAACCTTCACAATTAGTTAATAAACATCTTTCTACCTTGAGCCAAAGTGTGATTGCAGTGAAATGCCACCCAGCACAATTCAGTTGCTGCACATCATGATATAATAACTATTACTCAAGTTGCCCACCCGACTTGACTATTGAGCAAGCCTCGAAATGGCTGCCCAGTGCTCTCACCCGAAACAGACAGAAACCTTGTTTAAATATTTAAATCGTGGTCCTATGCCAGTTGTAGGACCCTAACTCAACTTTCAGGTACCAATGGGCCGAGTGTGTGCCATGCATGCTCCGCTCCGCTTAGTGGTACCGGATGTACAGAGACCTAACTAGCGGTCTTTAACGGCAAAACTCTCAATGCCACTGATTTTAGTGGGGTCAGGAGGAGCATTAATCTTCCCACCCACCCCCAGTCACCCCGTAGCCTCCTCCTCGTGTTTGTGCTCCCCCTTAAGGGTTAACGTCCAGCTTAACTCCGCATAGGAGCCCCTGGATTTCCTGCTTCACCCCACCTTGATTGGAGATTGGGAGATTGCTGAACAAATTCAAAAGGAGGATTGACCATGAAAATGGTTCAGGCCTGTTGCTAATCCTACTGGAGTGGGGTGGCGGGGGGTGGGGGTCGGGGGGGGGGGGGGCATTGCAATTGCATTGTTCACCATCCACTCAGTGTGTACTATAATTGAAAATCGTCCCCAGACTTGTGGTACAAACAATCTATTATAGTGAGGTGTAATATAAGTTGTATTTTGATCGAGGAGGTTAACCTGTACAAATTACTGACCGCTATTCTGCTCATTTATGAATTATGAAAGCATTCACTCATATTGCTGCTTAAATGGGAAGTGAGAGCACTGAAGGAAGTAGACAACCTTGGTGAGAAGGATGGCAGTCGAAGAAAGGAGTGGCAAACTTCAAGGAGTCTGACTTGGATATCCTTCATATGGTGGTACAGAGCAGGAGGGACAGGCTATTTGGGGTAGGGTACCAGAAATCATCCAAGCATGTGATAGGCACTTAGTTAAGAGAGGTTGCTGTTGGAGTATGTGCCATCTCCTTGAAACCCAGGACTTCTTTAAGTGCACGACAAAGTTTAATGACCTCACCAGAGCAGTCAAGGTAAGCTCCCTGCTCCCCCGACCCTTCTCTGCAGTCTTTTTATATGTGTGGTACACCTTCATTCATTACCCACAGAGTGCTAGAGGAGTCAGAGGTGAAAGTCGGATCTGACAGTGGGGAGCAGAGGTTCTGTAGAAGTCAGCCCCTGGCTACCAAGCCTGTGGACTCAGATCTCTGCACTAAAAAGAAGCATGCTGGAGGAGGATCACATTCACAGAGAGGCACCGAGGACCATCTTGCAGGATCTGAGACTGATTGCAGGGGTCATGGCAAAGTCTAATGCCATCCTAAGTGCCAATATGCGAGTAGAATTCAATACAATGCAGTGTTAGTTGGAGCAGATGGTGGCAGCATAAACATCTGCATCTGTCCCTTCTGACAGATAGGGCCCCAGACCAGTCAGTGCATCCAAAGTGGATGCTTTGACCACTGGGTTTGAGGCCTTGAGGGACCATTTGGAAAGAACAATGGCAACCCGATTCTGAGGGTGCCATCTCTGATTCAGCAAGATCTACCTGGTACCATCAGATCTGCTGTTCTGCTGATCAGTGGGCACTCAGATCCAGGACACAGCACAAGAGGCATGGCTGGAACCCACCTTCATGTTGTCGTCCTCTCTCCTGAGGACAGCTCGTGTAAGCTTTTAGCCAGCCCCCTCAGATGCCTGCTCATATTGGACCAGGCTGCCCACATACCTGCAGCGGTGACACAGCCTGCTGAAGCATCCTCCCAACAACAACAACTTGCATTTATATAGCACCTTTAATGCAGTAAAATGTCCCAAGGTGCTTCACAGGAGTATTATCAAACAAAATTTGACACCGAGCCACATAAGGAGATATTAGGACAGGTGAGAGGTAGTTTTTAAGGAGTGTCTTAAAGGAGGAGAGAGATGTAGAGAGGCAGAGAGGTTTAGGGAGGGAATTCCAGAGCTTAGGGCCCAGGCAGGTGAAGGCATAGTCGTCAATGGTGGAGCCATTAAAATCGGGGCTGTGCAAGAGGCCAGAATTGGAGGAGCGCAGCGATCTCAGAGGGCTGTAGGGCTGGAGGAGGTTACAGAGATAGGGAGGAGTGATTGTATGGAGAGATTTGAAATCAAGAATGATAATTTTAAAATTGAGATGTTGCCGGACCGGGAGCCAATGTAGGGTGGAAGATGGGAGGCTGGCCAGGAGAGCATTGGAATAGTCTGCAGACTCTGGTATACAGAAACAGAAAATCCACTTGCTCAAAAGAATTCTTGTCTTGTGTCTAATGGCATGTGCTGACACCATTAGTGATGGTTAGTGATTTGTTATCTTGAACTAACTGATCGTGTGTTAACAGCATTAATTATCTATATCAAGAATAAAGAATACCATTATTTGCGAGAGTTCACAACTCTAGAGGTAGGAAAAGACCTAAAATATGAAAGTTAACTAGTGTTAATATAGTTACTCATTGGAGATTGCTTTTTTACACTGGTTGATTCCTCTGATTTCTGTAAAATCAGACTACTCTAAATATTTCTAGTTTGTGCTATTATAGCTGTTTCTGCAGATCAGTTTTAAAATGATACACTCATTTTGTCCCATTGTCCAACTTATTCTTCGGACTCAAATAGCATATCACTTAAACGATAGCCATTGCAGAGTAAATGTAAGAAGAAAGACAGGTTTATCGCCACCTGCTTGGACAGCCATACAGTAGGACACAGAGGGCGAGAAATTCATATATTTACCGCCACCTGTTAGCACCAGCGATTCTTGAAAAAATGGCGGTCGCCACTCTTGCGCCAGCTGGAGGCGGTCCCTGCGGTGGCCGGCATATTTGCGGGCCCCTTTGCGCTGCCGGTTAGTAAAAAAAAATGGCGGCGTGGAGACGTCAAGTCCGGGTGCAACGCCGACTTAATGTCACCTAAGTGAACTTCGACCCTAGCGCTCGATTCAGGGCTGGGTCCTAAGCACGGCAGATTAAGGTAAGTTTGAAAGGAAGGGTTTGGCCTTGGATTTTTGGATTTTATTGAAGTGGTGGCTTGCTGAAATATATGTGGAAAGTTTTTTAAGTGTTTTGGGATGCTTGCAAGGGCTCAGATGGTAAGTGAAAGCCTTTGAGAAGACAGAACATGCTGCGAATACTCAGCAGGTCACGCAACATCCATGGAGTTCACGTCTCAGGTCGACATGCTGCCTGACCAACTGAGTATTTGCAGCATCTTATGCTGTCATTTCACATTTACAGCATTCGCTTGCAGAGGGAAGAGGAAGACACAGAAGAAGATGACATAGAAGAGGAGGAAGCCGAAGAGGAGGAATCAGATGGAAGGATGCATCCCAGACAGCCCCTTTGTGGCCGGGATATCCATGATGGAATCATCCACCTGTGGTCCCACTGGCTGGGCAGGGTGCCTCTTCTTGTTGACCCACTGTCTGGGCAAGCTGCATTTCTTGGGTGTGTGAAATGAGGAAGACACAAGGGTGGAGTTGTGCTGACGGGCGGGCGGGAAACCTAGAGGTGTATGTCAGAAGGAGGATAACGTACGAGGATACCAGCATCTTATATCCTTTCAGCCCCGCTGCTGGCCAAGGGCTCAGCAATGCCCCTGCCAAGAATGGCCTGCACCATCTCCTCCAAGGGGGTGAGGTGATGCTAGGAATGGTAAATGTGCCTCGTCATTGATGCAGATTGTTGGTAGGTGAGTGATTGGGGGTCCTGCATTGAGAAGCGTGTGAGGCTAGTGGTGCAGTTGGTAGGTGATGGCTTTTGCAGACGCATTCACTGACCTTGACCAGTGGTCTGAGGTCATGAAGCTTCTTTGGGCACTGGAACCAGGTGGTGGGGGTGACACTGCTGACAGTGATGGCCTTGGTAATGTACTCCCACATTGTTCTTTCTGGAGGGCTTCCTGGCCCCTGTGGGTAGAGGAGCTCTCTTGCAGTGTTGATCCCTGCACAAAGCTGGAGTGCTGCGTGCGAGACCCTGGGTGCCCCTTCCCTGGCTTGCTGAGCCATTTGTGTTAGTGCTGAGGCAGTTTTCCCATTTGTTCAGTTCAGGAAGGTAATTCAGCTTTAAGAGCTGAAAAATCACATTTGGAACTTCTTTTAAATATTGATTATTTGTAAAAAGACAGAAAGGGCTGAAAAATGTATTGAATCAGTGCATTTTATTTTGTCTTGCTTCAATGTGCATGGCCCCTTTAAATTTCAGAGTTCCTCACTGCCCACAATACATTGTGAGCTTCACAGCCTCGCACACAGACACTCGGGGAAGATTCACAGACACTCGGGGAAGCAGCAACATCGCACCAGGACTACAAATTGGTCCCGGATCCCTCGTGCAATGCCACCAGGACGGCGTTGCACCTAAGGTTAGCGCTGTGCCACCTTCCTCCATGCCCCCCACACCAATTTAGGTCGATTAGCACTGCGGCCATTTCGGGCGGCCGTTAACGACAGTTGGCGGTGACACCGACTGCTTTGCTGGAGATCACCAATTTCTCCCCCAGACAGTCCCTCTCTCAGGAGTAATCAACTTCCATGAAATTAGTGGTCACTTCTCCGACTTGTCAATACACATTTTTTGAACAATCTTTCTGTGTCAGGAAGTAACTGTTCATGACTTACTGTGGGTTAAATTTGTTCCTTTAAGTACCAATAATGTGGCTACTTTCATTAATGCCCAGATTTTCCTGTCAAAATAACGGTGAGGCTAATGGCGCTCGCCATTATTATGTAACTGGTACAGCAACTTCAGGCGAGGGGCAGATATGCGGTTAAACTCAAATACCCAAAAGTTGTTGTCTGAGTTGTGCCGCTCCGCCGTTACCTTCGCAAAAACGGCATCTCGCTGTCTGCCTCACCATTGAAATGCATTGAATGGCATGAAGTTGCTGTATTTGCACAGTAGATACAAACTAAACTCGTCACAGAAAATGAAATCTTGTCCATTCCAGTCTAAGTACTCTTTTAACGATGTAATAAGTGTTAATTACTGCAAAACAACCTCTCTGGCACTGAAAATTGATTTTTAAAAGGTAAAACTTTAAATTAAAACATTTTTTATTACTTTTCCTTTCTGTCTTTTTTTCTCTCTCTCTTAAGCAATCTTTCTTTCCCTCTCTATTTCCCTTTCTGTACCTGATTTGACATTGAATTCACCCACTCTAATTTCCTTCTCAGTCCTTGCACTGTTAATTTAACAATCCTTCAATCTGATTGGTTAAGGAGTCACACAGTTGCTTGTCCTGTTCACTCAGGTCCCAGATGCCCTGTTTCCCTCACTGCGATGTTATCAGCTCGCACTTTCAGCAACTTGCCACACAAAAGATTAAAAAAACTAAATGTGCAAGGGCACATCTAACTAATGGCAGATGCTGTTAGATGCCCTGCTACAGCAAAATCTGGGCCAATGTATTCCTGTCAGTTGTTTACCAATGTCAGAGCCATAGCGCCATCTATTGGCACATAGTTTTTATTGCTTTTTGTTCTTTAATTCGACCCTGTGCCTGTATAAACTTGTTACTAAATGCTGTTGCAGTAATATTGATCATTAAAAGCAGAGACAATTTTATGAACAAGTATATGTGTAGAATGATGCTGATGTGTGTTTTCCATGTGAAAAAACTCAAAGCAAAACATCATTGCGTGCATCTTTGCCAAGAGCAGAGCAACGTGTATTTAAATCATATTGTAAATAATTTTATCATTATTTTGTCACAGAAAATATATATCTTCTGTTTTATTAATATGAAAATCTTATTGCAAGGTGCTGCAACTGAAACATTGCATTAGTTTCTTATTCAACATGGTTTCTTAAAATAATTGCTGTAGTATGCTAGTCTGTTGTTATCAGAGTCCAACTTTGATTTCCTCTTGTGCATAGATATGACTGATGAAGTATGTGAAGAGATCCACGTTGTCTCTTTACTTGAGTAATAACAAAAATAATCATTGCTTCAGGTTCAATACCTTTATTTCTTCAGTCAGCATGCAAAGCACTTTACAAGCAAAGTCGATTAAACAGTTACGAGTACAGAAATGTAGACACGCATGTCACTATTCCTTGCTGCACTAACTTTTCTAAGCACAAAATGTCTGTTTTTATATGATTCTTGTCCCCTTACTAAACACAAATCTGCCTTTTCTCCCTTGATTGATTCCTTCTGTCACCTGACTTAACATGACACCTCCCCTTTAGTAACCTTCCCGTTATGTCAATGCTGAAACAAGGTCCAAGCTCCATATCACATAGCATCCCTTATCTCGTCTGCTCCCAACACCTTATCAGTCTGCTTTTCTGTGTGAACAACAAAGTCGTATTTATTACACTGTCTGCAGCTGCATGTCCAATCTGGTTTCCTAGGCAACTGTCATAAACAGCTCTTCTTTGGCAAGTTTTTTCAAGGTCCACGCACGGTCCTTCAATTAAGTTTCTGTATGTTAAGTTAACTTTTAATCTCCCAGCAAGCTCTCTACCAAGTTAGCTCATTTGGCTCATAAGTTAATTGTAAATTACTTGTGTGAATGTATAAGAAAATGCGTGTTAGATGCACACTATCTTGTAGTGTTTGCTCCCTATACTATATGCTAAGCTAGCCTTAATATCCTGACAAGTTCTGTGTCTCTTCCTTCTCCATTTTTCAACATGTCCCATGTTCCAACAATGACATTTGCTAATTTCCACTTGCATGGGACGGCATCGCCTGATAGAGACAACTGGAACCTTTGGGAACTGAAACTCCTATGCCACTTAGGCTAGTAGATTATATGAGAATATCTATGAAGGAGATAGAACCATAGAAATTTACAGTATAGAAGGAGACCATTTGGCCCATTGTGGCTGTGCCGATTCTTAGTAGTGTAATTCAAACCTAATCCCACTGTGCTGCTTTCTTCCCATTTACTCCAAATACTTATCCAAATTTTCCTTAAAAGAAGCTCGGGTCTCAGCCCCAACCATTCCCTGTGGCAAAGATATCCATGCTCGAGTAACCCTCTCTCCTCACTCTGCTCATGATCATTTTAAACTGATGACCCCCTCATCATTGACTTGCCAACCAGATGAAATAGTCTTTTTTCATTCATGCTAACAAAATTCTTCATAATTTTAAAAGCCTGTTTTAAAACTCTGCTCCAGTGAACATAGTCTCAAGAGAACTGCACCTTATACTCATTTCAACTTTTTTGCTAAAACTAGTGTATGAAAGAAAATAAACTGGAGGTTTGCAAGAACAGCCTCAGCTGCTTCATTCACCTATTTATCCTTTATCCTGTAAGAAAGCATTTTTGCATCTGTTTGGAATTTTCCCAATGGCACAGATTATAAGATATGAACTTGGTAAATGGGGAATCACAAGTAGTAACTTTCATTTGACCCTTGTTTTAAAAGTAGGCATGAAGGAACTTTAATCTTACACTTCACTCAGTAAAGTAGAGCTATGGTAAAACAGATTATTAAATTGCTGCTGATTTTATAGATAAAATATTTGTTCTGGTACTAGACCTCGAAGTATAAGAAATATTTTTTTAAATATCAATGTGTTAAATTATGCAGCCAGGGAGTAGTAGTCCATACTGGTTATTTCTATAGGTAATAAAAATCAAATAGATTTGGCATCTGTACTCCAGTGGAACCCAACCAAGCTTGGTGAAAATTAATCGAACAGAAATAAAATGAACTTGTTCCATAATGACTCGTTGCCTAGTTCTGTAAAATTAGCAATTTATTAATCTTACTTTTGTTAAAGAAACAGGACAAAGATGATAGCATAGTAAAAATGTGTATAAAACATAGAAACTCAAGATTTAAAGTCCTAATTTGTGATATGCATTTTAAATTCTTTAAAAGAACAGAGATTTTATCTTAAAGTATGAAGACCAGGCCAGAAAATGAAATGAAGTTATCTAGATATAATGTATGCACAATGGACTGAAATGCCTGGAGTATACTTCTATTGAGAACAAAATGAAATGTTGCTCTTGCGACCTTCTGCTCTTAGTATTGGAGGGAAGATTAAGACTGTTTATAGTCCAGTGGTCTTTGAACTTTTCAGGATTGGGGGCCCTCTGGAAATATTGACACACTGTAGTTAGCTCTTGGAAATACTGACACACTCTCGGCAACCCTGGTGCCCTAACTTCTGAAAGACAAAAGTGAGAAGTCGCACAACACCAGGTTATAGTCCAACAGTTTTATTTGAAATCACAAGTTTTCGGAGCTGCTGCCCCTTCGTCAGGTGAAGTCAAATATTTCACCTGACGAAGGGGCAGCAGCTCCGAAAGCTTGTGATTTCAAATAAAACTGTTGGACTATAACCTGGTGTTGTGCGACTTCTCACTTTTGTCCACCCCAGTCCAACACCGGCATCTCCGCATTCTGAAAGACAGTATCAGCTACTCAAAGGGAGTTGCAGAAAACTTTTTATCAGAATCTTTAGCAACAGAGCGCTGGATGCAACTTCCAATTGGGCTCAGCAGAATGTCAATCCTTATATATCGCATAATATAATTGCACCCTCTCTAATATATATTCTTTAAAATATTCAGACCTACAGTTTCTGCATGTTTTCTACCCGGATGTCAGTGCAATCAGTGCAGAATCGACTGCAATAGCGCAAAGGATTGTGGAATTTAAAACATCATTCAGTTACGCCCATAATCACTTACAGTCGAGTTTCCGCGATCTTTTACGCTGGTTCAAAAGTCAATTCATCTGAAGCAATCCCCGCCCGTAACACTGGCCACACCCCCAGGTCGGCATGGTGAGTTTCCACCACTTGCTCTTGTCGGGGGTGGTCATCATATTACGCCCAGAATTTCGGGCAGACGGGAACCCGTGGCCACATTAATCTATCGTTAATGACCTGCAGCTGCAGTGACCAGCAGTTAATTGAAGCCTCACTCAGGTCTGTTTCTCATGTTGGTGCTCCAATTACTTTAAATTGCTTTAAATTCTGTTCCAATGAGTTCAAATTCAGTTAATTGATCTGCCCTTAGTGCATAGGACCTGAGACCAGCAGTCAATTGAAACTACTGATTGGCCTGTTTCTTCAGCTGCAGCAATTATTTGAACAAATTTTCAGTTTAAATTCATTTAATTCAGTAATCTTGAGGCCCCATTGTCCATGTTTCAGTCAATAATCGATTGCGATCGATAACACTGCTCGATTGCGCTGATTGATGGGAGATTTTACGTTTGGGCTTATGCTCGTGAATTTGAGCGGAAACTTGAGTGAAACTTTACCTCAGCAAAACCGGTGCAATGTCCAGTGGATTCCGGACCATTTTCCCGATTGCCCCACTAGTGGAAACTCCAAGCCTCAATTTTTTAAGTGTGTTTCCTCTCCCTTATGTATTCTTCCTATTTTGAGCTTCATGACTTTTAAATCAGATTTCCTGATATCTAGTACATTTATTTTACTATCTCTTGCAAATTTTTGTCTCACAATGTCAAAATCTAATGATTCCTTGAATAGGGGATTCTAGAGTGATGCAGCCACATCATCATCAAGCTGCCTAAGCAGCCAATCACATTGAAGAATTTTCACACATAGCAAACCAGGAAGTAAAAAGCAGCTTTTAGCCTCACTTTTTAAAAATGGTACAGAGAGCAAAATAAAGATTAGGGGCTAGAAATTTGGTCTCGCCCCATTTAGGGGCGGTAACTTTTGAAAGCTGGGTAAGTTAGCGCCAGGCGCTAATCATTCCCAGCTTTAAAAAAATTGGGTTTTAGCGCTCCAGGAAGGAAGTGGAGTGCTAAATCAAGCGCGCCACTTCCTTCCTGGAGTGCAACAGGCAGCAGCGCTGCCGCGTTGGAAGGCTCTTTCCCTCCCTTAAAGGGAAGGGCCATTGCTGCAGGCTCTGCAAGGGGAAAACTTACCGCAATCCGGCCCGATCAGTTTGATGCACTGCAGCAGAGTGCCAGGCTGATTGATCGCTGGCGAAGACAAAGGAAAAAAAGAGAAAGAGCATTTGATTATTTTTTTCCCTACCTCGGCCACCTCGCCTTTAAGTATCGTTTCCGAAGCGCCCGGCCTCCCGATGAACGCATCCTGCAGCTGCCGGTGTTTTCGCCCGGCAATGCTGCAGGGGGCAGAACCGAAGTTCTGGTCCAGGGTGCTACTGGGGCGATGCGCAGCCGGATGACGTCACTCTCTCCAGGCGCAGGAGATTGTGGCGCTAGAGATTACCGCCGCCACAGCAAACTGCCAGGTAAATTTCACAGGTGACGGTAACATCGCCGCGTCCGGGCGGTAAGTCATTAGCGCCCCGTTATTGCACCCCATAACGGGAGGCGCTAAGGAAGCCAATTTCTAGCCCTAGGACTTTCAAATGGGGATAAGGTAGAATCTGAAATATCAGGAAAAAACTTTTAAAAACATTCTTTTTAAAGATGCATTTTTTATCATAATGGTGAAAATTGACAAAATATGGAAATTAATTTTTCAGGGCCAGAATGGTTGTTTAGCAGTCAATATGCTGTTAAAACCCCAGTTATACCTATTCCAACAAGGCTTAACATTTAATGGGGTTTTTAACAGCGATATTAGTGTGGAAAAGCTCAGGTTTTCATCAGTTCCACTGATTTCACTGATTGCCGGCTATGGGGTGTGGTGGGGGGCGGGGGGTGGGGGGGGCGGGGGGTGGCGGCTGGTGGTGCAGGGAGTCCACAGTACAGCCTGTGTTGGAGCAGCGAATGACTGACCACAAGTTCAGGATTTCCGCGTTTAGATGCGCATGTGCTAAATCCTGAAGTTGCGGTCAGTTTCAGAGGGGTAATGTTGGCGATTGCTGACAGTTTACCTTCATTACCCACCACAAAATCTGGGGGAGAAATATGCATTAACATTGCACGCCAGTATTAATTCATGAAATATCCAGCAATTTGTAGAGTAAAAGAGATACGCCATGAGTTTCAATCCTTCACAAATTGCTGGATGATTTGCACCAGTCCACTGTTAACCTCGCCAGGGCCGATAAAAGTTTGTCCTCACTGTGAGGCTCCTAATTGAATTTAAAGGCAATCGTGAAATTACTGGATCTAAGACATTATTATGAATTATTCTCACCGCAGCCAGTTAGGGCTGGTAATTAATGTCATACAGGACCCTGATAATGATGTGATTAATGGTCCTGACTTGACACTCAACCTTGGAGGTCCGTAAAGGGACCACTGAAGCTGTGGAGTCTCACTGCAGCAGGTAGTGAATTTAGAGTTTTTTTAATACTTTATATCTGTTTTGGCAGTCATTTTGTGCCAGTCTTGCCATCCACAGTCCTATTAGTGTTAGAGGGCAATAATTTTCAGGAAGCAAAGCTGTTACGACTCTCAGAAGAGGGCCGCTCAATCAAATGCAAATGATACAGATTTCTTTCCAAAAATAACATGGTAAGTTTAGCATGCTTGGGAGGAAAAAGGTGACTTTGGACACATGGGCCTAGAAATTTAGTATCCCCTGAAAACAGACGCGGGGATCATGATGCGATAATAACCCGCGTCCGTTCGGAGGACTGCAGGCAGCACGTAAAATTCATGCTGCCTGCAAATTAACATGATAGTAGCGTTCAGCCCAGCACTGAACGTGCTGCTGAGTGGCTGAATGCTACCAGGGGGCCCAAGTTCATGTGAGGCTAGCACCAATTAAAGCTAGCCTACACTACTTAAAGGCAGCCTGCACCTCTTAAAGGGGAGCTGCCTTCTGCCTGTAACAGGTGATTGACGTGGCTGGGAGGACATTAGAGAAGACAGTTCTAATGATGGCTAAACAGGGGAGTGAGCGTGCACCTAGTTTCTTGAATGCAGCATTAGAGGCCTTGGTCCAGGAAGCTAACTCCAGGAGAGAGGTCCTCTTTCCCAGGGGGCCTGGAGGCTCACCAGGCAACAGAGAAGACTACAGTGGGAGCAGATAGCCAAAGTGGCTAATGCCAGCAGTATAAATGCGAGGACCTAGACTCAGTGCAGGAAGAAGTTTAATGACCTCACACGAGTGGTTAAGGTCAGTGAATTCATCTTCAAATGCCATATCCCACCATCTGCGCCACTAGCCTCACACACTGCACAAAGCACCACGCCCCTATCACTCACCTACCAACAATCTCTACCAAACATGACTCACACCTCACATTCATAGCTTCACCTCAATCACACACTCTTACCATTGCTACAAGCCTCACACCCACATCTCACAGCTTGAACACACTGTCAACTATTCAACCATGACAGGCACATCACCCAAACACATTGCACCACACTCACTGACACACTTCCCTTTCTCTTGCAGGAAAAGGTGGCGCATAACTGGCGCCAGCAGACCTGAACCGGCAGGGACAGACTCGCCTGCATCACCTCACCCCCTTGGAGGAGACGGTGCTGGCCATTCTTGGCAGGAGCATGGCTGAGCCCTTGCCCACTGGCGGGGCTGAAAGAACACAAGATGCCAGTATCCTCATGCGTTATCCTCCTTCTCACATCCCACTTCCCCCTCATCCCACAATCTCTTCTGATTTATAAGCTGCACATGGTGTAAACAAGCAACTCTTGCTTTCTCCCCTCTCCTCACCACAACCTAACCCTTGTAACTTTCTCATTTCAGAGATCCAAGAAATCCAGCCTGCCCAGCCCATGATTGACAAAGAAGAGGGAAAGAAGAGTGAAGAAGAAGAAGAAGAAACACCGTCACTCGATTACACACTCGCAGCCACCAGCTCAGATACTGACACTCCGCATACTTTAGAGGATAGGTTAGACCCGGGATCTGCACATGGTGAGTCACCGGGCACGAGTGGCCTGCAGCCAGGGCAGGGGGATAGGGTAGCTCAGGTGCCAACTCCCCAGAGGGCGAGGTTACACATGAGTTCTGCTACAAAGGACTCAGCTGAAGACCTCGATGGGGCGGCCTACAGAAGAAAACTGATGGGTATGCACAATGACATGATTGGTACATTGGCAGGCCTGCCAGAAAGCCTGAGTGCAATGTCAAGGAGCATGGAGGAGTCCAGCACCAGCCTTGCACAGGACTTAGGGCAGAGCTTGGAGCCCATCCTTTCCAGGATGGAAGGGCTGAACAGATCCATTAATGCACTTGTAATGCAACCATCATGCTGCATCTGATGGCTGAAGTCTCAACTTCCATTGTAGCACAAGCAGAAGCCACCCAACGTCTGAGTGCTGCAGTGGAAGCTCAGACTGAAGTCATGCAAGCACAGACTGCTGCCATCATGGCTGGGTTTACTAGTGTTGAAAGGGGCTTGCAGGGTGTCACAGCAGTCCAGCAGTCTGTACTCCAGCAGATTACTAAGATTGCTGAGGCGCTGGCCCTGGGGGAGTGGCAATGGATCCATGGAGGACGAACCTGCTGTCCTCTCTCAGGATAACAGCATTCGTCCTCCCACCAGTGCCACTCCGTCATTGCCTTTGCTGTTGCCTGTCAATCAGACAGCTCAGACTGGTGCCGCCTATGCTGAGGTGGTGCAGTCCAAAGCTGGGCCTATAGGCCTAGAGCTCCTCAAGGTCATCCTGCAAAGCCATCTACAGTCTCCCAAACTGAAAGTCAGCAGCCAGCCTTGCTGCAGCCATTGGGGTAGCACTGTGTAGGAGCACTAGGATAGGCAAAGGCACATGCCAGACAGTCACTAAGGGAATGCACAAGGGTGATTAGTTGATTTTTTAATGTAATATTGGATGGATAGATGTATAAAGTTTGATTGGAATGTTTGCTTTGTGGTGGCTTTTATTTCAGCATTGTGGCCAAGAGGACGCTGTGATGGTCAGTAACAGAGGGAAGGCACGGACACGATGGTCCGACTGGCCTCCTTCTGTGCCGTAAATTTCTATGATTCTAAATTTCTGTGATTCTGTGAAGGTGTGGAACTAATGTTGAATGGGGAATTGGGGTTGCGTTCACTTGTAATGCAGGCGGATGATTCACTACCGCATATCCCGGCCAGAAAGGGTGTCTGGGTTGTTTCCTTCCTTCTGCTTCCACCTCCTCCTGTTTCATTTCCTCCTCTTCCTTTCCTTCTCTTCCTCCTCCTCCTCCTTTTCCTGCTCCTCCTCCTGCTCCTGAGCTCGTGAACGTATCCCTGGTGGCAATGGCTGTGCCCTCATGATGGCCAGGTTGAGGAGGATGCAGCAGACCACAACGAATCGGGACACATGGTCCTGTGAATACTGTAGGGCTCCTCCAACGCGGTCCAGGCAGCGGAACTGTTGCTTGAGCACCTCAATGGTTTGCTCTATGATGTTTCGTGTGACAGCATGGCTCTCATTGTATACATGCTGCCCACGTGTGCTTGGGTGGCGGAGCGGAGTCATGAGCCAGGTGATCAAGGGATAGCCATTTCACCCAGTAGCCACCCACTGGTTTGTCTTGGTGGCTCAAAAACTGAGGGAACTGGCAGAATAAAAGCATCATGACTGCTGCCAGGATACTGGGCATTCACCATCATGATGTGCTCAGCATGGTTGCACACCAACTGCACATTCAGCGAGTGGTAGCCTTTGTGGTTGCGGTACATCTCAGCATTTATATAAGGTGCCCGCAAAGCCACGTGTATACAGTCGATGGCACCCTACACCGTGGGGAAGTCCACTATCCTGGCAAAGCCACGTGCATGCTCTGTCTGCTTCTCTCTGCTCAGAGAGAAGACAATGAAGTCCCCTCTCCTGGCATAAAGAGTGTCTGTCACCTCTCTAATGCAGCAGTGGACAGCGAACTGGGAAATGTTATAGATGTTGCCTGCTCAAGCCTGGAAGGATCCCGACGCAAAGAAATTCAGGGCCATGGTCGCCTTCACAGCCACTGGCAGCGCTGTCCTTGCTCTGGAGTGAGGCTGCAGGTGTGGTTGCAAAGTTCCGTGAGCACCTCCTTCGTAAAGCGCAGACGCCTCACACACTGCTCCTGGCTCAGGTGGAGGTAAGGGAATTGCTCTTGGAAGACCCTAGGTGGGTCAGGCCGCCTGCTGAGAGCTCTTCTCCACCTCCTCCTCCCTCTGCGAGCAGCTTGTCCTCTGCTTTGCTGCCTCTGCTCCATCTCCCTGTCATGCTGCAGGCCAAGGGGGATGACAACTACAGCACCCATGACTGGGAGCAAGTGGTCTGAGCAGAACCCTTGAAGTCAGAAGCAAGGCCTTCTCCACTTGCAGCACCACTCCCTGTCACCTCACCAACTTTAAATAACTCTAGAAAGCTCCAAACAGTTCCACAAACTTACACAGAGCCAGTAGAAATCAAAAATCAAGTTACCTGAAAGTTGGTGATGATGATGATCCCTTTAAATAGCACTGGTGGGGGGTCCTTCCTGCTGCTGAATGCATGTTCAGCTGTGCGAGGTTAAGAGAGGGTGTTAGCTCCAGCAATGACGACGAAAATGGCAGTGCTGGCGTCAAATCAGCATGAAGTCACGATCTGCCTATTTACTGTACTTCTAGCGCATGTTCCTAACGGCCGCCCTACCGCCCTCACCAAGGTGGCGTCTGGTGTGGCCCGCACCAGAAGAGTGTGCGCGCTGCTCAGATGCCATTTTGGTCCAAATTCGCCATCCATAGTGCCAAAACAGTGGGCGCTACGCAACCAAATTTCTAGGCCTTGGTTCCCAAAGCTCTCCACCACTGGGGTTTTCCCTTGTGTCATTTCTGAGTCTGTTGTAGACTAATTGATAGCGATTGATTGCTTTGATTAGTTAACAACTCCATTACCACAGTATCATGCAAATACCAGGATAGTGGAAGGTGAACTAGATAGACCTTGGTCTTTTTTTGTCCAGCAATTCCTATGTTCCTATGAGAGCAGTGCAATGATGTACCCACTGGGTGTTCCACTGTTCCTGATCATTATGGATGGGGCCACTGGTTCTATACTTCATGGGTGGAGAATGCTTGTACATTTCTCATATCTACTCTGCCATTCACCCATTAACTTCTCAAGGACCAATACAACAATTCCCAAACACAACTGGGTTACTAAGTCCTTTTTTCTGCTTGTTTTTTTTTCATTTTATTCTTACTGTTGCTTTCTGTCTCTTTTTTCTCTCTCTCTTATACCACTCCTTTTCATTCCCTCTCTTTATACCTCTTTCTGCCTCTATATTTCATTTGACTCTAATTCACCCTATTTCCTTCTCTGTCTCTTGTTTTTTTTTTCTCCTTTTCTTTCATTGGTTAGGGAGATAAACCATTGGCACAATGTTCACGAGGCCCCAGATGCGACGTTGATATCGCTACGCTGTTATCAGATCGACGTTCTAGTAATTTGCGGTGCAAATATAATGCGATGTGAATGGTGAAGTAAAAAGTTCAATTAATGTCATTCGCCGCCAAACCATTGCAGCAATTTCTGGTCCAATATTTTTCCAATATGCAATGCAATACAAATACTATCCCGGCTATCGTGCTGAAGACTTGTGCTCCAGAACTAGCTGCGCCTCTAGCCAAGCTGTTCCAGTACAGCTACAACACTGGCATCTATCCGACAATGTGGAAAATTGCCCAGGTATGTCCTGTCCACAAAAAGCAGGACAAATCCAACCCAGCCAATTACCGCCCCAACAGTCTACTCTCAATCATCAGCAAAGTGATGGAAGCTGTCATCGACAGTGCTATCAAGCGGCACTTACTCACCAATAACCTGCTCACTGATGCCTAGTTTGGGTTCTGCCAAGACCACTCGGCTCCCGACCTCATTAAAGCCTTGGCCCAAACATGGACAAAGGAGCTGAATTCCAGAGGTGAGGTGAGAGTGACTACCCTTGACATCAAGGCAGCATTCATAAGAACATAAGAACATAAGAACATAAGAAATAGGAGCAGGAGTAGGCCAATCGGCCCCTCGAGCCTGCTCCGCCATTCAATAAGATCATGGCTGATCTGATCCTAACCGCCAATCTACTATCTATCACAGAACCATCTCCTGCATCTAACAGAATTGCACACATGAAATAGGAGCAGAATCCGGCTACACGGTCCCTGGGCCCGCTCCACTACCCACAGGGCCATGACCGATCCGAACCTAGACTCATGTCCAAATTCCTGCCCGCTCCCCGTAACCCTTAATGCCCTTTACTTCTAGGAAACTGTCTATTTCTGTTTTAAATTTATTTAATGATGTAGCTTCTACAGCTTTTTGTGGCAGCATATTCCATGGACCTACCACCCTCTGAGTGAAGTAGTTCCTCCTCGACCGAGTGTGGCTTCAAGGAGCCCTAGTAAAACTGAAGTCAATGGGAATCAGGGGGGAAAACGCTCCACTGGCTGGAGTCATACCTAGCACAAAGGAAGATGGTTGTAGTGATTGAAGGTCAATCATCACAGCCCCAGGACATCACTGCAGGAGTTCCTCAGGGCAGTGTCCTAGGTCCAACCATCTTCAGCTGCTTCATCAATGTTCTTGGCCCAACGAGGAAGGAGGCATTGCTGGATCTGGTGCTGGGGAATGAGGTGGGCCAGGTAGACCAAGTGTCTGTGGGAGAACACTTGAGTACGAGTGATCATCGTATCATAACATTTAGATTAGCAATGGAGAGGAGAAAGGAACAATCTAGAGTGGAACTTCTAAACTGGAATAGGGCTAACTTCAATGGGATGTGAAAGGATCTAGCCAGGTTAAAATGGAACCAAAGACTGACAGGCAAAACTGTAACGGAACAATGGGTGATCTTTAAGGAGGAGATGTTCCAAGTACAGGCTAGGTACATTCCAACACGAGGGAAGGGTAAGGGAACCAAAGCATGGGCTCCTTGGATGATGAGGGAGATAGAGAAGATGATGAAACAAAAATAGAGGGTGTATGATGAATGTCAGGTGAATTCTTCAAGGGAGAACCAGACCAAATACAATAAGTTGAGAGGGGAAGTGAAGATGAAAATAAGATTGGCAAAGAGAGAATATGAGAGTAGAATGGCGGTTAACATAAAAGGGAACCCCAAAATCTTCTACCGGCATCTAAACAGTAAGCGGGTAGTAAGAGGCAGGGTGGGGCCTATTAGGGACAAAGAAGGTGATCTATGCTTAGAGGCGCAGGGCAAGGCTAGAATACTCAATGTGTACTTTGTATCGGTGTTTACTAAGGAGGTGGATGCTGACAAAATATCGGTAGAAGTGGAAAAGGTAGAAGCAATGGAAGGGGTGAAAATTGATAGACAGGATGTACTAGAAAGGCTGGGTATGCTTAGAGTGGACAAGTCGCCCAGTCCAGATGGTTTGCATCCCAGGTTGCTAAGGGAATTGGGGAAGGAGATAGTGGAAGAGCTTGCCATAATTTTCCAATCTTTCCTAAATGCGGGGGAGGTGCCTGAGGATTGGAAAGTGGCAAATGTGACACCATTGTTCAAGAAAGGGTGTAAGGACAATCCTAGTAACTATAGCTGTGGCTCAGTTGGTAGCACACTTGCCTCTGAGTCAGAAGGTTGTGGGTTCAAGTCCCAGTCCAGGGACTTGAGCACATAAAGCTAGGCTGACACTCCAGTGCAGTGCTGAGGGAGTGCTGCACTGTCGGAGGTGCCGTCTTTCCGATGAGACATTAAACCGAGGCCCCGTCTGCTCTCTCAGGTGGATGTAAAAGATCCCATGGCACTATTTCGAAGAAGAGCAGGGGAGTTATCCCCGGTGTCCTGGCCAATATTTATCCCTCAACCAACATAACAAAAACAGATTATCTGGTCATTATCAGATTGCTGTTTGTGGGACCTTGCTGTGTGCAAATTGGCTGCCGCATTTCCCACATTACAACAGTGACTCCACTTCAAAAGTACTTCATTGACTGTAAAGCGCTTTGAGACATCCGGGGGTCGTGAAAGGCGCTATATAAATGCAAGTCTTTCTTTACAGGCCGGTCAGTTTAACATCAGTGGTGGGTAAAGTTTTAGAAACAATAATCAAGGAAAAAATTAACGGGCACTTGGAGAGGTTTAAGCTAGTTAAGGAGAGCCAACACGGATTTGTAAAAGGCAGATCGTGTTTGACTAATCTAATTGAATTTTTTGATGAAGTAACAGAAGGATTGATGAAGGGAATGCAATGGATGTTGTCTACATGGATTTTCGGAAGGCTTTTGACAAAGTACCACATAGAAGGCTAGTTAACAAAATTGAGGCTCATGGAATAGGTGGGTCAGTGGCAGCTTGGATGATGTACGGACTGGAGTCAAGCAAGGCTGTGTCATCACACCAACACTCTTCTCGATCTTCCTTGCTGCAATGCTCCATCTCACCCTCAATAAGCTCCCTGCTGGAGTGGAACTAATTTACAGAACAAACGGGAAACTGTTCAACCTCCGTCGCCTCCAGCCCAGATCCAAGGTCGTCCCATCCTCTGTCGTCGAATTACAGTATGCAGAACACCTCAAGTCTCTTCGCCGGGAGCAAGTGGAAGCCAAGCGCAAATGGCGGAAGGAGCGCACGTCAACCCAAGCACCCCACCCACCCGCCCCTTCAACCACCGTCTGCCTCACCTGTGGCAGAGACTGTAGGTCCCGCATTGGACTCATCAGTCACCAGTTAGTGTGGAATCAAGTCATCCTCGGTTCTGAGGGACTGCCTAAGAAGAGAAGAAAGTGTGGTGACTAGAACTGGACGCAATACTCCAGTTGTGGCCTAACCAGCGCTTTATAAAGGTTCAGCACAACTTCTCTACTTTTGTACTCAATACCTCTATTTATGAGGCCCAAGATCCCATATGCTTTGCTAACCACTCTCTCAATATGTCCCGCCACCTTCAGGGACCTATGCACATTAACTCCCAGGTCCCTCTGTCCCTGCACACTCTTTAAAACTGTGCCATTAAGTGTATATTGCCTCTCCCTGTTCCTTCTGCCAAAATGCATCACCTCACACTTCTCTATTAAATTCCATCTGCCACTTGTCTGCATATTCTGCTAGCCTTTCTATGTCCTGTTGCAGTCGATTGGTATCATCCTCACTGTTTGCCGTACCTCCAAGATTGGTGTCATCGGTAAATTTAGAAATTCTACGCTGTATTCCAATATCCAAGTCATTTATATATATCAAAGAAAGGCAGTGGCCCCAGCACTGACCCTTGGGGAACACCACTGTCTACCATCCTCCAGTCTAAAAAACAGCCATTTACCATAACTCGCTGTTTTCTGTCCTTAAGCCAGTTCGTTATCCCTTCTTCTTCTTAGGCAGTCCCTTGGAACCGAGGATGACTTGCTTCCACATTAAAAATGAGTTCTCAGGTGACTGATGAGTCCAATGCGGGATGGGGCAGACGGTGGTTGAAGGGGCGGGTGGGTGGGGTGCTTGGGTTGACGTGCGCTCCTTGCGCTGCCTGCGCTTGGCTTCCGCTTCCTCCCGGCGAAGAGACTCGGGGTGTTCTGCGCCTTCCCGGATGCTTCTCCTCCACTTTGTGCGGTCTTGGGCCAGGGATTCCCAGGTGTCAGTGGAGATGTTGCACTTTTTCAAGGAGGCTTTGAGGGTGTCCTTGAAGCATTTCCTCTGCCCAGCTGGGGCTCTCTTGCCGTGTCGGAGCTCCGAGTAGAGCGTTTGTTTTGGGAGTCTCGTATCGGGCATGTGGACGATGTGACCCGTCCACCGGAGTTGATCGAGCGTGGTCAAAGCTTCGATGCTGGGGATGTTGGCCTGAGCGAGAACACTGACGTTGGTGCGCCTATCCTGCCAATGGATTTGCAGGATCTTGTGGAGGCAGCGTTGGTGCTACCTCTCCAGTGCTTTGAGGTGCCTGCTGTACATGGTCCATGTCTCTGAGGCATACAGCAAGGTGGGTATCACTGCTGCTCTGTAGACCATGAGCTTAGTGCCGGGTTTGAGGTCCTGGTCATCAAACACTCTCTTCCACAGGCGACCGAAGGCTGCACTGGCACACCGAAAGCGGTGTTGGACTTCGTCATCGACGTCTGCCCTTGTTGACAGTAGGCTCGTGAGGTATGGAAAGTGGTCCACGTTGTCCAAGGCCTTGTCGTGGATTTTGATAATCAGGGCAGTACTGTGTGGCTGGGGCAGGTTGGTAGAGGACCTTTGTCTTACGGATGTTTAGTGTAAGGCCCATGCTCTCGTACACTTCGGTGAAGGTATTGACGATGGTTTGGAGTTCAACCTCCGAGTGAGCGCAGATGCAAGCATCGTCTGCATACTGTAATTCGACGACAGAGGATGGGACGACCTTGGATTTGGACTGGAGGCGACGGAGGTTGAACAGTTTCCCGTTTGTTCTGTAGATTAGCTCCACTCCAGCGGGGAGCTTACTGAGGGTGAGATGGAGCATTGCAGCAAGGAAGGTCGAGAAGAGCGTTGGTGCGATGACACAGCCTTGCTTGACCCCGGTCCGTACTTGAATTGGGTCTGTGGTGGATCCATTGGTCAGGATCACGGCTTGCATGCCGTCGTGAAGCAGGTGGAGGATGGTGACAAACTTTTGAGGGCAGCCGAATTTGAGGAGGACACTCCATAATCCCTCATGGTTGACAGTGTCGAAGGCCTTTGTGAGGTCAAAGAAGGCCATGTACAGCAGTTGGTGCTGTTCCCTGCATTTCTCTTGTAGTTGACGCGTGGTGAAGATCATGTCCATTGTGCCCCTTAGTGGGCAGAATCCACATTGCAACTCTGGGAGGAGCTCTTCAGCCACTGGGAGAAGGCGATTGAGGAGGAGTCTTGCGATGACGTTCCCTGTGGCAGACAGCAGGGAGACTCCTCTGTAATTACCACAATTGGACTTGTCACCTTTCTTGAAGATGGTCATGATTACGGCGTCTCTGAGATCTCCTGGCATGCTCTCCTCCTTCCAAATAAGAGAAACGAGTTCATGTTTTCGCGCCAATAGTGTTTTTCCGCCATGCTTTACTGCCTCAGCGGGGATTCCATCTTGGCCTTGTTGTTCTTCAGTTGTCGGATGGCCTTTTCAACCTTATGCCGGGCTGGGGTTGTGCTGAGGTGGTGGCGGGTAGCGGAGTTGAGGACACTCGCGTCGAAGGCAGAGTCTCGGTTAAGGAGACCTTCGAAGTGTTCCTTCCAGCGGGCACTGACTGCCTCTCTGTCCTTGATGAGTACCTCTCCGTTCTTGGCCCGCAGTGGGGTAGGACCTTGGATGCTTGGGCCGTAGGTGGTCTTGACTGCGCTAAAGAATCCACGCACGTCGTGGTTGTCGGCTAGCTGCTGGATCTCCTGCACTTTCTCCACCCACCATCTGTTCTTTAGGTCGCAAGTTTTTTGTTGGACCTCGGCCTTCAGGCATCTGTAGAGCTGCTTTCTTGCTCTCGAGTTCTGTTGCTGTTTCCAGATCAGGAATGCCTTGCGCTTGCAGCTTATTAGCTCCTGGATCTCCTGGTCGTTCTCATCAAGCCAGTCTTGGTGTTTCCTGGTCGAGTGACCGAGCGTCTCTTCACAGGTGCTGATTATGGAGGCCTTGAATGCAGACCAGACGCTGTGGACACTCTGTGTCTCTGAATCACTGGGAGTCGTCAGGTTGGTTGTGAGGCGCAGGCTGAATAGGGCTTTCTTAGCAGGGTCTTTGAGTGCTCCAGCGTTGATTTTCCTGCCGCCGCTGTTTTGGGGCTACATTGGTGGAGATGACAGAGCGGATTAGGCGGTAGTCTGTCCAGCAGTCGTCAGCTACTGTCATGGCACGGGTGATGCGGACGTCCTTGTGGTCCCTCGCTCGGACGAAGATGTAGTCCAGCAGATGCCAGTGCTTGGAGCGAGGGTGTTGCCATGAAACCTTGTACTTCTGTCTCTCTGACAGAACAAGGTGTCGGTTATGACAAAGCAATGTTCTAAGCATTTCGTCAGGAGGAGGGTGCCGTTGGAGTTGGCTTTCCCTACCTCCTCTCTGCCGATCACACCTCCCCAGAGGTCTGTGTCCTTTCCAACTCTGGCGTTAAAGTCGCAAAGGAGGATCAGCTTGTCGCCCGTTGGGACTCGGGATAGGGATTGTTCGAGGCTGGAGTAGAATTCCTCTCTGGTCTCGTCTGTGGCTTCCAGTGTTGGGGCATACACACTGATGACCGTAGCGCACTGGTTGCAGGCTAGGGTGAGCCGAAGAGTCATGAGGCGTTCGTTTATTCCGCAAGTGGAGTCTCTGAGACGTCCAACTAGCTCATTTTTTATGGCGAAGCCTACCCCATGGAGGCGGCGTTCTTCTTCAAGTTTGCCTTTCCAGAGAAGATGTAACCACCGCCTTGCTCCTTGAGCTGGCCTTCCCCTGCCCGCTGGGTCTCGCTTAGGGCGGCGATGTCTATGTCGAAACGTCTGAGCTCCTGGGCAACGATAGCAGTATGGCGTTCTGGTCTGTTGCTGTTGGGGTTGTCCATGAGGGTCCTGACGTTCCTGGGCCCGAACTTCATTTTAAAGGATGGAAGATGCCTGTGCGTGAATTCTTTTATCGTGGGGTGGCCGTTGCACATCAGCTACCATACGGGCTTGACAAAGCAAGGTCTTGGTCCAATGGCAAGGGGATCCAAGACGATTGGTTACCAGGCTCTGCTACATCAGCCTAGCACACACACACAAACATACTCCTACTGTCATCCTCCCTCCTTCCTGCAGGTCCTCTCTGCCTGGGTTTGATAGGATGCAGTGTGATCCTCCCGACCTCGCTGTTGGCCCGTGCTGCACCTTCCCTGGGCCCTGCCCCCGCTGCTGGTCCACGCTGCACCACTCCTGCGCCACTGACCCTGCTCCCCTCGCCGCTCCTCTCGCGCTCTTTACAGCGCCACACTTTAGGAAGGATGTGAAGGCCCTTGAGAGGGTGCAGAGGAGATTTACCAGAATGATTCCGGGGATGGGGGATCTTACTACAAGGACAGGTTGGAGAAGCTGGATTTGTTTTCATTAGAGCAAAGGAGGTTGAGAGGTGATTTGATAGAGGTGTACAAAATTATGACAGGTTTGGATAGGCTAGACGGGGAAAGGCTGTTCCCACGAGTTGATGGTATAAGGACTAGGGGACACAGATTTAAGGTTTTGGGCAAGAGATACAGGGGGGATATGAGGAAAAACTTTTATACGCAGCGAGTGGTGAAGACCTGGAACTCGCTGCCGACGGAAGTGGTGGAAGCGGACACACTCAATGTTTTCAAAGGGAGACTGGATAGGCACTTGAGGGAAATAAACTTGCAGGACTACGGGGATAGAGCGGGGAATGGGACTGACTGGATTGCTCTACAGAGAGCCGGCACAGACTCAATGGGCTGAATGGCCTCCTTCTGTGCCGTTATGACTCTATGACTCTATAAGATCTAGTAGCCATAAACTCTGGGCATCCACAAGATGCTTTGGGCCATCAGCAGCAGTAGAACTGTATACCATCACAATCTGTAACCTCATGACCCAACATAAGCTGGTTGAATAGTAGACATTGTGTTAAGAGATAGTTGTAGGCATCTTTTGCTGAATATTGTTCTGTAAACACAGCTAGATTACAATGAGTTCTCTATTTCTTCCTTTCTCAGGTTGATGGCTATGCTGTTCCATGTTTCTCACTCCTGTGCACCCACCTTATTCTGGGGATGTAGGTGTTTCCCTATTGCCTTCATTATCATCTCCTTCAGCTTCTGGAAGTAGCAAGCTTTTCTTCATTGCGATGTTATGTAGTATGCAGCAAGCTATGTTGACTCTGGAGACTCTCCCTGGGTTGTAATGCAGAGCTCCACCAGATTTATTCAGCTACCTAAAATTAAACCTCAGGGTGCCTATCGACTACTCCATCACATTTCTTGTAGTTCTATTGCCTCCCTCTGTCTGTGGAAGCCTTACAGGAATCATCATCAGCCGATCAGCCAACTTGATACATGGCTCCGAGTCTTGAGGGCTGGTATGGTAGATCCAATAAGAACCAATTGGACCCAATGTCCACTTCTAGAAATTGGCAGGGATTCAAACATCCCTGAGATCACAAACATGTGCTGGGATTGCTCCGTAATGCACCTCCTCTGGCTTTGCGAGGCTGCATCTCCTGATTGCTGCATGACAGTAGAGATCCTTGAAGCAGTTGACTATTTGAGGCACACAATCCATACATGGCTGAAGGCAGGGTGAGCATTTTGAACTTCTCTCAATTTTTCTCCCAGTTTTTGAAACCAATAGGATTGAACGGTATGTTCTTGGGGACTACAAAATAATGGCCCAGAATTTGTGGTCAGCGATGAAGCAAAGGCGTTCGCTGCTGGCCCTGAATAAAGCTGCCATCAGACATCTCTTGATCTCTGTGGTGAGAAGTTTGCCTTTTTCAACACTTAAGTGATTTGAGAGCAGTATAGTGGGGAATCCCATACGTGATCTGCTATGATGTCAACAAGCTGTCTAAGCAGCCAATCACAATGCAGAATTCTCACAGACAGGGGAGCAGGAAATGAGAATCTGCTTTTATCCCGACTTTTAAAAAATGTTACAGAGAGCAAAACAAAGATTGGGGCTCTCACATGGGGATAGGGTAGAACCTGAAATAATCATGAAAAAACTTTTTTTTTTTTAATTCTCTTAAAAATTGTAATTTTTATCATAATGGAGAAATTTGATACTCCACAAAATTAAAATTATTTTATCAGAGCCATAACATTTGTTAAGCAGTCAATATGCTGTAAAACCCCAGTTACATCTAATACAACAAGGCCTAACATTTAATGGGGTAGTTAACAGAGATATTACTGCGGAAAACCCCAAGTTTTCGTCAGTTTCACAGATTTCACTGATAGCTGGCTATGGGTGGGTGGGGTGGGGGGGAGCCACAGCACAGCCAGTGTCGGAGTAGTGAATGACTGACCGCAACTTCAGGATTTCCGTGTTTAGATGGGCATCTGCTACATCCTGAAGTTGCGGTCAGTTTCAAAGGGGTAATAATGGCGAATGCTGCAAGTTTGCTGTTATTACCCACCGCAAATTCCGGCTCACTGTTTCTTCGAAAAAGGAGAGGTGCAAATGTCCGAAGGGGGCTCAGCAAAACAAGTTTGGGAACCTCTGCCCCAGTGAATGTTTCAATAGTTTACTGAGAGCCAGGGAAATAACAGATGATTGGAGCAAAGTGCATGTGATGCTCCTGTTTAAAAAAGGATTAAATTCACAACTTTTGACTGATGAGTTTAACCTTAGTGGTGGGGAACTCAATGGAGAGCATCATTAGGGGTGCCATTAATAATCACCTACAACACTATGGCTTGATAGGAGATACTTAACATGACTTCAGAAACAGAGATCATGTTTGACAAATCTGGTCCACTAGATTGGTAAATCATGGAGATCTGGTAGATGTCATCCAATGGGATTTAAAAATTTTCGATAAAATGTCACACCTATGTGCTAATATTAAGTCCCATGGTGTTAAGGGTGATATTTCAAGATGATTGAAAATATCTGAAGGCCCTTGAGAGGGTGCAGAGGAGATTTACCAGAATGGTTCCGGGGATGGGGGATCTTAGCTACAAGGACAGGTTGGAGAAGCTGGATTTGTTTTCATTAGAGCAAAGGAGGTTGAAGGGTGATTTGATAGAGGTGTACAAGATTATGACGAGTTTGGATAGGCTAGATGGGGAAAGGCTGTTCCCACTAGTTGATGGTACAAGGACTAGGGGACACAGATTTAAGGTTTTTGGGCAAGAGATACAGGGGGGATGTGAGGAAAATCTTTTTTACGCAGTGAGTGGTGAGGACCTGGAACTCGCTGCTGACGGAAGTGGTGTTTTCAAGGGGAGACTGGATAGACACTTGAGGGAAATAAACTTGCAGGGCTACGAGGATAAAGCGGGGGAGTGGGACTGACTGGATTGCTCTACAGAGAGCAGGCACGGACTTGATGGGCCGAATGGCCTCCTTCTGTGCCGTTATGACTCTATGACCTTAGGCAAGGAGTGGCTCTAACTAAGTGTGGTTGCTTCCCAATGGGTTCCTGTCACTAGTGGGGTTCCCTAGGGTTTAGTGCTGGGTCCCTTCCTGTTTACGTTTAATGATCTGGACCAGAGCATAGATAATACATTTATTAAATTTGGCCATGATACTAAATTATGCAGGACAGTCATGACCTTAGGAGAAGGAAATAGATTACAACTACATTTGAATAAATTGGAGATGTGGATGCGAGGTTAGCAACTTATCTTCAATGTAGCATCATTAACATACAAGTGTGTAGAATATTTGAGGAGATGGGGCTGGGTAAAACTAAGGGCCACCCATTTAAATTGGGAAAGCAGAGAGTGGGGTTGGATGTGCTTAAGTTTTATGTTTTACAGAAGATCATCGACTTGTGGAACAGCATTCAGAGGTGGTAATCAGCTGTGACGCCTTGCAATTCTTCAAGAAGATATGAGATGCTTTTCTGAAAAATTACAAGATCAGAGCAGAAGGAAGGTAAGATTTTGGATAATAACTAGCTGGTTGGGGCCTCCAGGGGCTTGCCTGAGTGCCTTTGAGGGCCCAGTGAGCAATTTTTGATAGATGTTTCTTGAATTGACTGCAGGTTTCTGTGTTTTCTTTTGCCTTTGTCAGGAGATGGGGGCACTGGAATGAATCAATTATACGTGTGGTGAGCGTGTATTGGCCTGACAATGGATGTTTGTTTAAAAAGTCTTTGTTATTAATTGAGTCTTCCATGGTTCAGTAAGTTACTGCTGAAGGGAATGTGATAAGAGAGTCAGTGTTGGCCATGTCCATGTTTAAAATAGGCATTTTGATTTCACTAATTTCTCCCCTGTTTTTATTCTTTCTGAAGGCAGTGACAAATACTGGAGCATGCTTTCTCTGATTCTGGCAGCCCCTTAATATTTCAATTAAGTGGATATTTCTGTGTGAGTCTTGCTTCTGCGAGTAGACAGAATGCTTGACTTGGAGGGCAAAATAATCCTGTCCTCACCTGATGTCCACACAAACAAGCATCTGGTATAGGCATGAACATTCCCAGGTCAGGTATAATACACCCAGCTCCAGAAAAAAGTTCCCTTTACCCTGGATCAACGATAAGCTACTGCCTCAATCGCAGAAGAGCACCACAACTGCACCAATGTATTTCTTTGAATTTCCCACACGTCCATCCATGAGGGCTCTCTGAATTAAATTATCAATCTAGTGCCAAATTAGGATCAGTTTTGTGCTTTAAGTCTATGTCTACTAGGGCTTGAGTTGAGACAGATCAAATTGATTTCATGTAGGGTTAGGGATGCCAATTTTGACCAGTCTTAATACAGGGCTCTGGATGGATGGTAGGGTTTAGGCATGATGTCTTATGGTTTGAAAAATGCTCTGCACATGCATGAGAAAAGTATGTTCGTGCTTTTGCACAGTACCTTTTTTTAATGCAGTAATTGAAACTGAACTTCTTGCTGTTTTGTTTTCAGTTATCCAAGTTACCAGGTGGCCGACCTCTAAACTCGACTGTCCCATTCAAAATTGGATGGGTTGTCACGCTGTGCAGAATCCTTAGAGTGAACAGAGGAGATTTCTTTCTATTAGTCTTGTTTTTTTTAAAATCCATATTTCAGAGGTGAAAAGGCAGTGCGTCAACACATCCGTTTTAATATATATATAAAACAATAATGTGACTTCCACTCTAGCATAGGTTACAAATCTACAAAAAGCAACAGTCTCAAAGTGTCAGGGGGTCAGGGAAGGAGGATTCTCTCTGCAATCACTGCCTTTTAGAAAGATAGTTCGTTGAGCTTGCTTCCAATAATCCTATTCATTTGGAAGCAATTTCCGCCAGATTCTCCCAATCTCCTGTTGCAACTTTGGCAGAAGATTGGTGGAAACCCAGAAGAAACGGCGGAAACAACCATTTATTGCCTTTTATGCTGTTTCTCCAGTGGTTCCTCTAATCCTCCACTGAAGTTATGGCAACAATCAGAAGAATCCTTGGGAAAACGACTGGTGTAGGTCTTATTACAGTCAACATGATAAAGTATTAGCAATGGCTATGAGTATATAAAGTAGGTTTTGTAGTATCACAAAACCTATTTAATATACTTATAGCCATTGCTAATACTATCAGTCTGTCAAATATGAATGCAATGTATTCAGTCTCTCCACTTAAACAGAATACAATTTAAAAAGAGAACAGATGTTACTGAAAGCATCAACAATGAACAGGTAGGACTACTGAGAATAACATCCAAAAATGACTCATTAAAGGTGCTGTACAACGAATGAAAAGACTGTCACTATTTAAATTGATATAGTGAGGTTATTCACTTTGGTAGGAAGAATAGAAAAACAGATTATTTTTTAAATGGTGAGAAACTTTCAAATGTTGGTGTTCAGAGAGATTTGGGTGTCCTCGTGCAAGAAACACAGAAAGCTAGCATGCAGGTACAGCAAACAATAAGGAAGGCAAATGGCATGTTGGCCTTTATTGCCAGGGGTTTGGAGTATAAGAGTAAGGAAGTCTTGCTACAATTGTACAGGGCCTTGGTGAGACCACACCTGGAGTACTGTGCACAGTTTTGGTCTCCTTATCTAAGGAAGGATATACTTGCCTTGGAGGTGGTGCAACGAAGGTTCACTAGATTGATTCCTGGGATGCGAGGGCTGTCCTATGATGAGATATTGTGTAGAATGGCCTATACTCTCTGGAGTTTAGAAGAATGAGAGGTGATCTCATTGAAACATACAAGATTCTGAAGGGGATTGACAGGGTAGATGCTGAAAGGTTGATTCCCCTGGCTGGAGTGTCTAGAACTAAGGGGCGTAGTCTCAGGATAAGGGGTTGGTCAGAATTTCTTCACTTAGAGGGTTGTGAATCTTTGGAATTCTCTGCCCCAGAGGGCTGTGAATGCTGAGTCTTTGAGTATATTCAAGGCTGAGATAGATAGATTTTTGGACTCTAGGGAAATCAAGGGATATGGAGATCGGGTGGGAAAGTGGAGTTGAGGTCGATGATCAGCCATGATCTTATTGAATGGTGGAGCAGGCTCGAGGGGCCGTATGGCCTACTCCTGCTCCTATTTCTTCTGTTATAGAATAAGTGCAGTGTGACTACAGAAGTAGAATTAGGAACAATACTTAGTGCTGTTTATTGCATTTGAAATATATGACTTTGGAGAGGCGGCAAATTCTTGCTTGCATGAACTGTGCTTGTGTTTTTAATCTAAAATAATCAATACAAATTTAAGATCCCTAAATGAATAAGTCAGGGTAATTCACAAATATTCAGGAATAACATGATGTTTCCAAAAATAAAATTTTAACTTCTAATATATCATTTCAGAGGTGCATATTTGCAGCTAATTGATGTTTCAGAATTAATTTGAACATTACACTGGTGATGATTAATTTACCACTGTTTCTATATATTACACATTAGGTTAATGATGTGTGTTGTTAAATTAGCATATTGAATTAATTGGATATCATTCCCTCTGCACAGATGATAGGTGTGCTTGCACAGATTAGACAAGGGGAAGTCAGAATCAGAGAGAAGATAAGAAAGGAGTGCCCACTTTATCAACTGACAAGCAAAGAACACCTTCATGCTCAGTCAGTCCTTGCTAATAAGACAAAATGGGACAAGTTGTTTGAAACAGCAGTCCTAAGCAACTTGTCTACTTTAGCTTAATGTTCTATGAGCCACATGAAATATAAGATTTCTTTAAAGCTAGCAACAAAAATACATTCTTGTTCATTACTATTTAAAGACAATTAATTTTGAAACAAAATATGATTTTTCTGTATCACTGTTTCTCCTAACTCCACAGATCAACCTTGAAGTTGTGTGTCCAGGGACGACTGGTTAGTGCAGTGGGTTAGAACACAGTCCTTTCACCTCTGGGAACCTGGACCCAAACAGATGGGCTGCATGCCTGCTCTCTCTGACAGCTGTTAAGGGTCCTAAATGAAATGGTTTTGGGACACCTTATGCTAGTTGGCGATGCACATGCTTAAATGGCTTCACAATTCACAAATGACACAAAAATATGAATAAAACAAAATTTGGACAGATGAGTGCTGAACAGAATGCAGGGCCTGCATTGAACTACTTTAGACCTTTTGAAAAGGCACAAAAGTGTCCAAATGTAGGCCAATTTGGGTCATCTAGAAAAAATGCAAGTGCATACATACAGGATGTAATATTGATAGCCTAGAAATGACTTGATAATATTAGTGGACAAAAGTTTAACACGTTTGTGTGACATTCCTTTGCCCATTATTTTAGAAGAGGCCATTTAAATGAAATAGATTAATTCCTGCATTAAAATATCAGACATATGTTAAGCATTGTCATTTCTAGACTTGTATGTATATTTGCCACCATTGTTCAATACAATAAGATTGAAAACCTTCTTGCTATGTTTCATTTTGTATTTTCATCTTGCAGCTCGATTGATTTTTGAGGCGGTTCTAATCATTTCCCAGTTGGCCTACTCATCTCTGGCATGCTGATGATTTAATAAGACTTTAATAAAGAACCCTCCCATGCCTCCTCCACCCTCACCTCCAATAACACTATGTCACTAAGATCAAGGCCATCCTTTCAGCTGCCTCTGCCACTTCCCTCCCTTCCCCTAGCCCACCAAGGCCAAACTTCTCCTAATGCTCCCTGCTGCCCTAGCCCTGAACTCACATCTTTCTTTATTTCAATCCCATCTCTCACCATGCTCTCTCCGAGCTCATCTTCTCCATGAGACCCACCTCCTGCTCCCTCGACCCTATTCCCACTAAACTGTTGACCACCCAATTTCTCTTCCTGGCCCCCATGTTAGCTGATGTTGTTAACAGATTCCTCTCCTCAGGTACTGTCCCCCTCCCCTTCAAATCTGCCACCATCACCCCTCTCCTCAAAAAACTCACCTTTGACCCCTCTGTCCTTGCAAACTACTGCCCTACCTCCAACCTCCCTTTCCTCTCCAATGTCCTTGAACATGTAACCTCCCAAATTCGTGCCCATCTTTCCCACAATCCCATGTTTGATTCCCCCAATCAGGTTTCTGCCCCAACCACAGTACTGAAACGGCCCTTATCGAAGTCACATATGACATTCTATGTGACTGTGACCGTGATAAACTATCCCTACTCACCCTTCTCGACCTATCTGCAGCCTTCGACACAGTTGACCACACCATCCTCCTCCAACGACTCTCCTCTGTCATCCAGCTGGGTGGAACTGCCCTTGCCTGGTTCCATTCTTATCTGTCGAATCGTAGCCAGAGAATCACCTGCAATGGCTTCCCTTCCCACTTCCGCACCATTACCTCTGGAGTTCCCTAAGGATCTATTCTTGGCCCCCTTCTATTTCTCATCTACATTCTTCCCTTCGGTGACATCATCTGAAAACACAACATCAGGTTCAACATGTACAGTGACAACACTCAGCTCTATCTCACCACCACCTCTCTTGACCCCTCCACTGTCTCTGATTTGTCACACTGCTCATATGACATCCAATATTGGATGAGCAGAAATTTTCTCCAACTAAATATTGGGAAGATCGAAGCCATTGTCTTTGGTCCCCGCCATAAAATCTATTCCCTGACCACCGTTTCCATCCCTCTTCCTGGCAACTGTCTGAAGCTGAGCCTGACTGTTCGCAACCTTGGTGTTGTGTTTGACCCTGAGATGAGCTTCCGACTACATATCTCCTCCATCACCAAGAGTGCCTACTTCCAACTCCATAACATCGCCCAACTCGGACCCTACCTCAGCTCATCTGCTGCCAAAGCCCTCATCCATGCCTTTGTTACCTCTAGACTTGACGATTCCAATGCTCTCCTGGCTGGCCTCCCATCTTCCACCCTACATAAATTTGCGCTCATCCAAAATTCTCCTGCCTGTATCTTAACTCATCCTTGATTTCAAATCTCTCTATGGCCTTGTCCCTCCCTATCTCTGTAATCTCCTCCAGCCATACAAGCCTTCGAGATCTCTGCACTCCTCCAATTCAGACATCTTGCGCATCCCTGATTTTAATCACTCCACCATCGGCGGCCACGCTTTCAGCTGCCTTTTCCCTCCACCTTTCTACCTCTCTCTCCTCCTTTAAGATGCTCCTTAAAACCTATCTCTTTGAGCAAGTTTTTGGTCATCTGTCCTGATATCTCCTTCTGTGGCTTGGTGTCAAATTGTGTTTGATAACACTCTTGTGAAATGCCTTGGAATGTTTTGCTACATTAAAGGCGGTATATAATGCAAGTTGTTGTTGTTGTTGTTTAACTCCCAGGTATGTCCTGTCCACAAAAAGCAGGACAAATCCAACCCGGCCAATTACCGCCCCATCAGTCTACTCTCAATCATCAGCAAAGTGATGGAAGGTGTCATCGACAGTGCTATCAAGCGGCACTTACTCGCCAATAACCTACTCACTGATGCCCAGTTTGGGTTCCGTCAGGACCACTCTGCTCCCGACCTCATTACAGCCTTGGTCCAAACATGGACAAAGGAGCTGAATTCCAGAGGTGAGGTGAGAGTGACTGCCCTCGACATCAAGGCAGCATTTGACTGAGTGTGGCATCAAGGAGCCCTAGTAAAACTGAAGTCAATGGGAATCGGGAGGAAAACTCTCCACTGGCTGGAGTCATACCTAGCACAAAGGAAGATGGTTGTGGTGGTTGGAGGTCAATCATCTCAGTCCCTGGACATCGCTGCAGGAGTTCCTCAGGGCAGTGTCCTAGGCCCAACCATCTTCAGCTGCTTCATCAAAGACCTTCCCTCCAACATAAGGTCAGAAATGGGGATGTTCGCTGATGACTGCACAGTGTTCAGTTCCATTCACAACTCCTCAGATAATGAAGCTGTAAATGCCCGCATGCAGCAAGATCTGGACGACATTCAGGCTTGGGCTGATAAGTGGCAGGTAACATTCGCGCCACACAAGTGCCAGGCAATGACTATCTCCAACAAGCGAGAGTCTAACCACTGTCCCTTGACATTCAACGGCATTACCATCGCCGAATCCCCCACCATCAA
Source organism: Squalus acanthias (assembly GCA_030390025.1). NCBI lineage: Eukaryota > Metazoa > Chordata > Chondrichthyes > Squaliformes > Squalidae > Squalus > Squalus acanthias. The sequence goes on along the minus strand of CM059432.1, from coordinate 76,960,211 downwards.
CATCCTGGAGGTCACCATTGACCAGAAACTTAACTGGACCAGCCACATAAATACTGTGGCAACAAGAGCAGGTCAGAGGCTAAGTATTCTGTGGCGAGTGTCTCACCTCCTGACTCCCCAAAGCCTTTCCACCATCTACAAGGCACAAGTAAGGAGTGTGATGGAATATTCTCTACTTGCCTGGATGAGTGCAACTCCAACAACACTCAAGAAGCTCAACACCATCCAGGACAAAGCAGCCTGCTTGATTGGCACCCCATCCACCACCTTAAACATTCATTCCCTCCACCACCGGCGTACTGTGGCTGCAATGTGTACCCTCTACAAGATGCACTGCAGCAACTCGCCAAGGCTTCTTCGGCAGCACCTCCCAAACCCGCGACCTCTACCACCTAGAAGGACAAGGGCAGCAGGCGCATGGGAACACCACCACCTCCAAGTTCCCCTCCAAGTCACACACCATCCTGTCTTGGAAGTATATCGCCGATCCTTCATTGTCACTGGGTCAAAATCCTGGAACTCCCTCCCTAACAGCAGTCTGGGAGTACCTTCACCACATGGACTGCAACGGTTCAAGAAGGCGGCTCTTCACCACCTTCTCAAGGGCAACTAGAGATGGGCAATAAATGCTGGCCTTGCCAGCGATGCCCACATCCCATGAATGAATTAAAAAAAAACTCATACCTGAAAACATTAGTAATTCCATATCTTTATTCAATGTGTTCAATGCCTTAGACACAATGGTCAAAAAAACAACTCAATTTATTTAATATTCTGTGCATAAGCAGACCATTTATAAAGGAAATTGTCCCTCTGGTGAATACAATACATATTTTATGATTGAACCACTTTTATCATTTACAGTATAGCATCATGGTACTTCCAGATAGAAACAGTCATCATAGTCTGATCTCACCCTAAAGCATATCTCCCTGGAAGCGAATAGAGATATAGGGTGAGAAATTCAATAGGCATCGCGATCGGAACATGGGCCTGATGATGTCAGCGAGCAGCACAAGTATAATTAGAGCACGTGTCTTATTTGATTATTGTTGGGAAGAGAGGGAAATCGGGTGTCAGTGACATCATTTGAAGGCAGTCTGTACCTCTTAAAGGGGAGGTGCACTTTGGCTACTGTCATCTGAATTACAGTTCAGCACTGGAAACGGCAGGTGTGATGCCAGAAGGGCCCCCCAATTTTCAAACGCTGCTCTGGAGGTGTTGGTGGAGGAGGTAGCCAGGAGGAGGCAGCTGCACTTTCCAGCCAATGGGAGAAGAGTGCCGGGCCAAGTTGCCTGGCAACAGTGGGCAGAGGTGGCAGAGCAGGTGAATGTGAGCAGGATAGTACCCAGGACCTGGCTGCAATGCCGGAAAAAATACAATGATCTGACCGACTGAAACAGCGATTTACTTGTACTTCTTTCAATTTAGTATACTGTATTCGCTGCTCACGATGCGGTCTCCTCTACATTGGGGAGACCAAACGCACACTGGGGAGACCAAACGCAGATTGGGTGACCCCTTTGCGGAACACCTCCGTTCAGTCCGCAAGAATGACCCCGCGCTTCCGGTCGTCTGTCACTTTAATTCTCCGCTCCACTCCTACTCTGACCTCTCTGTCCTCGGCCTCCTACATTGTTCCAATGAAGCTCAACTTAAGCTCGGAACAGCACCTCATCTTTCAATTAGGCACTTTACAGCCTTCCGGACTTAACATTGAGTTCAACAATTTCAGATCATAACCTCTGCCTCCATTTTTACGGACAGCAGTTGTTGATGATTCTGGTTTTCCCATTTACACTTCCTCTAGACTCATCTTTTGTTTCTTTACTTGTCCCATTACCACTCCCTTTTCTCTTACACCATCATCTCTTTTGTCATTTAATCTAACCTGCCTACCACCCTATCACATACCTTCCCTATTGTTCTTTCCTCCCATCCCCCTTTTCCCTGCCTCTGTACTTGCTTAAAACCTGTTACATCTATAACTTTTTCCAATTCTGATGAAAGGTTATCGACCTGCAACATTAACTGTTTCTCTCTCCACAGATGCTGCCTGACCTGCTGAGTATTTTCAGGATTTTCTGTTTTTATTAATGATCTGACCAAGTTGCTACGTTAACACTCCTACTTACATCTCTCTTACTCTCTGTTTAGCACTGCACAACCTATAGCTCCAACGCTCACAAGTCTTCCCTCTGCTGCTTCCCTTCATTCTCCTGCAATCACAGGAACACACATCACTCAACATCCTTCTGCTGCTCCTGGCACACTCTACATCTGCTACTGTCCTCACAATTATGTCTCTCACTTCCCCACACCTGTGCCATGTTTCACATGCTAGAATAATAGAATGGTTACAGCACGGAAGAAGGCCATTCAGCCCGTTGAGCCCATGCCAACTCTCAGCTAGTCCCACTCCCCCGCCCTTTCCCTGTAGCCCTGAATTTTTTTTTCCTTCAGGTACTTATCCAACTCCCTTTTGAAAGATACGATTGAGTCTGCCTCCACCACCCTTTCAGGCAGCGCATTCCAGATCTTAACCACTCGCTGCGTAAAAAAGTTTTTTCTTAATTCGCCTTTGGTTCTTTTGCCAATCACCTTAAATCTGTGTCCTCTGCTTCTCGATCCTTCTGCCAATGGGAACAGTTTTTCTCTATCTACTCTGTCCAGACCCTTCATGATTTTGAACACCTCTATCAAATCTCCTCTCAATTTTCTCTTCTCCAGTCTATCAACGTAACTGAAGTCCATCATTCCTGGAACCATTCTCGTAAATCTTTTCTGCACCTTCTCTAAGGCCTTCACATCCTTCCTAAAGTGTGGTGCCCAGAATTGGACACAATACTCCAGTTGGCGCCGAACCAGTGTTTTATACAAGTTCATCATAATTTCCACACTTTTGTACTCTATACCTCTATTCATGAAGCCCAGGATCCCGTAAGCCTTTTTAACTGCTTTCTCAACCTGCCCTGCCACCTTCAACGATTTGTGCACACATACCCCTAGGTCTCTCTGTTCGTGCACTCCCTTCAAGATTGTACCATTTAGTTTATATGTCCTCTCCTCATTCTTTCTACAAAAATGTATCACTTCGCACTTTCCTGCATTAAATTTCATCTGCCACGTGTCCGCCCATTTCACCAGCCTGTCAATGTCTTCCTAATGTCTATCACTCTCCTCCTCACTGTTCACTATACTGCCAAGTTTTGTGTCATCTGCAAATTTTGAAATTGTGCCCTGTACACCCATGTCCAAATCATTAATATATATCAAGAAAAGCAGTGGTCGTAGAACCGACCCCTGGGGAACACCACTGTATACCTTCCTCCAGTCCGAAAACAACAACATTCTACCTTGACAGACATATCTTCACAACTTTAGATTTCAGACTTGGCTCAGTAGGTAGCACTCTTGTTTCTGAGTGAGATGGTTGTGGGTTCAAAGTCCCACTGCAGGACTTGAGCACATAATCTAGGCTGACACTTCAATGTAGTACTGAAGCAGTGCTGCAGTGTCGAAGGAGCTGCCTTTCGGATGAAATGTAAACCAAATGTCTGCCTTCTCAGGTAGATATAAAAGATCCCACAGCACTTTTTGAAGAGAGTAGGTGAGTTCTCCCGATATCCTGGCCAACATTTATCCCTCAACCAGTGCCACCAAAAAACAGATTATCTGGCCATTAACCACACTGCTGTTTTTGGGACCTTGCTGTGCACAAGTTCGCTGCCGCATTTCTCCGCATTGCCTGTGAAGCACTTTGAGATGTCTTGAGGTCGTGAAAGGTGCTATATATACTTTCTTTTCCACCAGGTCACTCTCTAATACACTTAGACCACGAAAATCCCCTGCTTGCACCAGTAGTTAAGTCCGGTTTCGGCAATGGCGATCGCCTCGCTTCCAGCCACTTCCAGCGCTGGCCATGGTGGCCACCATTTTGGGCAGGTCGCTAGTGCGGCTGTTGCCTGCGTGCGGCGGAAGAATGCAAATGAGGCAGATTGTGACATCAATCAGCATGCAACGCTGATTTGTTGCACGACAATCAACGCCGCCTCTTAAACATGCACATTGAACGTACGTTCAGCTGCACGACGGAACCACCACCAGCGCTATTTAAACGGATACATCCAACTTGCAGGTAAGTTGATTTGTTCTCTTGTACTGGCTGCTGCAGAGTTTATATTGATACTGGCTTGCTGGAACACATTTATAAATTTGGTAAAGTATGCAAGAAGGTGTTGGCTGCAACTGAAAGGTCTCTGACTACACCACTTGCTCCCAATCATGGGGGCTCTAGTTGCAGTCCTCCTCGCGCTGCAGCATGACAGGGAGATGGAGCAGAGGCAGCAAAGACAAGCTGCTCGCAGAGGGAGGAGGAGGAAGGGGAGGAGGGCTCTCAGTAGGAGGCCTTACCCACCTAGGGTCTTCAGGGAGCACTTCTCCTACCTGCGCTTAAACCAGGAGCAGTGTATTCAGAGCCTCCACTTCATCAAGGAGGTGGTCACAGAACGCTGCCACCTCTTGGAACCAGACCTTCAGCCTCAGAGCAGGGTGACGGCAGCGCTGCCAGTGGCCCCTAAGGTGACCGTGGCCCTGATTTTTTTCACCACTGGATCATTTCAGGCTGGAGCAGATGACTTATCTAACATCTCCCAGTTTGCCGTCCATCGCTGCATCCGCGAGGTCACAGAGGCTCTTTATTCCAGGAGAAGGGACTTCATTGTCTTCTCTCTGAACAGAGTGAAGCAGGAGGAGCGCGCCTGTGGTTTTTCCAGGATATCAGGCGGCCTCATGGTGCAGGGCACCCTCGACTACACACATGTGGCTTTGCGGGCGCCGCATAGCAATCCTGAGATGCTCCGTAACCGCGAAGGGTACCACTCTCTTAATGTACAGTTAGTGTGAAACCATGCCCAGCACATCATGATGGTGAATGCCTGGTGTCCTGGCAGCAGTCAGGATGCCTTCATCCTGCGCCAGTCCGCTATGCCAGCAATCTTCCAGCTACCACGTCGAACCCGAGGTGGCTGCTCGGAGACAAGGGCTATCCGCTCTACACCTGGCTGATGACTCCCCTCCACAACCCCACCACTCGTGGCCAACACTCATATAATGAGCGCCATGAGGAACGTCATCGAGCAGGCCATCGGGGTGCTCAAGCAACGGTTCCGCTGCTTTGACCGCTCGGGAGGGGTCCTCCAGTACACACTGGAGCAGGCGTCCCATTTCGTGTTGGTCTGCTGCATCCTCCACAACTTGGCCATCATGAGGACACAGCCCTTGCCACTACGGGTTCTGTGACTACCTCAGGAGGAGGAGGAGGAGGAAGAACAGAAGGATGAAGAGGAAGAGGAGGAGGCAGGGAAGTGGCAGGCAGCAGATCCCCGTTCCGGACGGGATTGTCCGTGTGCGCATCATCAGACTCCGGTTCCAATGAATGAAGCCCCAGATCCGCGTTGCTCAATAGTTCCCCTCCTTACCATCTCTCTGTCACGGAACATCACAGTGTCCTCTTGGGCACAAAGCTGAAATGAAAGCCACCACAAAACAAACATTCCAAACAAAATTTATAAATGATTAATTTGAATCTTACATAATAAAGACAACTAATCACCCTTGTGCATTCCCTTAGTGTCTGTCTTTTGTGTGCCTTTGCCTATTCTAGTGCTCCTACACAGTGCTACCCCAGGGGCTGCAACATGGCTGGTGGAAGGTTGCTGACTTTCTGTGGGGGAGACTACAGATGGTCTTGCAGGATGACCTCGAGCAGCTCTGGGCCCAGAAGGCCCGACTGTAGACTACACCATCTCGGCCTGGGCGGCAGCAGTCTGGGCTGGCTGACAGACAGGCAACTGCAATGGCTCTGGTGGTGTGGCAGGTGTGGGAGTACAACTGCTGTCATCCTGCATGAGAGCTGTTTGAGCTTACATAAGAACATAAGAAATAGGAGCAGGAGTAGGCCTTTCAGCCCTTCGAGCCTGCTCCGCCATTCAATGAGATCATGGCTGATCTTCTGCCTCAATTCCATTCACCGGCCTTATCGCCATATCCCTTGATGCCCTTACTAGTCAGAAATCTAGTGACTTCTGTTTTGAATATACTAAATGACTGAGCCTCCACAGCCCTCTGGGGTAGAGAATTCCAAAGATTCACCACCCTCTGTGTGAAGAAATTTCTTCTCATCTCAGTCCTGAATGGCCTACCCTTTATCCTGAGGCTGTGGTCCCTGGTTCTAGACTCCCCAGCCAAGGGAAACATTCTCCCAGCATCCACCCTATCAAGCCCTGTAATAATTTTGTATGCTTCATTGAGATCCCCTCTCATTCTTCTGAATTCAATTTACTCAATCTCTTCTCATACGACAGTCCCACCATCCCAGGAATCAATCTCGTGAACCTTCGTTGCACTCCCTGTATGGCAAGTATATCCTTCCTTAGGTAAGGAGACCAAAATTGCACACAGTACTCCAGGTGTGGTCTCACCAAGGCCCTATATAATTGGAGTAAGACTTCTTTACTCCTGTACTCAAATCCTCTTGTAATGAAGGCCAGCATACCATTTGCCTTCCTAATGGCTTGCTGCACCTGCACATTCACTTTCAGTGACTCGTGTACAAGGACACCCAGGTCCCTTTGAGCATCTGCATTCCCCAATCTTTCACCATTTAGGAAATACTCTGCTTTCTGTTTTTTCTACCAAAGTGGATAACTTTACATTTATCCACATTATAATCCATCTGCCATGTTCTCGCCCACTCACTGAGCCTGTCAAGATCCCCTTGAAGCCTCTTCACATCCTCTTCGCAACTGACACTGCCACCTAGCTTTGTGTCATCAGCAAATTTGGAAATGTTACATTTAGTCCCCTCATCCAAATCATTGATATAGATTGTGAATAGCTGGGGCCCAAGCACCGATCCTTGCGGTACCCCACTAGTCACAGCCTGCCATCCTGAAAAAGACCCGTTTATCCCTACTCTTTGTTTTCTGTCTGTTAACCAATTCTCAATCCATGCTAGTATATTACCCCCAATTCCATGTGCTCTAATTTTGTTCACCAACCTCCTGTGTGGGACCTTATCGAAGGCCTTCTGAAAATCCAAATACACCACATCTACTGGTTCCCCTTTGTCTACTCCACTAGTTACATCCTCAAAGAACTCCAATAGGTTTGTCAAACAGGACTTCCCTTTCGTAAATCCATGTTGACTCTGCCCAATCTTACTATTAGTTTCTAAGTGCCCAGTTATTGCATCCTTTATAATAGATTCCAGCATTTTCCCAACTACTGATGTGAGGCTAACAGGTCTGTAGTTCCCCGTTTTCTCTCTCCCTGCTTTCTTAAATAGCAGGGTTACATTTGCTATCCTCCAATCTGCAGGAACCGTACCAGAATCTATAGAATTTTGGAAGATGACAACCAATGCGTCCACTATCCCAATGGCCACCTCTTTCAAAACCCTAGGATGTAGGTCATCTGGTCCTTGAGATTTATCGACTTTTAGTCCAATTAATTTTGCTGGTACTGTTTTTTTACTAGTAATAATTTCTTTAAGTTCCTCATTCTCGCCACACCCTTGGTTTTCTCGTATTTCTGGGAGGTTTTTTGTGTCATCCTTCGTGAAGACAGAAACAAAGTATTTATTTAATTTCCAAGCCATTTCCTCATTCCCCATTATAAATTCTCCCTTCTCTGACTGTAAAGGACTTACATTTACCTTTGCCAGTCTTTTCCTTTTCACATACCTATAGAAGCTTTTACAATCCGTTTTTATATTTTTCGCTAGTTTGTGCTCATATTCCATTTCCCCTTTCTTTATCAATTTCTTGGTCCCCCTTTGCTGATTTCTAAAAAGATCCCAATCCTCAGGCTGACCGCTTTTTCTGGCAACTTTATAAGCTTCCTCCTTTGACTTAATACTAGCTTTAATTTCTTTTATAAAACAACAACAGAAAATGCTGAAAATACTCAGCAGGCCAGGCAGCATCCGTGGACAGAGAAACAGAGTTAATGGGCTGGATTTTGTCAATGGGGATGTGATGGAGGTGGCACTCCCACTTTTTGGGTTGTAGTCCCACCTCCATCGACTTGTGGCCAACCCACTGTATTTTCCTTTGATTGACCTTGTTAAGCCCGCCCAGCGGGCTTAGCAGGCCAATCAAGGGTCCCTTGGATACAGGTGACGTCAGCCATTGAAATTTCATCTGTCAAGAGCTTTTGACAGATGAAATTTCAGCATTTGACAGCTCTGTGAAGCTGTCAAACACTGACAATATGATTTCTAACTTGAGTCCCTGTACTTAGACTGAGTTAGAAATCAATCCAGCACAGAAAGCAGAGACTGCAGCTTTTGACAGCTCCGCGGCCATTCTGCTTTCTGTGCCGGTGAGCTGAGGGACTCCCGAGAACTGAAGGAAGGAAGCCTGCAGGACAAAGTTAAGGTAAGTACAAGTTTTTAAAACACTTTACACACACCAAACACACTTACCTCTGCACTCATGCACCCATCACTCACCTGCACACCGGACATCTCGACCCCTCCAAGCCCTCCAGACCGACGGTCCACCATGCTAAATCGGCCTGTCGGGAAGCCCACACTTCAGGGCCAAAAATAGGGATTAAGCAAAAAACTGCCTGTTAACTACCTGTTAACAGCAGTTTATTGGCACTAATCCCCTTCCCGCCTTGGGGAGGCGGGTCCCAGCACAGGTCGGGTATCCGCCTCCTGTGAAACTGGCATGGAGGCGGGTTGGGGGTGGGATGGGTTCGGGACCCCCGAATCTGCTATTTTTCCACCACTCCTGCCTCCAAACCCGCCTCCACGGGTCAATGAAAATTCTGCCCAACGTTTCAGGTCTGGGACCCTTCATCAGAACTGGAAAAAGCTGGAGATGTAACAGATATTAAGCAGGTGCAGAGACAGGGTGGGGGGAGTGGAGGGGAGGAAGGAATTGAAGGAATATACTGTGCTTATGTAAGAGGCAGGTGAGATAAAATGTTGCAAATGGGAATGGAAAAATCATACAGCATGAAAAATGGGGGCAGGGGTTATAGTTAGAAATTGTTGAACTCAATGTTGAGTCCAGAAGGCTGTATAGTACCTAATCGAAAGATGAGGTGCTGTTCCTCGAGCTTACGTTGAGCTTCATTGGAACAATGTAATAGGCCGAGGACAGAGAGATCAGAGTGGGAGTGAAGCGGAGAATTAAAGTGACAGGCGACCAGAAGCTCAGGGTCAACCTTACAGACTGAACGGAGGTGTTCCACAAAACAGTCGCCCAATCTGCGTTTGGTCTCCCCAATGTAGAGGAGACCGCATCGTGAGCAGCGAATACAGTATATTAAATTGCAAGAAGTACAAGTAAATCGCTGTTTCACCTGGAAGGGGTGTTTGGGGCCCTGGACAGTGGGAAGGGAGGAGGTAAAAGGGCATGTGTTGCATCTCCTGCGCTTGCATGGGAAGGTGCCAGGCGAAGGGGAAGGGCTGTTAGGGGTGGTTGAGGAGTGGACCAGGGTGTCGCGGAGGGAGCGGTCCCTTCGGAATGCTGAAAGGGGAGGTGAGGGGAAGATGCGTTTGGTGGTGGGATCACGTTGGAGGTGGCGGAAATGGCGAAGGATGATCCGTTGAATGTGGAGGCTGGTGGGGTGAAAGGTGAGGACAAGGGGATCCCTATCGTGGTTCTGGGAGGGAGGGGAAGGGGTGAGAGCAGAAGTGCGGGAAATGGAACGGACACGGTCAAGGGCCGTGTCAACCACAGTAGAGGGGAATCCTCGGTTGAGGAAAAAGGAAGACATGTCGGAAGCACTGGTATGGAAGGTGGCATTGTCAGAACAGACGCAGCGGAGACGGAGAAACTGGGAGAATGGAATAGAGTCCTTACAGGAAGCGGGGTGGGAGGAAGTGTAGTCCAGGTAGCTGTGGGAGTCAGTGGGCTTGGAGTGGATGTTTGTCGAAAGCCGATCGCCAGAAATGGAGACAGAGAAGTCAAGGAAGGGAAGAGAAGAGTCGGAGATGGACCATGTGAAGGTGAGGGAAGGGTGGAAATTGGAACTAAACTGAATGAACTTATCTAGTTCAGGGCGAGAGCAGGAAACGGCACTGATACAGTCATCGATGTACCGGAAAAAAAGGTGAGGGAGGGGACCTGAGTAGGACTGGAACAAAGAATGTTCCACATATCCCTTGAAAAGGCAGGCATAGCTAGGGCCCATGCGGGTTCCCATAGCAACACCTTTAATTTGGAGGAAGTGAGTGGAGTCAGAGGAGAAGTTGTTCAATGTGAGAACAAGTTCAGCCAGGCGGAGGAGGGTGGTGGTGGATGGGGACTGGTTGGGCCTCTGTTCAAGGAAGAAGTGGAGCGCCCTCAGGCCGTCCTGGTGGGGGATGGAGGTGTAGGGTGATTGGACGTGCATAGTGAAAAGGAGACGGGGCCAGGAAACTGGAAACTGTTAAAGTGACGGAGGGCGTCGGAAGAGTCATGAATGTAGGTGGGAAGAGACTGGACAAGGGGAGAAAAAATAGAGTCAAGATAGGAAGAGATAAGTTCCGTGGGGCAAGAACAGGCTGAAACGATGGGTCTACCAGGGCAGTCCTGTTTGTGGATCTTGGGAAGGAGGTAGAAGCGGGCTGTGCGGGGTTGGGGGACTATGAGGTTGGCGGCCGTGGAGGGAAGATCTCCAGAGGAGATGAGGTCAGTGACAGTCTTGGAAACAATGGCTTGATGTTTGCTAGTGGGGTCATGGTCCAGGCGGAGGTAGGAGGAGGTGTCGGAGAGTTGGTGTTCAGCTTCCGCACGGTAGAGGTCGGTTCGCCAAACAACAACAGCACCACCCTTATCAGCAGGTTTAATGATAATGTTAGGATTGGATCGGAGAGAACGGAGTGCTGCAAGTTCAGAGGGAGGTAGGTTGGAGTGAGAGGGGAGCAGAGAAATTGAGACAGTCGATGTCACATCGGTAGTTAGCAATGAAAAGATCTAGAGAGGGTAAGAGGCCAGAGGGAGGGCTCCAGGTAGAACGAGAATTTTGAAAGCGGAAGAAAGGGTCAGCTGTGTGGGGGGAAGACTCCTGGCCAAAGAAGTGGGCACGGAGACGAAGGTGACGGAAAAAGAGCTCAGCATCGTACCGAGCTCAAAATTCATTGAGATGGGGGCGTAAGGGGATGAAGCTCAGGCCTTTGCTGAGGACTGATCGTTCGGGGTCAGAGATGGGAAGGTCAGAGGGGATAGTGAAAACATGGCAGGGGTGAGATTGGAAGAAGGGATGGGGTCAGAGGAAAGTGATGGGGAAGAAGGTTCCGGAGGGGCATTGGTGTCCAAGAGTTGATGAAGCTTGTGATCCTTGACATCAGAAAGGAAGAAAAAAAGTTTTTTGTTGAAGCGTCGGATGAGTCGAAGGATGAAATGGAACTATGGACCAGGACAGCTTTGAGATAGAGTGCGTCGGTGCTGCTGAAGAGAGAGGTCGAGAGTATTCATGTGGCGGCGCATGGCGTTGAGCGTGGATCTCAAGATGCGGCGAGAGCAGTAGTTCGAGGAACAATGAATATCTTGGAGATATTTGTAATGCTGGGTCGATCCGAAACACGAAGGGTGGAAGTTCAATTGGAATCCACGTGGAATATGTCGGAACCGGAGACAGTTGCTGAGGAAAGAGATGTGGCTGTGAAACCGAGTCTTGGCAGATACCTGATCAAACACGAGAAGGGAAACTGAAAGCAATGAAGATGAACAAGGTTGAAGAGACAAACGGAAATCCCGTCGGAGAAAAGAGCAGAACTTCTTCAAGGTGGGCATTCCTAGAAGAGAGGTGGCAATGAACCAAACACTAATACAATAGCAAAATACTGCGGATGCTGGAAATTTGAAATAACAACAGAAAATGCTGGAAATACTCAGCAGGCCAGGCAGCATCTGTTGGATTACCTTTCCTTTGGGGTTTTATACCCTAGAGGAATATATGTTTGTTGTAAATTATGCATTATTTCCTTGAATGTTAGCCATTGTATGTCCACCTTCATACCTTTTAGTGTAGTCTCCCAATCTACCATGACCAACTTGTCCCTCATACCGTTGTAGTTTCCTCTGTTTAGATTGAAGACCTTAGTTTCAGATTGGACTACATCACTCTCAAACTTAATATAAAATTAAACATATTATGGTCACTTGTCCCTAAAGGCCCCTTTACCACAAGATTATTGATTAGCCCTTTCTCATTACACAGTACCAGATCCAGAATCGCCTGTTCCCTGGTTGGTTCCTCCACATATTGATCCAGGAAACCATCTTGCCGGCATTACAAGAATTTGTCCTCCACACCATTAGTGGTAATTTGATTTGCCCAGTCAATATGTAGATTAAACTCCCCCATGATTACCGTATTGCCCTTGTTACATGCACTTCTAATTTCTTGATTGATACTGTGCCCTACATTACCACTACTGTTTGGTGGCCTATACACAACTCCCACCAATGCTTTCCGCCCTTTGCTGTTTCTTAGCTCCACCCAAACTGATTCCAGTTCTACATCACAATCTGCTGAGCCAAGATCTTTTATCTCTACCGTACCGATCTTATCCCTTATTAACAGCGCTACGCCACCTCCTTTTCCTTTTTGTCTGTCCTTCCTAAATGTTGAGTACCCTGGAACATTCAGTTCCCAGCTTTGGTTACCCTGCAACCATGTGTGCCAGCAAGCTGAGCCTGCATGACAGAAGTCTGAGCTTCCACTGCAGCACTCAGATGTTGGGTCGCTTCCGCTTGTGCTGCAATGGAAGCTGCGACATCGCCCATCACACCCATCACTTCCATCCTGGGCAGCATGGGCTCTAAGCTCCGCGCAAATGTTAGAGCCGGACTCCTCCATGCTCCTTGATAGTGACAACAGGCTCTTTGGCAGGACTGCCATTGCACCAAGCAGTTCTGTGTGCATGTCCCTCACCCGTCTTCTGAAGGCCGCCCCATTGGAGTCTGCATCTGAGTCCTGTGCAGCAGAACTCATGCGCGAACTCACCCTCCGGGGAGCTGGCATCTGTGCTACCCTTTCCTCCTGGCCTGTCTGCAACCCACTCGTGCCCGGTGACTCACCACATGCAGGACCCACCTCTATACTACCCTCTAAAGTTTGCCCAGTGCCATTTTCTGAGCTGGTGCCTGCGAGTGACGTTGCCTCATCTTCTCCATCACTCTCCTCCTCTAGTTCTTTCTGCACTGGCTGAGCTGCTGGCAGTTCTTGAGCATCTGAAAGGAGAAAGGCTCAAGGGTTGGGTTGTGGTGAGGGGAAGGGGGGAAGCAAGATATGCATGCTTTCACCATCAGTAGCTTGTAAGTGAGAAGAGATTGTGCGATGAGGGGGAAGTGGGATGTGAGAAGAAGGATTCTTCTTCTGAGCATACCATCATCATCAATGCTTTCAATCTCGCCACTCGCCATGACCTCAGTGACAGCCCCTCCAATTATCTGCAGCACTGTCTCCTCCAGCGCAGTGAGGTTGTGCAGCCGTGCTTGCCCCCAGCCTCTCTGTTGCTGCTCATGCCGGTTGTGAGCAACCTTGGCCTCCAGAAAAGTGAAGTATGTCAGTGAGTTTGGTGCAATGTGTTTGGGTAATGTGCCTGTCATAGAATCATAGAAATTTAATGCACAGAAGGAGGCCATTTGGCCTGTCGTGTCTGTGTCACAGTTGAATATCTGACATTGTGTGCAAGGTGCAAGATGTGGGTGTGAGGCTTGCAGTAGTGGTAAGTGTGTGAGGGTGAGGTGAAGCTATGATTGTGAGGTATGAGCCGTGATAGCTAGAGATTGTTGGTAGGTGAGCGATGGGGGTGTGGTGCATTGAGCAGTGTGTGAGGCTTGTGGTGCAGTTGGTGGGATATGGCATTTGAAGATGCATTCACTCACCTTGACCACTTGTGTGAGGTCATTAAATTTCTTGCGGGACTGGATCCAGGTCCTTGCAGCGACACTCATGGCACTGACGGCTTGGGCAATCTGCTCCCACTGCCTTCTCACGGTGTGTCTTGAGAGCCTCTGACCCCCTGTGTGTAGTGGACCTCTCTCCAATATACCCCCTGGACCAAGGCCTCCAGTGCTACATCAAAGAAGCATAGGAACATAGGAATAGGAGTAAGGCCATTTAGCTCCTCGAGCCTGTTGTGCCTTTCAATGAGATCATGACTGATCTGTGGCCCAGCTCCATAGATCCGCCTATGGCCCATATCCCTTAATACCTTTGGTTAACAGAAATCTATCAATCTTAGATTTAAAATTACAATTGATCTGGTATCAATTGCCATTTGCGGAAGAGAGTTCCAAACTTCTACCACCCTTTGTGTTCGGAACGGGCGAAATTCGGCTCCTTTGTGCCTGACATTAGCGCCTCTGGGGGACGCTAACGGGGCGCAAAGGGGTTATCGCCCGGGAAGGGGGGCGGCGCGAAAAAAGTGCCTCCCCCGAAATTCGGCAGGGCAATGCTGAAGCGCTACCCGATAGCACCACGACCCTGCCGGTAGCGCCCCGGGCCACCGCGCCTCCAGTGATGACATCATCACCGTGCGCGGCAACCCCTTAGCGCCCCACTGCGTCCCCTTACCACCCTGCGGCAGAAATTCAGCTGCGCCCCTCAAGGCTGCCGTGGGCAGTGTCAGCGCCAGCCTCGTGGGTCACTAGCCAGGCCGACCTCCACTTGCAGGGCAGTTGTTAAAGGGGAGGTGTGGCCGTGACCCGCGCCGCCATTTTCTTTTTTTGGCCTACCTCCAGGTCGGCCCTCCGTGGTGTGGTCCTGGCCGCCATTGCGCAGCCTAGCACCGCGTCTCGACACCGGGCTGCTGCCGTGGCACCACGCCGCCCTGGTGGCCTAGTGTGGGCCATCGGAGGCTCTGTCAAGTGCGCAGCGGCCCTCCCCTTTAACTGAAGAGGAGGGGCGTTGAAACGCGGCAGCGCTCTGCGGAGCATCTGCGGAGCGCTACCGATTGCGCCCCGACATCGCCTTGGTTACCGCCCCACCAGGAAGTGGAGCGCCCGAAATTGTGCTCCACTTCCTGGGCGGGGCGGTAAGGCGAATTTTGCGGCTGGGGAGGGACTTCCTTGCCGGGCGCAGGATGTCCCGCCTCGCCAGCGTTACCGCCCTCAAACGGGGCGCTACCGAATTTCGCGCCCGAAGGTTTTCCTAATTTCACTCCTGTAAGGTCTGGCTCTCATTTTTAGACTATGTCCCCTAGTCCTAGACTCCTCAACCAGAGGAAATAGTTTCTCTCTATCTACCCTATCTGTTCCCCTTAATATCTTGAAAACTTCAATCAAGTCACCCCTTAACCATCTAAATTCCAGGGAATACAGCCCTAGTTTGTGTAATCTCTCCTCATAATTTAATCCTTGGAGTCTGGGTATCGTTCTGGTAAATCTAAGTTGCACTCCCTCCAAGGCCAATATATCCTTCCCAAGGTGTGGTGCCCAGAATTGCTCACAGTACTCCAGGTGTGGTCTAACCAGGGCTTTATACAGTTGTAGCATGTATTCTAGTCCTCTAGATATAAAATACCCCCTTGCATTCTAGTCTTCTAGATATAAAGGCCAGCATCCCATTAGCCCTTTTTTGATTATTCTCTGTACCTGTTCATGACATTTTAATGATCTATGTACCTGGACTCCCAAGTCTCTTTTGGACCTCCACTGTTTCTAGCTTTTCACCATTTAGAAAGTACCCTGTCTATGTTTTTTACGCCCAAAGTGGATGACTTCACATTTACCTACATTGAAATCCATTTGCCACAGTTTTGCCCATACACTTAATCGATTAATATCTTTGTAATTTTCTGCTTCCAGCTACACTGCTGACAATGCCACGTATCTTTGTGTCATCAGCAAACATGGATATGTGACTTTCTATCCCATCATCTAAGTCGTTAATAAATACGGTCAATAGTTGAGGCCCCAACACAGATCTTGCCGGGACACCACCTAGTCACATCCTGCCAATTAGAGCCAATTTCCTAACCAGGTTAATAATTTGCCTTCAATTCCATGAGCTTCAACTTTAGCTAACAGTCTCTTATGTGAGACTTTATCAAATATCTTCTGGAAGTCCATATAAATAACATCTATAGACATTCCCCTGTCCACTACTTCACTCACATCTTCAAAAAATTCAATCAGGTTCGTCAGGCATGACCTACCCTTTACAAATTCATGCTGGCTCTCTCTAATCAGCTGAAAATTTTCAAGGTGTTCAGTCACTCTATCCTTAATGATAGACTCTTGTAATTTCCTGACAACAGATGTTAGGCTAACTGGTCTATAATTCCTTGGTCTCCCTCTCTCGCCCTTCCTAAACAACAGAGTGACATGTGTAATTTTCCAATCTAAAGTAACGGTACCCGAATTGAGAGATCTCTGGCAAGGTCCTCATCCATGCCTTTATCACCTCTAGACTTGACAACAGCAAGAAGCAGGTACAGACAAGAGGAGGGCCACAAGGCATCCATGCCCTCTTTCCACTAGAAGAGGCAATTATGGAGATAGGGGGCAGAGGACACTTCAGGAACATTATAACTGGCGAGGCTGGAGGATACGCTCTGCAGAGTGTTTGGCCATCTTTCCCCCTTTTTCTCTTCTCACTGAATTCTCTCCCTAAACACACTCGTCATGACAACATGGTTTTGCTTTGTGTTGCCAGTCATCAGTCTCTGCTTACCCTTGCCAATAACTGCTAACGCTTTCCAGATCCAGCAGAAGTAAAGGGCCCACATGATGAAGAGGAGTCTTCTTGACGAAACACCGTCACCCAACCTTGCCTTTGCAGGCGCCAGCTCAAAAACTGTCACACCACATATTTAGAGGGATCTGCACTGGGAGATTCACCCAGCACAAATGTGCAGGAGCAAGAAAAGGGGAATAGGATGGTCCAGGAACCAGTTCACCAGAAGGCGAGCCTGGATGAGTGCAGCACAAGAAGCTCGACACCATCCAAGACAAAGCAACCCGCTTGGTTGGCACCCCATCCACCACCTTAAACATTCACTCCCTCCACCACCGGCGTACCGTGGCTGCAGTGTGTACCATCTACAAGATGCGCTGCTCGCCAAGGTTTCTTCGGCAGCACCTCCCAAACCTGCGACCTCTACCACCTAGAAGGATAAGGGCAGCAGGCGCATGGGGAACACCACCACCTCCAACTTTCTGGAGTCAAGGAGAGGAAAGTAGAAGATTGAGATTTTAACATAAAATTAAGCACCAAAACATTACTGACCCAACAATTCTGGCCTCTTGCACATCCCCGATTTTCATCGCTCCACCATTGGTGGCCATGCCTTCAGCTGCCAAGGGCCTAAGCTCTGGAATTCCCTCCCTAAACCTCTCCGCATCTCTTCCTCTCTCTCCTCCTTTAAGATGCTCCTTAAAACCTACCTCATTGACCAAGCTTTTGGTCACCAGTCCTATTACCTCCTTATATAGATCGCTGTCAAATTTTGTTTGATATTGCAAATGTGAAGTGCCTTGGGACGTTTTATAAAGGTGCTATGTAAATGCAGGTCATTGTATTGTAAATTGGTTACATGTGCAGGAGTGTTGCCACACAAACATACCCAAGATAATCGGAAATCAAGTAAGGCTTCCTTAATTGGGAGTTCCCAGCCCATTTCCTCAATTATAGAAGAAAAGTAAATTTAAGCTTCAGCATAGCCTTGTTTGTGTAGTAATCCCTTACAAACTATTTTAAGATCTATAATGAACTCTTATAATGAGGGTCTAAGATAATCCTCAAGGACCCCATATAATATCAAATTAAAAGCAGATCATTCTAAACTGTGATTATTTTCGTTCCAGTATGTCACTCAATAGCCATTGAGTTTTGGCAGGCAATTATATGCAAAGGGCAACACATCTAAGCCTGATCTGGTCCTTGCCTAATGTCCATGTGCACATAACTGTATAGCAATCAGGAAATTAAACCAATTGTAGTGCCCCCACCTCTGATGCACCATTTGCGATCAGCTAACTGCATAGACCATGCATTTAACCTGGAACCGTTCTGGTTTATATGACACACCTACTCGCTGCCTAAACCCATTGAGCCATTCAAAGAGCTATAAAGCATGTCTTTGAACTGAATTAAAAGTAACAGAAGGAAGGTTAGATGGGATGTCCTTTGAAATGTTAGACTACATCAATTATAATAATTAATACATGCAGTGAATATTAACGAATCTGATTTACTTTCCCTCACCAGATGTGATCACAGCCGTGAGTATATCATCATTCTGGGAGACGGATTGTTGAACTGTTTCAGAAATTCACTGATCGATAACATTGTTGGAGTTGTGTCCATTTTTATCACCACCATCCTCATCATCTTTATTTTCATAATTACTGAAGTTGCCCCAGAAAAGATGAAAGGACTGAATGTGCTCCTGGCACATTAGAGGATTGTTGTGCTGTACTGCCAGTGCAAACCACCACAGTGCAGAAGTGCTCTGGTTGCCTTGAAATTTGCATTCCAGATCATTAGAATGATTTTACAGCTTTGTGTGAAGAGCCAGCCCTATGAGGCAAACAATTTCTGGCCATCAAGTCCAAATTAAAGGATGTGTACACTTAAACAGTGAAATGCCATGGCTCAGTGGTAGCACTCTCGCCTCTGAGTCAGAAGGTTTGTGGGTTCAGAGACCTGAGCTCAGAAATCTAGGCTGACAATCCAGTGCAGTGCTGAGGGAGTGCTGCACTGTCAGAGGTGCTGTCTTTCAGATGAGACATTAAACCGAGGCCCCGTCCGCTCTCTCAGGTGGATGTAAAAGATCCCATGGCACTATTTCGGAGAAGAGCAGGGGAGTTACCCCCAGTGTCCTGGCCAATATTTATCCCTCAGTCAACATAACAAAAAAAAATAGATTATCTGGTCATTATCACATTGTTTGTGATAAAACGGAGTTTGCTCTGTGCAATTGGCTGCCACATTTCCTACATTACAACAGTAACTACACTTCAAAAGTATTTCATTGACTGTAAATCACTTTGGGATGTCCTGAGGTCATGAAAGGCACTATATAAATGCAAGTCTTTCTTTATTTCAGATTTATCATATTTCAAAATCAAATTAAGATATGTGACCCTTGGCTAGAGCTCAGGATGGGGGAGGGAGAGGAGTGGGAGAAGTGTTACACGTAGATGATGTAGAATTCGCAAAATTATCCCGATTTTATAAAATAAGAAGGAGACATAAAGTTTCGTACAAACAGCTTTATTTCAGCAGAATGCTGTCAGGTTTCAAAACGGACACAAACAGTCTGTAAAATGGCCGCCACGCCTCGTGGCAGAAAGTTCTAGACTTTCAATGGGCAGACAAGATGGCGTTCCAATAAACATTTGTGCAAGATCGTACAGGACTCAGCACATTTGAGATAATTGACAAGACATGATGGGTTTGCATTTTATACATAAATACTGGAATCGGTCTCCCAGGTGCGAATAAGGGCTATTGTACCGAGCGAGCGAGGACCCATCCAAAGACATTAATATGCAAAATCCCCACCACTCTACGATGAGAGAGCCGTTTGCGGGTACTTACAGAAAGCATTTGGAAGCCCCAAAACCCCTCCAGGGAGACTACTAGCCGGTTCCACAATGGGAGAAGTATTAACGGGTACTCAGACAGTTACAAGTATCACCGAAACCCATTAAAGACGGAGATCACCCTATACAAGAAGTTTGAGCGCCAAAACCCTGACAAAAGATAGACATTAAGATTGGGCGGGAAAAGAGGAATTACAGCACTATAACTATGAGGTACAACCGTCCATCGCTCTGCTGCCTCTGCTTCTTCTTGCGCTTGCTGCTTTGACTCGCTGGAAGGCTGTTGAACTTTTATTCTCTTGCCTGACGGCTCTGGACTCTGATCCGCTAGGATCAACCTCGTGGCTTGCCGCGAAGATCTGTGGAGAACTGGGCTGTGAGGCCTTGAAACGGGCGCACCATCCCGAGAAGTCGGTAAACGGTGTTGGAACCGAAGGCCCGAGAGGAGATGAGATGAGATGAGATGAGAAGAGAAAAAGACGACAATACGCATCGCCACGGTCAGTAAGCCCCGACCGCGCCTGTAAGTCGAATAAACACTTCCTTGCCTAGGAAGACCCTTCTTCGAGTTTTATCGAACCAGTGTGAGGGCACAGGAAGACTCTTCTTTGAGTAGTATCAGAACTCCGAGGACAACACAGATCTTCATGACAGCAGACGGTCCAGCCTGCTAGCCGGAGCAGAAACGAGTAAACAAGTGGGGTACAGAGACCCCTGATCAACACGTGGATAGTCAGGTGCTGCGGTCAAAACATCCGAGCAGAGTTTCGGAATTCTCCGAGTTATCACGAGTGGTGAGCATGAGTCTCGATCCTACAAATCTAGATTAGGACAGGTATTGATAGGGGAGGGTTTAAGTTTTAAGGATAATTATAATGTGTGTCCCCTTTTACGATGTGTCATGCGCTCCTCGTTTCCCTAAAATTAGTTTCATAACTGTGTGTGAGATTGTACTGTCATTAATCTGTGCTTATGACGTGTATCTCATAATCTTGAATAATATGCAATAAAGATTTTCCATTTCGCACTATTCGACCGGGTCTACCTGAGTCTTTCTCTGCATTATTGTTCTCGCACCTAAGTCCAGTGTCAGAACCGTAAGGGCGAGTGGGTCGAACCACTCACAGGTGTCTAGTGTTATCAGGCTGGCTGGAGACCAGAACAGGCAACAAGGCCTAACCCCGCACTAGCACCCAGGCTAAGCACAGAGCCGCAGGTCACCCCTTACAATGAAGTGAAAGGAAACCCTATGCGGAGGCCCAAAACGGATTCTGTGGGTTAGTAAATAAGTGGTAGTGCAGCATCTCCCTGTTTCAGGAATGGCGAACTGAACATACAGCTGCATGAAGTGGATGCAAGGAACATTGTCAAATTTAACACCTTCTCCAGACGATACCAAGGGATCATTTATGACAGCCGGTGGTAAGTACTCACCCCATCCACCACCTAATACATTCACTCCCTCCACCACCGTGCACCATGGCTGCAGTGTGTACCATCTACAAGATGCACAGCAGCAACTCGCCATGGCTTCTTCGGCAGCACATCCCAAACCCGCGACCTCTTCCACCTAGAAGGACAAGGGCAGCAGGCACATGGGAACACCGCCACCTCCAAGTTTCCCTCCAAGCCACACACCATCCTAACTTGGAATTATATCGCCGTTCCTTCATCGTCGCTGGGTCAAAATCCTGGAACTCCCTTCCTCACAGCACTGTGGGAGTACCGTCACCACACGGACTGCAGCAGTTCAAGAAGGCGGCTCACAACCACCTTCTCAAGGGCATTTAGGGATGGGCAACAAATGCTGGCCTTGCCAGCGACGCCCACATCCCAGGAACGAATAAGAACAAAGAAAAAAAGTCGCTTCAAGGCAGTGCACGCAACCTTCAGGATTTGGGTCCGGACAGAAAGACAGCACACAAAGGAATCTGGCAAAGAAACAGTATCCAGCTATGCACTTGTCTTGTAGATGGCCCAATGGCTGCTTGCCGCAAAATGTTGCTTCTTCCACATGTAGTCCTCAAAATCTTCCAGTTCATTCCTTGTATTTCATACATACCAAAACCTTCAAGATGCAACGTCAAATCGGTAACTACAAGATGTTACAATTACATCTTTTATGACCTTAATACTGAATGTCAGTTTAGAAGAATCTAGTTGTGTGACACAGTCACTTATCCAGGTTGGCTGCAGGTTGTGTACATGTCTGTCACTGTGCTCCTCAACTAGAATGGTACCAGGGATGAGGGACTTCAGTAATGGGGAGAGACAAGAGAAGCTGAGATTGTTCTCCTTAGAGCAGAGAAGGTTAAGGAAAGATTTAATAGACGTGTTCAAATTTATAAGGGGTTTTGATAAAGTAAATAAGGAGAAACTGCTTCCACTGGAAGGAGAGTCAGTTACCAGAGGACACATATTTAAGACAATTGGCAAAAGAACCAGAAGGGAAATGAGAAATATTTTTGGACAGCGAGTTATGATCTGGAATGCACAGCCTGAAAGGGAGATGGAAGCAGATGCAATGGTAACTTTCAAAAGGGAATTGGATAAATACTTGAAAAGGAAAAATTTGCAGGACTATGGAGAACGAGCAGAGGAGTGGGACTAATTGGAGAGCTCATTCAAAGAGCCAGTACAGGCATGGTGGGCCAAATAGTCGCCTTCTGTGCTGTATCATTCTATGATTCTATAAATGCTTGGAGAGACCCAGTTGAGTCTATTGTGAAGACAGAGCCTCATTACCATGCTCCACTGTAGCTTGCCGGCTCCAGGCGGTCGCAGTATTGTGTTGTCATGTGGCTGACCCAGTCAGCAGGAAGGTAGATATGTCATAGGACTCCGATTTGCATATTAAAAAGGTTGACTTCCTGACCGACCAGCGGAAGGCCCCTTTCAGGATGATGGCAGACAGAGCAACAGTGTAAATGGGGTGGTAAATCATTTTTGAACCACTACTGGCCTGTTTACGCTGGTAGGCCCAAGTTAAAACCTAGCTCAAGGTGTCAGAATGCTAATACAATGGCTGCAGGATTAGATGATGTTTCATGGACATGGCTTCCAGACTTTTACAGCACAATCCCAGCAACGTTTTTAGATTTTTGTGATATCACATGACCAGACATTCTTGTGGAATCTCATGAGTCACTGAAGCCACAGGGCATCATGATCTGTGTAAGTAATCATCACTGTAGTCGGCAAAGTAAGCTTCTCTCTAATGATTCCCTCTTGCCTTGCAGCCAGATGTTTCTGAGGCTCTCCATGTTCCCTAATGCTATTTTTCCTTTTACCACTCTCCCAATTCTATTATAAGGAAGGGGGGAGAGTTCCTGAAATATTTTTCTCTAAATATGGTGTTAAAACAATTTTTCCTACCACCACGGCGAAAAGATAGGAAATGTTTACAGTATTTTTTGTTTAAGGACCCTGATGGGGTTTCTCATTTGCACGCAGGAACCTAAAAACAATGAATAACTAACTGCCAATTCTTTGGTGATTCCATGGGCTGGATTTTGATACTGGGGACGTGATGGAGTCGGGACTCCCACTTTTTGGGTTGTAGACCCGCCTCCATCGACTTGTGGCCAACCCACTGTATTTTCACTTGATTAACCTTGTTGAGCCCGCCCAGCGAGCTCAGCTGGCCAATTAAGGGCCACCCGGCAACAGGTGACATCACAGATTGACATTTCATCTGTCAAGAGCTTTTGACAGATGAAATATCAGCGTTTGACAGCTCTGTGAAGCTGTCAAACACTGACAATTTGTCTTCTAACTTGAGTCCTTCCTCTCAGGCTGAGTTAGAAATCATTCCAGCACAGAAAACAAAGGCTGAAACTTTTGACAGCACCACGGCCTTTCTGCTTTCTGTGCCGGTGAGATTTCTGACTCCTGAGAACTGAAGGGCTGACACCTGCAGGAGGAAGTTAAGGTAAGTAAAACTTTTTCCCACACTTTGCACTTACCTTACACACTTACCTCTGCACACATGCACCCATCACTCACCTGCCCACCAGACATATCGTACCCCCAACGGCCCCTGCAGACCCACGGTCTGCCTCGCTAACTTGGCGTGGTTGGGACCTGTCGGGAAGCCCACATTTCAGCTTTCAAAATAGGGATTAGGCAAAAAACTGCCTGTTAACTACCTGTTAACAGGCAGTTAATTGTCACTAATCCCCTTCCCGCCTCGGGGAGGCGGGTCCCAGCACAGGTCGGGTACCCGCCTCCAGCGAAACTGGCATGGAGGCGGGTTGGGGGCGGGATGGGGCCGGGACCCCCGAATCTGCAACTTTAACCACCCACACGCCTCCAAACCCGCCTCCACGGGTCAATGAAAATCCAACCCCTGGTCTTTGGCCACCCGGTGGGGTGGGGAGCGGACAAGTCGGAGGACCTCCTCGTCGGTCTGTTCCTGGGCCTGGCCAAGGTGGCCATCAACAGGTCCAGACAGGGCGCAATTGATGGAGGTGGTCGCTCTGGCGGCTTGCCTTTCTTCCGTGACTATGACAGTGCTCGGGTGTCCCTGGAGAGGGAGCTTGGGATGTCCGCCAGTACCCTTGAGGCTTTCCATGACCGGTGGGCACTGGAGGGACTGCAGTACATCATGGATGCACTAAACGACATTTTGATTTAGTTCCACATACAATTTCGAGTTATTGTTCGTGCACCTTTAACAGGTTTTTTTTTGTAAATTGAATTATGACTGATCATCCAAAAAAAAAGTCACTAACTGGACTGCAATATTCAATGAAACACAAACTTTCAACCTACTACAGTTTGGATTATTCAGTTTGGAGTTACAGACATTGTGGCAAAAGTAGTATCATGCTTTTTTTTTTAACAGAGTGATGCTACAAATAAAAGCATAGTAAGATTATTCACCCTGAAACAATATGGGGTAAAAATTCAGTTGGTTGCGCCTCCCGTTAGCGCCTTAAGAGGGCGCTAATGGGGCGCAAAGCCGCTAACGCCCGGGCGCAGCGATGTTTGTGCCGCTCCGGAACTTAACTAGACATTGTGCGGCGGCGCTAAACTTTACCGCTGCGACCACCTGCGCGCGCAGATTGTGACGTCATTCCATGGTGCAACGCCCTTGTGGCGCCCCGGAGCGGAAATTGAGTGGCGCCCCCTGCCTTACCGCCTGGCGCATCCAACGACCGGAAGACTGGAACGCTATCAATCGCTGTGGGGCTGGGGGGGGCGCTATTTAAAGGGGGCCTCTTCCTGTCTTTTTCTGTGGTTGACATTTTTGCACCACTCGTTCTGAGAGAGAGAGAGAGATTCGGAGAGAGAGAAAGAGAGACTTCTGCATTGAGTCAACGCTTTGTGAGGTAGTTTTGCCTACTGATCCTAACAGTTGGCCCCCCCCCGCTTTAAGAACTGGCCGGCGCCAGTGTGTCTGTGTTCCCTCGCTAACTGGCAGCACCTGCGCTGCGCTCGCGTGCTGAGTTAGCGCCTCACTGCTCGGCCTTTGCGCCTTAAGACAGGTGTGCAGCGCCTGATTTAGCGCTCCACTCACCTCCCGGGGCGGTAAAAGTGAAGTTTCCAGTCAGTGGCGATAATTAGCGCCAGGCGCTAATATTTGCGTCCAGACGATATTTGCGTCCCAAACGGGGCGCGACCTAATTTTTCCCCCAAAGACACTTCTACAATACCAAGAAACTACACTGACTGGAAGTCATGTTTTTCATTGAATGCTCCCTTAAGTAATTTAGAAAATTACTGTAAAGCAGACATTTATATAGATCAACACTGTACCTATACACAGCTCAAATATATTTTTCAAAACCACTTGATGTGACTGAGTGAAGACATGCACCAATGAAATTATTCTCTTTTTCAGTTCAGATGTTGGCATTCACCAAGGCCTCTTGTAAGGATCTTGAAATAAAACTTGTTAATTGATTATTTTCATGATCAACTATGCTAAATGAAATGATTAATCTATTCTTCACAGTCGGGATTCACTCAGCAGGATATTGGCACATTAATATTCAAGAAACATAATATGTAATTAACCAGAGGTGGTACAAGTGAGCCGAACTCAATCATGTTACATATTTTAGCAAATAAATATGTCACTAATATTGTTAATTAATTGAGGATTTTAGTGGTGGTTTGCTTATTGCAATGAAGACCAAAACTTCTTTGTTGAAAAGGTATTAGAAAAATTGGATCCAGTGTGTGAAAAACTAGGCCATGACCATGTTGATCATGAATTGTCAGCAAGATGATCAGTTAATTAACATTATTTCCTGTTCAATTGTTTAATACAACCTTAGCTGTTAGCCTTTGAGTTCACATCATAGTAAAAGAGCACAGCTTTCATGAAAAAAAGCATTTGGTAGACATCTTTTGTTTAGGGAGGGAGAAGATATTGACGTGCTGTGTATTATTTGTGTCATGATGGCACATTTAAGTGCCATGATAGTGTGTTTTAAGGCAATTTATGTCATTGCATTGTATCTTTATAAACAAGCAATGTTTTGCTGAATAATTTTCCATGATGACAGTATCTCTTTAAGAATATTTGATTAGTAGTTTCATTATAATATAGATATCTGATTCTAGTTGAAAGGAAACAGATTTGTAGGGATAGAAGCTAAAGCCCTACTTGTCAACCTGTAAACATTTAACTTGATTTGAAAGTGCATTAAAATGTAACATAGTGTGTAAGACAATGCTACAGTGATTTTCTGCTTCTGCGCTTGCTAGCCTGTGATGTTTAATGTCCATTAAAATGAATGGTGAGGGTAGGGGTGGGGGTAATCGCAGGCTGGTGAGCGCAGAAAAGGAAATGGTATTATGATTGAGGAAGGGAAATAAAATAAAGCTAACTTGGAATGCAATACCTTTACATCTGCTTTGTTTGAAAACGAGTGAGTGAGTGAAGTTATGAGGTCTATTAGTAAACGAGTGAGTGAGGTTATGAAGTCTATTAGTAAACGAGTGAGTGAAGTTATGAGGTCTATTAGTAAATGAGTGAGTGAAGTTATGAGGTCTATTAGTAAATGAGTGAGTGAAGTTATGAAGTCTATTAGTAAACGAGTGAGTGAAGTTATGAGGTCTATTAGTAAATGAGTGAGTGAAGTTATGAGGTCTATTAGTAAACGAGTGAGTGAAGTTATGAAGTCTATTAGTAAACGAGTGAGTGAAGTTATGAGGTCTATTAGTAAACGAGTGAGTGAAGTTATGAGGTCTATTAGTAAATGAGTGAGTGAAGTTATGAAGTCTATTAGTAAACGAGTGAGTGAAGTTATGAGGTCTATTAGTAAATGAGTGAGTGAAGTTATGAGGTCTATTAGTAAATGAGTGAGTGAAGTTATGAGGTCTATTAGTAAACGAGTGAGTGAAGTTATGAAGTCTATTAGTAAACGAGTGAGTGAAGTTATGAAGTCTATTAGTAAACGAGTGAGTGAAGTTATGAGGTCTATTGGTAAACGAGTGAGTGAAGTTATGAGGTCTATTAGTAAATGAGTGAGTGAGTGAAATTTTGAGGTCTATTAGTAAACTTAACAATGTACATAATGCTCTTAATATATTTTGGCATTTTTTCTTCCACCAATTTTCTTTCCTCCTCTCCTTTCTTCAAGACATTGACTGTTTGCAGGGTTAAGGTTTCATGAGCAGATGTGAATCTCCAGAATCTTTTTCAATTGACCATCATTCATGTGTGTGTCTTGACAGTGATTATTAGCAGGCTAAATGATTATAGAGGGCATCACCACACAGCCTGATCCTGCCCTTATCTTGATGACCACACATGTTTACTCCCGGTAGAGGTCACTGAATAACAATCAGCAGTTGGAACACTGTTATATAACGATATTTAAAGGGATATGACTTCATGAAAAACCATTGCAATAGCTTTTTGTAACCTGGGGAGTAAGATCTGGAGCAGCTGTAAATACAATTATGTCATACGCAAGTGATGTGGAGATATGCTCTAACATAATTTGCTTCATTGAATTAAGACAAAATGAGTTGTTTGCCACAGTCTTTTTTTGGATACAGTGCCATTTTTCGTATATCCCCAAGAGATCAATAGTAGAACTCTTTTCACACGTTCTGGTGACAGTCCAAATGTATCAGTTCCTCCCAAAAATGGGTCAGATCCAACTATCATTTTTTTTGTGCTTCACTTTCAGGTAAAAGTGGTGGTTCCGTTAAGTTTACTGACTGGGAGGGATTTGAGCTGAGCCTTAACATTACAAGTTTACAACAGTTCCGTTAACTTCTTTTCACAAATGTATTGGTTGAGAAAAATCATTAAACTTGCTAACGAATACCTGAGTGATTGAGTTACGTTATCTTGATGTTCAGTCGGGCGGGGAAGAAGAGGCCGCAGCCCAGGAGCAGGTAAGTTTGTGCTTCTGAGGTAGAGATCGTGAGGTGGGGGGTAGGTACAGCGTGGCTTGGTGGGTCGGGTGATCGTAGGGGATTGGAGAGAGATCAAGGGCAGAGATGGGGGGGGAGGGGGTCGTGGATTGTGAGGGGGTCCGATCGCTGGGAGGGAAGCAGGTTAGCTTGGTGGACCGGGGGAAGCCGTTAAAGCTGGAAGAGAGAGAAAATCTGAGGCATGCAGCCTCATTAAAATAATTAAATGAGTCACCTGCCTCCTGGGAGCGGGTAGATTGCTTGCCTACTGTCCCGTCTCCATTATAACCGGAAGTGGGCGGGGTCAAGGCTGGTTGGGTTCGGGTTTAAGATTTTAAAATTTTTAACATCCCACCTGACCTAAACCCACCCATTTTTAGGGGTTTAAATTAACCTATGCGAGTCTCAGTAAGGATTCTTCAATCTGATTGGTTGAGGGGACACGCCGTTGCTTGCTCTGTTCACACAGTAGAGGGGGCCGCGCTGTTTTCTCACCCTAATTACCACAAATCGCGATGTAAAAGCCCAGAAAGTCTGTGGGGAAGTGCAAGTGCACTGAACAGCGAGTGCCGTTTGTTCGCCGCTGACTGCAAAATCCGGCTTAATATTTCCTCCATTGCAGTAATATTTTCCAAGGTGGGAAAGCCAAAGCCCCAGACCCAATTTTATCTGCATCTGAAATTTTCATTAGCTTCAGGCGTTAAACTCTGGTGCGCCGAATTGGCATCACGTCAAAAAAGTTACTATTCTTGAATCCATGCTCCTACTAAGTGCTAATCTCTCTGACACTTCTCCCCTTCCTTCAAGTTAAACAAGCAGTGACTGGAACACAGTAATAACACAAATAAGAAGTCATGTAGAATAGATATGAGCACAGAACTGAATTCTAAATATTGTTGGTTTAAGCTCATTTGTTGAATGCACAAATTTCTCCCAATTTTTTCCACTACTGTCACTTTTTGGGAAAAAAGAGCGGCCCTTATGCATAGAGAGCCAGAATATCCTACTGTGCATCTACACTACCAATTTCCCCACCTAGCTGCATGCTTTAGTGCTGTGACTGATGCTGAAGGAGGATCAATTGATGTTCTCCACGATAAGAAACCAATGTAAGGACGTTACCTCTGGTGTCCCCCAAGGATCTATCCTTGGCCCTCTCCTATTTTTCATCTACACGCTGCCCCTTGGTGACATCATTTGAAAACACAGCGTCAGTTTCCACATGTACGCTGACGACACCCAGCTCTACCTCACTACCTCCTCTCGACCCCTCCACGGTGTCTAACTTGTCAGACTGCTTGTCCGACAGTTCTGGATGAGCAAAAATTTTCTCCAATTAAATATTGGGAAGACCGTGATGGGATAATTACTAGTCCTAACCCCTTTAGGGCTACCCTGGATCAGGCGTATTTCTCAAGACGTTCACTTTCAACTAAAGTTTGAGGTAGCCGAATCCTAAAGACGCTTAATTGGGTCTAAAGGTCCGGACTATCTCTTCCTAAAGGAAAGGAACAACCTGAAAATGTTACCGTCCTCCAGATAGCACTTTTAATAAGTTTAGCTAGACTGTAACGTTTCGGATATTATGAGAGTCTGGAAAACTCCCCCAGAATTCTGCAACTCCTCACCAAAGAGTGTACAGAGATTGAGTTCGCGAGTTTGATACAGAAGTCTTATGTGAGACAATTCTAAAAATATATAGATTTATTAAAGAACCGACATGCAGTTTACAGTTGGTGAGTCAATCGCAAGGTTCCAAAAAGAGAAAGCTCACAATCTTATTATCAGAGAACCTTACTTTCAAATCTTAACTTCGCTACAGTTTTACAGTTCTTAAAGTTCTATTCAGGATATCCACCAAAATCAAATACCTTTGATCCCCAAGGTACAAAGAGTTGGAGACTTACAGAGCCACCTCTGAAGCCAAGAATCGCTTTGCCCGATTAAAGCGAGTCTACTATCCCATTTGAGAGTTCAATATTTATACCCTTTTCGAGTGGTATTTCCTTTAAGGTTTTCTGCTGATTATCTCTAGTCATTTTTCTGCTGACCCCTACAATTCTTACAGTCACCTCAGCTGGTAGCATTACAGAATTATGTCTCCTCTCTAGGTGTTCTAAGTTTACCATAAAACACGGTGTGACGGCAGGTGTGTTTTTTACTTGATGTCATTTTTACGAAGGTAGATGTTTGTGCTTCTTTATGAGGTGTAAATTAGAACACCTTATCCAGGGTGAACCATTGTTTCATTCCCAAAGGTCAGCCTGTCGGGAGCCTTTAACCTTTTGTTTCAATAAGGTTATCGATTCAGTGTCAACAACTATCTTATCTCAATAGCCAGAATGCTTTCATAGCTATTTCATAGTTAGGCTTCTAAATTTCCAAACCCAGTTTGTCATGTTTTAATAAGGCCAGAATTCTTTCATGTTTTTTTCTGAATAGGTTATATGGCTTATTCCTTCACAACCGAAGCCATTGTTTTCGGTCCCCGCCACAAACTCCGTTCCCTAGCCAGTGACTCCATCCCGCTCCCTAACATCTGTCTGAGGCTGAACCACACTGTTCGCAACCTTGTTGTCATATTTTACGCTGAAATGAGTTTCCAACCACATATGCACGGCATAACTAAGACCGCCTATTTCCACCTCTGTAACATCACCTGTCACCACCCTTGCCTCTGCTCATCCGCTGCTGAAACCCTCATCCATGCCTTTGTTACCTCTAGACTTGACTATTCCAATGCACTCCTGGCTGGCCTCCCACATTCCACCCTACATAAACTTGAGGTCATCCAAAACTCAGCTGCCCGTGTCCTAACCCGCACCAAGTCCCATTCGCCCATCACCCCTGTGCTCGCTGACCTACATTGGCTCCCGGTTAAGCAGCGCCTCGATTTCAAAATTCTCATCCTTGTTTTCAAATCCCTCCATGGCCTCGCCCCTTCCTATCTCTGTAATCTCCTTCAGCCCCACAACCCCCCGAGATATCTGCGCTCCTCTAATTCTGCACTCTTGAGCATCCCTGATTATAATCGCTCAACCATTGGTGGCCATGCCTTCTGTTGCCTAGGCCCTAAGCTCTGGAATTTCCTCCCTAAACCTCTCCGCCTCTCTACCTCTCTTTCCTCCTTTAAGACGCTCCTTAAAACCTACCTCTTTGACCAAGATTTTGGTCACCTGCCCTAATTCGTCTTAAAATACTCCTGTGCAGCACCTTGGGACGTTTTACTACATTAAATGCGCTATATAAATTCAAGTTGTTATTCTATTTTTTCTTTGTGTGCATTCAAGAATAAGGGAAAATCTCAATCTTCACTTCATCTTCACACGTCCCTCAGTTTGTTGAGCGTAAAAGTCACCAGAGATGGGCAAAATAAAAAAAATATTGGCACATGTGTACTCTACAAGTTTAACATCCAACACTGAAACCTCATCAGCCACTTTGGATTTATTCTGCCTGAGTTATAAGCCACAAGACCTGAGATTATCATGGAATTTTATCCCCACGAAGCAGAGTGTAGATGGGGTAAATTTCTGGAGATTCCATTTCAGGTGCAGTCTTGCCTGACATGTGCACAGATCTGAGAATCAGGTGTGGAGGTCAGTGTGCCTGACTCATGGTGCTCCAAATTTTCTGTTAGTTAAAAACCTCTAATCTGCACTCCAATTGGATGAGGCTTTGTGCTGGGAGTGGAGTCCCTTAAAATGTATTCTGTGGGCTAGACTCACAGCTAAAGTACACAAAGTGGTGTTCATTAATTGTTAGGAATAGCACTGTGGATCAATAACAGGGGGCGATAATTGAATGCTGTGTGGAACATGTTGGTTTCTGAGCAGCTAGGATAATGCCGAGGAATGAGAATGGTCTAGATATATAATGGAGGGTTAGGTAAGTCTTGGGTTTTGCTTGACATATCTTTGGGGTACGGAAAGAGGGGGTGGCAAGGATATACCTTGCAAAACATTTCTTCTAGTTTGGTACAGTCCAATATAGTTGATTATATTTAATATATGAAAGGGAAAGGCTTGATGGGAAAAAACATTTTCTTGCTACATTTTTATTTTTAAGAACTTTTCCGAGTTTTTGAGCTCGAAGGTAAGGGATGTTTGCACTGAGAGGGCTGGATTTTGCCGGTGCTCAGAGGGCGGGTTTGGAGGCGGGTCAAAGAAACATAGAAACATAGAAGATAGGAGCAGGAGTAGGCCATTCGGCCCCTCGAGCCTGCTCCGCCATTCAATGAGATCATGGCTGATCATCTAAACTCAGTACCCTGTCCCTGCCTTCTCCCCATATCCCTTGATACCTTTAGCCTTAAGAAATATATCTAACTCCTTCTTGAATATATTTACTGACTTGGCCTCAACTGCCTTCTGTGGTAGAGAATTCCACAGGTTCACCATTCTCTGGGTGAAGAAATTCCTCCTCATCTCTGTCCTAAATGGCTTACCCCTTATCTTTAGACTGACCTCTTGTTCTGGACTCACCCGCCATCGGGAACATCCTTCCTGCATCCAGTCTGTCTAGCCCTGTTAGAATTTTATAAGTTTCAATGAGATCTCCTCTCATTCTTCTAAACTCCAGCGAGTATAAGCCCAATCGACCCAATCTCTCCTCGTACTTCATTCCTGCCATCCCAGGTATCAGTCTGGTGAATCTTCGCTGCACACCCTCCATGGCAAGAACATCCTTCCTCAGATAAGGCGACCAAAACTGCACACAATACTCAAGGTGTGGTCTCACCAAGGCCCTGTACAGCTGCAGCAACACATCCTTGTTCCTGTACTCAAACCCTCTCGCTACGAAGGCCAACATACCATTTGCCTTCTTCACCGCCTGCTGTACCTGCATGCTTACCTTCAGCGACTGGTGCACAAGGACACCCAGGTCTCGTTGCACTTCCCCTTTACCCAATCTATTGCCATTCAGATAATAATCTGCCTTTCTGTTTTTGCCACCAAAGTGGATAACCTTGCATTTATCCACATTATACTGCATCTGCCATGCTTCTGCCCAATCACCCAACCTGTCCAAATCATACTGGAGTTTCTCGGCATCCTCCTCGCAGCACACACGCCCACCCAGCTTTGTGTCATCTGCAAACTTGGAGATATTACATCTAGTTCCCTCGTCTAGATCATTAATATATATTGTGAATAGCTGGGGTCCTAGGACCGATCCCTGCGGAACCCCACTAGTCACTGCCTGCCACTCGGAAAAAGACCCGTTTATTCCAACTCTTTGCTTCCTGTCTGCCAACCAGTTCTCTATCCAAGTCAGTACCTTGCCCCCAATCCCATGTGCCTTAACTTTACACGCTAATCTCTTATGCGGGACCTTATCGAAAGCCTTCTGAAAGTCCAAATACACCACATCCACTGGTTCTCCCTTATCTATTCTATCAGTTACATCCTCAAAAAATTCCAGTAGATTAGTCAAGCACGATTTACCTTTTGTAAATCCATGTTGACTTTGTCCAATCCTGTCACTGTTTTCCAAGTGCTCCGCTATTACATCTTTTATAATGGATTCTAGCATTTTCCCCACAACTGATGTCAGGCTTACCGGTCTGTAATTCCCCGTTTTTTCTTTACCACCTTTTTTGAACAGTGGGGTAACATTAGCTACCCTCCAATCCATGGGAACTGTTCCAGAGTCTATAGAATTTTGGAAGATGACCAGCAATGCATCTACCATTTCCACGGCCACTTCCTTAAGTACCCTAGGATGTAGATTATCAGGCCCTGGGGATTTATCGGCCTTTAATGCCATCAATTTCCCTGACACCATTTCCCTACAAATACTGATTTTATTCAGTTCCTCCTTCTCATTAGACCCTATGTTCCTCGACATCTCTGGGAGGTTATTTGTGTCCTCCTTTGTGAAGACAGAACCAAAGTATGTATTTAATTGGTCTGCCATTTCTTTGTTCCCCATTATAAATTCCCCTGATTCTGACTGCAAGGGACCTACGCTTGACTTCACCAATCTTTTTCTCTTCACATATTTCTAAAAGCTTTTACAGTCAGTTTTTATGTTCCCTGCAAGCTTATGCTCGTACTCTATTTTCCCCCTCAAAGGGTAAAATTGTTTTGATTGATGGCGGGTTGCGATTCCACCGTCAACCCGCCTCCAAACAATTTTCCCAAGTGTCGGGTCCCCGATTTGTGCATGGACCCGACACCTAGCAGCAGGAAGAGGATTAAAGCCAATTACCTGCCTATTAACAGGTAGTTGATAACAGTTGACAGGCTATTTTTTAATTTTGCCGCTTCTGCCTCGAGTTTCCCAATGTCCAGACACCACGCCAGGTAAGTGTGGTGTGTTGTGAGTCTGCTGTAATGTTTCTGGATTGATGACAGCTGCAGAAGAGGTGTGAAGGATCCAATGGTGCACCGGTGAGTCTCAGAGGTAAGAAAATGTTGGGAAATTCATTTTTAATGCATTTACACATTTCTTTAGGTAACAAGTTTTGAAATCCATTGCCACCTCATTGGGAGAACCTCTCTCACCAGTGACAGATTGCTTCTGTCACCTCAACTGCAGCTGCCATCTATTCCAGCCTATGGAGGGAGTCATTAGAGAGCCTGGGTGCAAGAGCTCACCTTTGCACAGTGATTGTCAGTGTTTGCAGCACCTCAGTGCTGTCAAACACTGAGAAATCAGCTGTCAAACAAAATTGTGCGTAGTCCCTTTAAGAAAACCGGCAGATGACACGTCATCAAATGACGTCACCTGACCGGCTTCCTCTTAATTGGCCGGCAAGCCCGCAGGGCAGGCTTAACAAGGTCAATCAACGTAAAACCACGTCTGTGGGCCGGATGCAGTTGGGGGCGGGACTTGAAGCTGGAAACCACCTGACCCGCACCCAACCCGCCTCCATTGAAAAAATCACCGGGCATACTGTGGCCTCTGAGTGAGACTGTCAGTTTTATGCCTTGGTCTCCTGGAAGCTGGGCTAAGACTAGCCAAATACACTTCATATAGGACCCTAGTGATCACAAAGACTTTCATCCAATCAGTTTAGGCTGGATTCAAATTCAGATCCCAGAGATAAAAGGCCAATTTGTGACCACTGCACCCCCTTATGAACTTATTAGGTGCAAAATAAAAATGAGCTGCCAGTAAAATAGAAGTGAGTTAAGAATATTTTCAAAGTGGCCTGAAAGCTACTAATCAAAGATTAAACATTGGCGTACTCACTGTGAATAACTGATGAGCTTAGAAACTGCTAATTGCTTTTGGTCAGCTGAGTGTTTTCCATATGCAGAAGCCATTACTCTGTGTAAGTGTGTCCAAACAATGCTCTCATCCACCCCCCCGCCACACACAATTGCACCTGTCTTGGCTCTCTCTCTCTTTTGTCCCAACATTGTGTCTTTCTTAATGCATTTCATTTTCCCTCTTTTTCCACCCTTTCCTTTACTCTTCTCCTTTTCCTAACACATCTCTCACTCTCTGAAATACTTTTTCCTCCATTTCTTTGTACATGCCAGCCTAAGAAACGTGACAAAAGCTGACAAGCATCTTCACAAAACCTGGAACAGCTCCCAAAGCAGCTGACAACTCAAATAACAACCAGCTTAAAAACAACCCTGAATATAAGGCTGACCAGGGTCACTGCTTTACGGTGACTGAGTAAGTTCAATTTTGCTTTATTACTTAGGGTCCCAGGATTTTTACCAATGTGTCAGAATCACATTTCACAATTCAGTCCTTCTTTGTGAAAACTGAAGCATAAAGGCCTTGCTTAGAAAGTGCAAATAGTTGTTTATGATAATGAAAGGGAAAATAGAACATGAGAGTAAACTAGCGAGAGACATAAAAATAGACTGTAAAAGATTCTATAGGTATGTAAAAACGAAAAGATTAGCGAAAGTAAATGTGGGTCCCTTACAGGCTTTGACAGGAGAAGTTATAATGGGGAATTATTATGTAATGAGAAAGGATTAATTAGCAATCTTGTTGTGCGAAGCCCCTTGGGTCAGAGCGATCATAATATGATAGAATTCTTCATTAAGATGGAGAGTGAAGTAGTTGACTCAGAGACTAGGGTCCTGAATTTAAATAAAGGAAACTACGATGGTATGAGGTGCGAGTTGGGTAGGATTGATTGGGGAATGTCACTCAAAGGGTTGACGGTGGATAGGCAATGGCAAACTTTCAAAGACCGCATGGATGAACTACAGAATTTGTTCATCCCAGTTTGGCATAAGAATAAAACAAAAAAGGTGACTCAACCGTGGCTAACAAGGGAAATTAGGGATAGCATAAGATCCAAGGAGAGGACATATAAATTGGCCAGAAAAAGCAGTAAACCTGAGGATTGGGAACAGTTTAGGATTCAACAAAGGAGGACAAAGGGATTAATTAAGAAGGGGAAAATAGAATATGAGAGGAAGCTTGCAGGGAACATAAAAACTGACTGTAAAAGCTTTTATAGATATGTGACAAGAAAAAGATTGGTGAAGTCAAGCATAGGTCCCTTGCAGTCAGAATTAGGGGAACTTATAATGGGGAACAAAGAAATGGCAGACCAATTAAATACATATTTTGGTTCTGTCATCACAAAGGAGGACACAAATAACCTCCCAGAGATGTCGGGGAACAGAGGGTCTGATGAAAGGGAGGAACTGAAAGAAATCAGTATTTGTAGGGAAATGGTGTTAGGGAAATTGAAGGGATTGAAGGCCGATAAATCCCCAGGGCCTGATAATCTACATCGTAGGGTACTTAAGGAAGTGGCCCTAGAAATAGTAGATGCATTGCTGATCATCTTCCAACATTCGATGAAATCTGGAACAATACCCATGGATTGGAGGGTAGCTAATGTTACCCCACTATTCAAAAAAGATGGTAGAGAGAAAACGGGGAATTACAGACCGTAAGCCTGACATCGGTAGTGGGGAAAATGCTAGAGTCCATTATAAAAGATGTAATAGCAGAGCACTTGGAAAACAGTGACAGGATTTACAAAAGGTAAATCGTGCTTGACTAATCTACTGCAATTTTTTGAGGATGTAACTGGTAAAATAGATAAGGGAGGACCAGTGGATGTGGTGTATTTGGACTTTCAAAAGGCTTTCGATAAGGTCCCGCATAAGAGATTAGCATGTAAAGTTAAGGCACATGGGATTGGGGGCAAGGTATTGACTTGGATAGAGAACTGGTTGGCAGACAGAAAGCAAAGAGTTGGAATAAACGGGTCTTTTTCCGAGTGGCAGGCAGTGACTAGTGGGGTTCCACAGGGATCGGTCCTTGGACCCCAGCTATTCACAATATATATTAATGATCTAGACAAGAGAACCAGATGTAATATCTCCAAGTTTGCAGACGACACAAAGCTGGGTGGGTGTGTGTGCTGTGAGGAGGATACCGAGACACTCCAGGATGATTTGGACAGGTTGGGTGACTGGGCAGAAGCATGGCTGATGCAATATAACGTGGATAAATGCGAGGTTATCCACTTTGGTGTCAAAAACAGGAAGGCAGATTATTATCTGAATGACAATAGATTGGGAAAAGGAGAAGTGCAACGAGACCTGGGTGTCCTTGTGCACCAGTCGCTGAAGGTAAGCAGGCGGTTAAGAAGGCAAATGGTATGTTGGCCTTCGTAGCGAGAGGGTTTGAGTACAGGAACAAGGATGTCTTGCTGCAGTTGTACAGGGCCTTGGTGAGACCACATCTTGAGTATTGTGTGCAGTTTTGGTCACCTTATCTGAGGAAGGATGTTCTTGCCATGGAAGGAGTACAGCGAAGATTCACAAGGCTGATACCTGGGATGGCAGGAATAACGTATGAGGAGAGATTGGGTCGATTGGGCTTATACTCGCTGGAGTTTAGAAGAATGAGAGGGGATCTCATTGAAACTTATAAAATTCTGAAAGGACTGGACAGACTAGATGCAGGAAGGATGTTCCCGATGGTCGGGGAGTCCAGAACCAGGGGTCACAGTCTAAGGATAAGGGGTAAGCCATTTAGGACAGAAATGAGGAGGAATTTCTTCAACCAGAGAGTGGTGAACCTGTGGAATCCTCTACCACAGAAGGCAGTAGAGGCCAATTCATTAAATATATTCAGGAAGGAGTTGGATATATTTCTTAAGGCTAAAGGGATCAAGGGGTATGGGGAGAAAGCAGGGACAGGGTTCTGAATTTGGATGATCAGCCATGATCGCATTGAATGGTGGAGCAGGCTAGAGGGGCCGAATGGCCTACTCCTGCTCCTATCTTCTATGTTTCTATGTTTCTTCTATGAATAAGGAAATGGCAAGAAATTAAACAAATACTTTGGGCTGGATTTTACCAGCCCTGAGGAGGTGGGTTTGGAGGTGGGACTACTGGGCAAGTCAAAAAGAATGGGAGCGGGTCCTGAACCCACTCCCAACCTGCCTCCGACAAATCTTCCGGGAGTCAGGTCCCTGATTTGCACAGGTACTCAACTCCTAGTGGCGGGAAGAGGATTATAGCCACTTAACGAGAGGCTTTTTCCAATTTTTAGACTTCTGCTGTGGGCTTCCCAATGTCGGGGAACCCCGCCAGGGTAAGTGAGGCGTGCTGTGGGTCTGTTGTTATGTTGGTGTATAGATGACAGCTGCAGGAGTGGTGTGAAGGATGCAATGGGACACTGGTGAGCATCAGAGGTAAGGAAATGTTGGGAAAGTCATTTTTAATGTATTTAGATTTTTCTGTAGGTGACAAGCTTTGAAGTGTTTGTGTGGCTTCACCTCAATGGGAGAAGTGACAGATCACTTCTGTACCCTCACCTGCAGCTGCCATCTGTTTCATCCTAAGGAGAGAGTCACTGGAGAGCCTGGGAGCAAGGGCTCACCTGTGTACAGTGATTGTCAGTGTTTGACAGCACCTCAATGCTGTCAAACACTGTCAAATAATCTGTCAAAAATTTATGGCTCATGTGCCTTTAAGAAAACCGGCAGATGAAGCATCGTCAACTGATGTCATCTGACACCGGCTTTCCCTTAATTGGCCAGCAAGCCTGCAGGGCGGACTTAACAAGGCCAATCAGGGGAAAATAACGTCGGTGCGTCGGATGTCGCTGGGGGCGGGACTAGAACCCGGAAGGAAGCAGTCCCGCCTCCAATGCGTCTCGGTGAGTAAAATCCAGCCCTTTGTGTCTGTCTTCATGGAAGAAGACGCAAAAAACTTCCCGGAAATAGTGGAGAACCAAGGCTCCAGCGAGAATGAGGAACTGAAAGAAATTAGAATTAGTAAAAAAATAGTACTGGAGAAATTAATGGGACTGAAAGATAACAAATCCCCTGGACTTGATGGCCTACATCCTAGGGTTTTGAAAGAGGTGGCTATAGAGATAGTGGATGCATTGGTTGTCATTTTCCAAAATTCCATTGATTCTGGAACGGTTCCCGTGGATTGGAAGGTAGCAAATATAACCCCACTATTTAAGAAAGGAGGGAGAGAGAAAACAGGGAACTACAGACCAGTTAGCCTGACATCAGTAGTAGGGAAAATGGTAGAATCTATTATTAAGGACGTGGTAACTGGGCACTTAGAAAATAATAATAGGATTAGGCAGAGTCAACACGGATTTATGAAAGGGAAATCATGTTTGACAAATCTGTTACAGTTTTTTGAGGTTGTAACTAACAGAATAGATAAGGAGGAACCAGTGGATGTGGTGTATTTGGATTATCAGAAGGCATTCGATAAGGTGCCACACAAGCGGTTATTAAACAAAATTAGGGCTCAGGGGATTGGGGGTAATATACTAGCATGGATTGAGGATTGGTTAACAGACAGAAAACATAGAGTAGGAATAAATGGGTCATTTTCGGGTTGGCAGGCTGTAACTAGTGGGTTACCACAAGGATCAGTGTTTGGGCCTCAGCTATTCACAATCTACATCAATGATTTGGATGAGGGGACCAAATGTAATATATCCAAATTTGCTGATGATACAAAGCTGGGTGGGAATGTAAGTTGTGAGGAGGATGCAAAGAGGCTTCAAGGGGATATAGACAGGCTAAGTGAGTGGGCAAGTACATGGCAAATGGAATATAATGTGGAGAAATGTGAAGTTATCCACTTTGGTAGGAAAAATAAAAAGCAGAGTATTTTTTAAATGGTGAGAGATTGGGAAATGTTGGTGTTCAGAGGGACCTGGGTGTCCTTGTACACGAATCACTGAAAGTTAACATGCAGGTACAGCAAGCAATTAGGAAAGCAAATGATGGCCCGAAAATTAGACCTAATACGCGAGAGTACGCACTGTGTACTCTCGCGTTTTAGGTCTCCAATTGTCGGTTTCCAGCATGCACTGCGCATGCGCGGGAAACCGGCACTTCATGAATTCAAAAGGGGGCGGTTCCTAAGTGAACCGCGTGCGCGCTACAGGCTGCACGCACGCAGTGCACTTAGTGCTTTGAACGCGCAGGTAAGCATGGAAGGTTTTACACATAAAGAAAGGAGGCGTAAGACCCTCTTTTAACAAGGTAAGTAGTTAATTAAGTATTATTTTAAATTTTTTTCAACATGTTTATCTTTTTTAGAGACTTTAAAGAAAGGTAAGTTTATTTTTATAACTTTTAAAAAGATTTAAAATTTTTTTCAAAAATTTAATTTTTTGTTTAAAGTGGTTAATTTATTTAACTATACTTATTTTATTAATGTGATGGCTTTTTTTTTAATTTAATTGAGGTTTAGCTGTTCTTTTGGGGGGGTATAGTATTCATAGCTTTGACAGCCCTTGCTGTCAAAACTATGAATGAAAGATGGTGTGCTGCCATTGGCTCTAACTGAATCATGTGATCCCAGAGCTCGCACAAACTAATTGCGTCTCTGGGTCACGCAAGCACTGCACAGCTGCAGCCTTGAAACTAAAGTTCGTGTGGGCCCGGAGGAAAAAGGTAGGCGCGAGTGAGATATCGCGGGAAGCCTTACCCCCGCGTGAACACTCGGTGTTTAATTTCTGGGCCGATATGTTGGCCTTTATTGCAAGAGGATTTGAGTATAAGAGTAAAGGGGAGAAAAATTCAGTATCGCCCCGTTTGGGGCGCAATTATCAGCCGGGCGCAAAGATTAGCGCCTGGCGCTAATTATCACCTCCGACTGCAAACTTGACTTTTATCGCCCCTGGAGGTGATTGGAGTGCTAAATCAAGCGCTACACATCTGTCTTAAGGCGCAAAGGTCGAGGAGCGAGGCGCTAACTCAGAGCACTGGCGAAGCTCATGTGATGTCAGTCAGCAATGGAACACAGACACAATGGCCCCGGCCAGTTCTTAAAGGGGATGGTTGATCTTGCTTTCCATCCACATCCTGCTCATTGCAGCCTTGAATCTCGGCCTGGAGAGACCTGTACATCAAATCTGCTGGAAAGAACAATGGAGAGTACCAGGGAAAGAGCTCAGAGTGCAGCCCCCACAGTCTCTTCTAAATCGATACAAGGAAGGGCAAATCAAAATGAACCTGCAAAGTGCTGCTCAGTACCCAAAACTCCTTCACACAGCGTTGAATCTCTCCAGAAGTCTCTCTCTCTCTCTCTCAGAATGCGTGGTTCAAAAATGTCGCCAACAAAAAAAGGCAGGAAGCGGTTGCCTTTAAATAGCACTCCCCCAGTCCCTTCCTGACTGCAAAACGCTCCCCTCAACCTGTCATTGCTAGCGGCAGGCGGTAAGGCAGGGGGCGCCACTCATTATCCACTCCGGGGTGCTACCGGGGCATTGCGCACTCGACTGACGTCACGATCTGCCGGTGCAGGAGATCGTGGCAGTACTGTTTAGCGCCACCGCAAAATGTCTAGTTAATTTCGCGAGCGGCGCAAACATCGCCGCGCCCGGGCACTAGTTGCTTTGCGCCCCATTAGCGCCCTCTTAAGGCACTAACGGGAGGCGCAACCAACTGAATTTTTCCCCCAAGATGTCTTTCTGCAATTATATAGGGCCCTGGTGAGACCACACCTGGGGGAAAAAATTCGGTTGCTTTGCGCCTCCCGTTTGCGCTAATGGGGTGCAAAGCAGTTAGCGCCCGGGAGCGGCGCTGCTAGGGCCTCCTGCGAATTCAGCGGGAGGTTAGCGGGCGAGGTAGCCGGTAGTGCCCCGTGGCGCTGCACCTCCGGTGATAACGTCGTCGCATGCACAGTGCCCCGCTCGCACCCTTTGATGTAATAAATATAACAGCAACTTGTATTTCGATAGTGCTCCTCCAAGTGCGGAAAATTGTCAAAATGCACTTTACATTAAAAAGACAGTTTCTTACCTTTGAGTCAGAAAGTCATGGGTTCAAGCCACACTCCAGGAATTTGAGCACATAATCCATCACTTCAGTGCAATACTGAGGGAGTGCTATATTGTTGGAGGTGCCATCTTTTGGATGAGAGACTAAACCAATGCTTCATCTACCTGTTCAAGTGGATGTAAAAGATCCTAGGGCACTATTCAAAGTTCTCCTGGTGTTGTAGCCAACTTTTATCCCTCAATCTACAATATCAAGAAACAGATCAATTGGACATTATCTCATACAAAAGCAAAATAGTGTGGAGGCTGGAAATCTGAAATAAAAACAGATAATGCTGGAAATACTCAGCAGGTCGGGCAGCATCTGTGGAGAGTGAAACAGAGCTAACATTTCAGGTCAATTACCTTTTGGTCAGAACTGAAAAAAGTTAGAGATATAACAGGTTTTAAGCAAGTGCAGAGGCAGGGAAAGGGGGAAAGGGTGGAAAGAACAAAAGGGAAGGTTTGTGATAGGGTGGATGGCAGGAGAGATTAAAAGACAAAAGGATGATAGTGCGAGGCAAAAGGAGATGGTAATGGGACAAGTAAAGAAACAAAAGATGGGTCAAGAAGAGATGTAAATGGGAATAGCAGAATCATCAACAGCTGCCATCTGAAAAAATAGGGGCAGAGGTTATGGTCTGAAATTGTTGAACTCAATGTTGAGTCCAGAAGGCTGTAAAATGTCTAATCGAAAGATGAGTTGCTGTTCCTCGAGCTTGCATTGAGCTTCATTGGAACAGTGTAGTAGGTCAGAATGGGAGTGGAGTGGAGAATTAAAGTGACAAGCAACCGGAAGCTTGGGGTCACACTTATGGACTGAATGGAGGTGTTCCGCAAAGCGGGCAGCCAATCTACGTTTGATCTTCCCAATGTAGAGGAGACCACATCGTGAGCAGCAAATACAGTATGCTAAATTGAAAGAAGTACAAGTAAATCACTGTTTCACCTGGAAGGAGTGTTTCGGGCCCTGGATAGTGGGAAGGGAAGAGGTAAAAGGGCAGGTGTTGCATCCCCTGTGCTTGCATGGGAAGGTGCTGTGGAAAGGGGAGGGTGTGTTGGGGGTGATTGAGGAGCGGACCAGGGTGTCGCGGAGGGAACGGCTGTTATCTCATTGCTGTTTATGGGACTTTGATGTGCGCAAAGTGACTGGTGTGTTTGTCTATGTGGCAACAGTGACTACACTTCAAAAGTAACCGGCTGTAAACTGCTTTGGGATGTCCCAAGGACATGAAAGAGACCATATAAATGTAAGTCTTTCTTTCTAGTACTTTTCTA
Source organism: Squalus acanthias (assembly GCA_030390025.1). Classification (NCBI taxonomy): domain Eukaryota; kingdom Metazoa; phylum Chordata; class Chondrichthyes; order Squaliformes; family Squalidae; genus Squalus; species Squalus acanthias. The sequence continues at coordinate 76,916,745 of CM059432.1, read as the reverse complement.
TGACAATTAGTCAATAAATTAAGTCTTGGGAGCACCAATTAAACTTTTAAAAGTTCTTGACAGTTAGGCTGTCCTCAATAACAAAACAGATAAACAATTGAGTCTACCAGCAATACAATATCATTTTCAAAACGGAGCGCCGCAAATCTTTCAGAAAACAACACTGACATATTGCTCGGGCTAATGATTGGAAAGTTTGCATTTGTGGTTGGCAAAATGTTGAGTTACTACAATTCTTTTCATGAGCTAAGTACAATTTCCATGTGCCAATGTTTGGAATCAGTATAATGCAATTTCTTATACAAACAAGGAATAACACAGATCCAGTTCTCTGAGGCTTTAAAATGAGAAAAAATGTCAACAGAAAAGAAACCCTATGTATAATTCAAGGCAGCATCTCATGTACAAATATTGGATATAACAGAAAACAGGATGTGATTTACTGGCATTGGGTAAAGGAGCCTTTAGGTTACATTGGCTCCGAATCTCCTCAGAGCCTGATGGGAGAAAGAAAGAAAAACTTCTATTTATGTAGCGCTTTTTCATGACCTCAGGACGTCTCAAAGCGCTTTACAGCCAATGAAGTACTTTTGAAGTGTAGTCACTGTTGTAATGGAGGAAATGTGGCAGCCAATTTGCACACAGCAAGGCCCCACAAACAGTAATGAGATAATGACCAGATACCTAACTGATGTTAATTGAGGGATAAATGTTGGCCAGGATACCAGGGAGAGCTCCCCTGATCTTGTTCAAACAGTGCCATGGGATCTTTTACTGCCCACCTGAGAGGGCAGACAGGGCCTTGGTTTAATGTCACATCCAAAAGACGGCACAGTGCAGCTCTCCCTCAGTACTGCATTGGAGTGTCTGCCTAGATTATGTGCTCAGTGGGACTAGAACCTGTAACCTTCTGACTCACAGCTCAGAGTGCTGACATCAAGATTGCTGATCTTAAACAGGCACCTGTGGGGAAGCACTGAGCAAAAGGCTGACTGTCTCCCTGCATGGAAAGAGAGAAAGTCAGAGAGAGTCACCCTGGGCTGCTCTCGTACTCCTCTAAGCAACTAGTTTCAGGGCAACATGGATTAAAGTTTAGGAGTAGATCTCCTGACATCCACTTTTAGTGGGCATGCTGTATGAATCATAGAATCATAGAATGATAAAGCACAGAAGGAGGCCATTTGCCCATTGTGCCTGTGCCAGCTCTTTGGTAGAACTATCCAATTCGTCCCACTCCCATGCTCTTGCTCCATTGCCCTATAAAAAAAATTCCCTTCGAGTATTTATCCAATTCTCTTTTGAAAGATACTGTTGAATCTGCTTCCACCACCCTTTCAAATTTCAGATCACAACAACTCGCTGTGTAAAAAAATAGATCCATCATGTCACCTCTGGTTCTTTTGCCAATCATCTTAAATCTGTAACCTTTGGTTACTGACCTTCTGCCACCCTTCTTCCTACTAAATGAATCACTTCACACTTCTCTGTGTTAAATTTCATCTGCCATGTGTCTGCCATTTCACCAGTCTGTCTATGTCCTCCTGAAATCTGTTACTATCCTCCTCATTGTTTACTACATTTCTGAATTTCATCTCATCTGCAAACTTTGCAATTATGCCCATTACACCAAAATCCAGGTCATTAATATATATCAAAAAGAGCAGTGGTCCTAATACCAACTCGTGGGGAACACCACTGTATGCTTCCCTCCTGTCTGAAAAACAACTGTTCACCACTACTTTCTGCTTTCTGGCCATTAGCCAAATTCGTATCCACACTGCCACTGTCCCTTTAATCCAGGGGCTTTAACTTTGCTACAAGTCTATTATGTGGTACTTTATCAAATGCCTTTTGAAAGTCAATATAAACAACATCAACCGCATTACCCTCATCATAAGAACATAAGAAATAGGAGCAGGAGTAGGCCATTTGGCCCCTTGAGCCTGCTCCGCCATTTAATGAGATCATGGCTGATCTGATCTTGGGCTCAGCTCCATTTCCCTGCCCACTCCCCATAACCCTTCACTCCCTTATTGTTCAAAAATCTGTCTATCTCCACCTTAAATATAGTCAATGACCCAGCCTCCACAGCTCTCTGGGGTAGAGAATTCCACTGATTTACGACCCTATGAGAGAAGAAATTCCTCTTCATCTCAGTTTTAAATGGGCGACCCCTTATTCTGAAACTATGCCCCCTAGTTCTAGATTCCCCCATGAGGGGAAACATTTTCTCTGCATTTACCTTGTCGAGCCCCCTCAGTATCTTATATGTTTCAATAAGATCACCTCTCATTCTTCTAAACTCCAATGAGTATAGGCCCAACCTGCTCAACCTTTCTTCATAAGTCAACCCCTTCATCTCAGAAATCAACCTCGTGAACCTTCTCTGAATTGCCTCCAATGCAAGTATATCCCTCCTTAAATAAAGAAACCAAAACTGTACGCAGTACTCCAGGTGTGGTCTCACCAATACCCTGTACAGTTGTAGCAGGACTTCCCTGCTTTTATACTCCAACCCCCTTGCAATAAAGGCCAACATCCTATTTGCCTTCCTGATTACTTGCTGTACCTGCATGCTAATGTTTTGTGTTTCATGCACAAGGACCCCCAGGTCCCTCTGTACTGCAGCATTTTGTAATCTCTCTCCATTTAAATAATAATTTGCTTTTTTTATTTTTCTTACCAAAGTGGATAACCTCACACTTTCCCACATTATACTCCATCTGCCAAATGTTTGCCCACTCACTTAGCCTGTCTATATCCCTTTGCAGATTCTTTGTGTCCTCTTCACAACTTGCTTTCCCACCTATCTTTGTATCATCAGCATTAGTCATTAATATAGATTGTAAATAGTTGAGGCCCCAGCACTGATCCCTGTGGCACCCCACTAGTTACCGTTTGCCAACCGGAAAATGACCCATTTATCCCGACTCTCTATTTTCTGTTAGTTAGCCAATCCTCTATCCGTGCTAATATATTACCCCCAACTCCATGAGCTTTTATGTTATGCAGTAATCTTTTATGTGGCACCTTATCGAATGCCTCCATTACTTCAACAAAGATCTCAATCAAGTTCGTTAAACACGATTTACCTTTAACAAATCCATGCTGACTTTCATTTATTAGTGCATACTTTTCAAAATGCCAACTCATTTTGTCCCAGATGATTGTCTCTAAAAGTTTACCCATCACCAACGTTAGACTGACTGGCTTGCAGTTGCCAGGTTTATCCCTCTCCTCTTTTTTGAACAGGGGTGTAATATTTGCAATCCTCCAGTCCTCTGGCATCACACCCATATCTAAGGAGGATTGCAAGATTGTGGCCAGAGCCTCTGCAATTTCCACCCTTACTTCCCTCAGTAATTTAGGATGGAGGGTGGGCTCAGGTGAGGGGGAATTTATAAATCTAAAGAGAAAAGTCAATGTCATAGACCAGTGTAGAAATTTGGGTAAAGATAAGTATAGTGTGACAGGAAGGGACAGAGTTTAACGGTAATAGTGCATCAGTGAATAAGGTCAAATCAGGGAAAAATGGTAAAAAGTTAAAATTAAATGTGCTTTATCTGAATGCACAAAGCATTTGTAACAAGATCGATGAATTAATGGCACAAATAGAGATAAATGGGTTTGATCTAATAGCCATTACAGTGAACTGGTTGCACGGTGGCCTAGGTTGGGAACTAAATATTTCATGGTATGTGACTTTTAGAAAAGATAGGCAAAATGGAAAAGGAGGGGGGTAGCCCTGATAATAAAGGATGACATCAGGACAGTAATGAGGAAAGATCTTAGTTCAGAAGAGCAGGAAGTAGAATCATTATGGGTGGAGATAAGAAATAACAAGGGGCAGAAAACATTGGTGGGAGTAATTTATAGGCCCCCTAACAGTAGCTGTATTGTTGGATAGAGTATTAATCAAGAAATAAGAGGAGCTTGGAACAAAGGTAATGCAATAATCGTGGGGAATTTAATCTTCATATTGACTGGGCAAATCAAATTGGCAAAAGTAGTTTGGAAGACAAATTCACGGAATGCATTTGAGATAGTTTCCTAGAACAATATGTTGTGAAACCAACCAAGGAACAGGCTATTTTAGATCTTGTATTGTGTAATGAGACAGGGTTAATTAGTAATCTCATAGTAAGGGCTCCTCTGGGAAAGAGTGATCATAATATGATGGAATTTCACATTGAGTTCGAGAGTGACATACTTAGATATGAAACTAGAGAATTAAAGTTAAATAAAGCCAATTACATAGTCATGAGGGGTGAGTTGGCTAAGGTAGATTGGGAAATTAGATTAAAAGGTATGATGGTAGATAAGCAATGATGAACATTTAAAGAAATATTTTATAATTCTCAACGAATATACATTCCATTGAGAAATAAAATCTCTACGGGAAAAGTGATCCATCCGTGGTTAAGGATAGTATTAACTTAAAAGAAGAGGCTTATAATGTTGCCAAGAAGAGTAGTAAGCCTGAGGAATTGGAGGGTTTCAGAAACCAGCAAATGATGACCAAAAAATTGATAAAGAAGGAGAAAATAGAATATGAGAGTAAAGAAGCAAGAAATATAAAAACAGATTGTAAGAGCTTCTACAAGTATGTAAAAACATGGGTCCCTTAGAGGTTGAGACAGGAGAAATTATAATGGGTAATAAGGAAATGGCAGAGACGTTAAACAAATATTTTGTATCTGTCTTCACAGTAGAAGACACAAAAAAATACCAGAAATAGTGGGGAACCAAGGGTCTAATGAGAGTGAGGAACTTAAAGTAATTACTATTGGTAAAGAAAAAATACTGGAGAAATTAATGGGACTAAAAGCTGACAAATCCCTGGACCTGATGTCCTACATCCTAGGGTTCTAAAAGAGGTGTCTGCAGAAATAGTGGATGCATTGCAAAACAAAAACAGAATGTGCTGGAAACACTCAGCAGGCCAGGCAGCATCCGTGGAGAGAGACAGAGTCAATGGGCTGGATTTTGTCAGTGTGGGCGGGCTGGAGCGTGTCAGGTGGAAATCGTGCCAGGACCCCGACTCCTAATTGAAGTGCTGAAAAAGTGGGATTTTCCCCTAATTGGCCAATTGATTTCCTGCGTGTGGGAACCACTGGCCCAATGAGTCTTTTCAGACAGAAAGTCACCTCCGATGATGTCATCAATGCTGCTGGATTTAAGGCCTGCAAGCAGCCTTGCTTCTTCTGGAGACTGCAACCTTTATGGCCATTGCTGTCTTCGCCTTCTTCATCAACTATGTCCAGCAGTAGGCCAAAGTGTGCTCCACGCTTCGATGAGCCCTCCCTCCAAGCTCTGGTGGAGGGAGCGAGATCTAGGAAGGAGGTGCTGTTCCCTTCCTCAGGGAGAAAAAAGCCACCCCAGCAGACAAAAGCTGTGTGGCTGCAAGTGGCCCAGGAGGTCAGCTCCATCTCGCTGAGCCGCAGAACCTGGCTGCAATGCAGGAACAGGTTTCATGATCTTCTCTGAACAGGAAAAGTGAATATGACTTTCCCATCACCCTCAATCTGATCCCCATCGACTCTCCTCATCAGCACTCTGCTTTGCCAACTTCTTCCTCCACATTCCATTTGACACTTACATGCCTGCACCCTTACCCATTCCCTCTCTCTCTATGGTCATATTCACTTAACTATTCGACCATGCAGCCCTCACACTTCCTATCACTGTGATGCCATGACAACAACAACTTTCAGCACACAGGGAGGGTCCTTTGTATCCTCCTAAGCATCTATGCTATGGATTCTCTACACTCACTCCTTCATTCTCACTCAAACTCCACTTGTGTCCCTCATTGCAGGAAAAGAGAGCCCACAATTAGAGGGACCCTCAGTAGCCCAGCTCACCCCCTGGGAGGAGGCGGCCCTGGAGATCGCCGGAATCGAGGAGGATTCCCAAGTGGGGGATGGACAGATGTGCGCATCGCAGCAAGCTGGTGACAGAATAGTTTGGCATCTCTCTCATTGACATTGCATGAGTCACTGATAATGAATCTGATGCTCTAACAGATTGACTTATGATCATCTGCACTTTTCAATGTTCATGTAACCTTAACCTCACATCTCTAACTCTTTCCTTTACTCCCCCACAGGACCATCGAGAACCCCAGTCCCATTGCCCAGGTGGAAGAGCCTGAGCTTCCAGACTCCTCAGAGGAAGCTGCAACCTCTGAGGGCGCAGCGTCAGCAGAATTCAGAGCACCCAGCACCAGCGCAGACACTCACACCTCGGTGGGACCTTCGCGAGATAGAGTAGTGTTGTCACCTGGTGTATCACAGCTCACAAGTGAGAATCAGCAGATGGTGGAGACAGGGACAGCAGTGGAGAGTCCTCGTCGGAGGGCGCAGGACTCTCCCAGCTCTGCTCAGCTGCATGTCGACGCTGTGCCTCCGGGTCCATTCAGAAGGAGAGCGGTGCTTGAACTCCAGGAACAGGTGCAGGAGTCTCTGGCAGGTTTTGTCTCCAGGGTCGCTGTGAGTGTGAAGCGAATGGAGGAGTCCATCACGAACATGAGCAGAGCCTTTGTGGAGGCATTGGCGCATGAATGCATCACCGCGGAAAGGATGGAAACCTCCATGGAAAGGATGGCTACCTCCATGGTAAGGCTGGCTACCGTAGAGGAGAGGATGGCTACGTCCATGGAGGAGCTTAGTCGCCAGGGTATGGAAAACATGGTAATTGTTCAGAATAGACAGGACGATATAGACGGGTTGATCAGATGGGCAGAACAGTGGCAAATGGAATTTAACCCTGAAAAGTGTGAGGTGATGCATTTTGGGAGGACTAACAAGGCAACGGAATACACAATGAATGGTAGGACCCTAGAAGGACAGAGGATCAGAGGGACCTTGGTGTGCATGTACATAGATCCCTGAAGGCAGCAGGACAGGTAGATAAGGTGGTTAAAAAGGCATATGGGATACTTGCCTTCATTAGCCGAGGCATAGAATATAAGAGCAGGGAGGTTATGATGGAGCTGTACAAAACGCTAGTTAGGCCACAGCTGGAATACTGTGTGCAGTTCTGGTCGCCACACTATAGGAAGGATGTGATTGCATTGGAGAGGGTGCAGAGGAGATTCACCAGGATGTTACCTGGGCTGCAGTGCTTCAGCTATGAAGAGAGACTGGACAGGCTGGGGTTGTTTTCCTTAGAGCAGAGAAGGCTGAGAGGGGACATGATTGAGGTGTACAAAATTATGAGGGACATAGATAAGGTAGATAGAAAGGAACTTTTCCCCTTAGTAGAGCGGTCAATAACCAGGGGGCATAGTTTCAAGGTAAGGGGCAGGAGGTTTAGAGGGGATTTGAGGAAAAACTTTTTCACCCAGAGGGTGGTTGGAATCTGGAACTCACTGCCTGAAATGGTGGTAGAGGCAGGAACCCTCACAACATTCAAGAAGCATTTAGATGAGCACTTGAAACGCCATAGCATACAAGGCTACGGACCAAGTGCTGGAAAATGTGATTAGAATAGACAGGGCTTGACGGCCGGTGCGGACACGATGGGCCGAAGGGCCTCTTTCTGTGCTGTATAATTCTATGACTATGACTCTATGAGACTGATATCTCTTGAGGAGTGATGGTCAGCTATTGAGCAAACAAACCAGACCTTCATGCAAGTCCTCTGGAGTAGGACTTCCAGTGCAGAAACGGGTCCTCATAGCCCCCCTGCAGTGCAGCAAGGTGCTGTCCAGCCACTTGCTAGCTCTGAAGTGGGGCTGACCTATGAGAGGGATGTTGGTGGCATACAACAAGGAAGTGGGGGCTCCTCTCCAAGCGCTCACACGACCATGCCACTGCAGAGCCCTCGGTCAGAGCCCCACCAGAGTCCCACCCAACTGAGATGGGCGTCTCAACCCCTGCACAGCTGCAGGAGCAGCAGACTGTTGCCGAGCCCTCACAGGTTCGCAACCCCAGAGGACGCCCGCCAAACGTGTCGAGACAGGAGCAGCAAGAAAGTGAGCAAGGGGCCTCCACATCGGCTGAAGCCACAGGGGAAGCACCACGTAGGAGCACATGTAAGAGGAAGATAATGCACAAGTAGTCACAAGGGTTGTCACTTGGGTGTAATGTGTTTAATTTTGAGAAGCCATCAGTTGCTTATTGTCATAAAAAATTCTGATGGCAAACTGTTGCAGTTGTGGCATGTGTCATTTCGCTAATGGGACTTCCACATTGAGGGCTTAGGGCGACTTGCAATTGTCAGTGTGGTGGTCAGAGTGAGAGGAATCCGTAGGTTCTTGTCCATTGTCGATGCTCTGGTAAGAAGGTGCGAGGCTAAACTGTTTGATTGTGCAGGCTAAGCAAATGTGACCAACATGAGTGCGTCCCTTGCATCCCGGGCAGCAATATGGTGGTGCTCTGGCGCCTTCTGGCCTGTGCATCTTCAGGTGGGTGACTAGCAGCTTGGCGCTCCTGTTGATGTTCCTGCTGTTGGTGCAGCTGTTGCTCATGGTTCTGCTGCTGCCGCAGCTGGTCTTCATCCGAATCTGATGTCCAGGAGGAAAGGAATTAAATGGTCGCCATGCTTCTGGTATATGCCTCAGTTGAGGAAGCGCTTAGTCAAGGTAGGGAGAGGGGTTTCCAAGGAGGTCACACTGGAGATGGGTGTCAGGCTCCAAACTTCCACAACACTGAGTATGCCTGCTAAAAGTTCCCCCAGACCTGAAACAACAAAGTTCTGCCACCTGCAAATGATCATCGGTGAAAACTCCTTTGTAATGGTGGAGCTGCAGCTGTTCGTAAGCAATCCACTAGTGAGGCCGCCAGGATTACCTGGCGTGTTCCAGAGGAGGCATGTAGGATGGGGGAAATGTGCTAAAACCGGAAAGGCCTCTCAAAATGGGATTATAGAGGCAATTAAGTGGTTGTTAAGGGCCTTAAGGGCCTATTCCGCCTCTTGGAGGTGGGATGGAAAGCGGGTCAGAAAACACGCACTTGGGAAAATTGTTCGGAGGTGGGATGGAGGCGGGAACGAGCCCGCCCGCCAGTTTTGGCGAGTTTAACAACTCGCACGCCTACAAACCCGCCTCCTCGGGGCTGGGAAAATCGAGCCCAATGTTTTAGGTCTGTGACCCTTCATTAGAACTAGAAAAAATTAGAGATGTAACAGATTTTAACCAGGTGCAGGGGCAGGGAAAGTGGGGGAGGGGTGGAAAGAACAAAAGGGACAGTCTGTAATAGATGGAAGGCATGAGTGGTTAAATGTTGCAAATGGGGAATGGCAGAATCATCAACAGCTGCCTCCTGAAAAAATAGGGGCAGAGGTTATGGTCTGAAATTGTTGAACTCGATTCCTAATCGAAAGATGAGGTACTGTTCCTCGAGCTTATGTTGAGCTTCATTGGAACAGTGTAAGGGGCCGAGGACAGAGAGGTCAGAGTGGGAGTGGAGCGGAGAATTAAAGTGACAGGCGACCGGAAGCTCGGGGTCCCCCTTACGGACTGAACAGAGGTGTTCTGCAAATGGTCGCCCAATCTGCGTTTGGTCTCCCCAATGTAGAGGAGACCACATCGTGAGCAGCGAATACAGTATACTAAATTGCAAGAAGTACAAGTAAATTGCTGTTTCACCTGGAAGGAGTGTTTGGGGCCCTGGACAGTGGGAAGGGAGGAGATAAAAGGGCAGGTGTTGCATTTCCTGCGCTTGCACGAGAAGGTGCTGTGGGGAGGGGAGGGGCTGTTGGTGTTGATTGAGGAGTGGACCAGGGTGTCGTGGACGGAGTGGTCCCTTTGGAATGTTGAAAGGGGAGGGGAGGGGAAGATGTGTTTGGTGGTGCGGTCACGTTGGAGGTGGGGGAAATGGCGGAGGATGATCTGTTGAATGTGGAGGTTGGTGGGGTGAAAGGTGAGGACAAGGGGAACCCTATCGTGGTTCTAGGAGGGAGGGGAAGGGGTGAGAGTAGAAGTGCGGGAAATGGAACGGACACGGTCGAGGGCCGTGTCAACCATGGTAGAGAGGAATCTTCGGTTGAGAAAAAAGGAAGACATATCGGAAGCACTAGTATGGAAGGTGGCATCGTCAGAACAGATGCAGCGGAGACGGAGAAACTGGGAGAATGGAATAGAGTCCTTACAGGAAGCGGGGTGAGAGGAAGTGTAGTCCAGGTAGCTGTGGGAGTCAGTGGGCTTATAGTGGATGTTCGTCGATAGCCTATCCCCAGAAATGGAGATAGAGATTTAGAGGAAGGGAAGGGAAGAGTCAGAGATGGACCATGTGAAGGTGAGGGAAAGGTAGAAATTGGAAGCAAAGTGAATGAAATTTTCTAGTTCAGGGCGAGAGCAGGAAACGGCACTGATACAGTCATCAATGTACCGGAAAAAGAGGTGAGGGAGGGGACCCAAGTAGGACTGGAACAAAGAATATTCCACATATCCCACGAAAAGGCAGGCATAGCTCGGACCCATGCGGGTTTCCATAGCAACGCCCTTAATTTGGAGGAAGTAAGTGGAATCAAAGGAGAAGTTGTTCAATGTGAGAACAAGTTCAGCCAGGTGGAGGAGGACGGTAGTGCAAGGGGACTGCTGGGCCTCAGTTCAAGGAAGAAGCGGAGCGCCCTCAGGCCGTCCTGGTGGGGGATGGAGGTGTAGAGGGTTTAGACGTCCATAGTGAAAAGGAGATGGTTGGGGCCAGGAAACTGGAAACTGTTAAAGTGGCGGAGGGCGTCGGATGAGTCGCGAATGTAGGTGGGAAGAGACTGGACAAGGGGAGAATAAATAGAGTCGAGACAGGAGGAAATCAGTTCCGTGGGGCAAGAACAGGCTGAAACGATGGGCTGGATTTTGATTCTGGGGACGTGATGGAGGCTGGACTCCCACTTTTTGGGTTGTAGTCCCAGCTCCATCGACTTGTGGCCAACCCACTGTGTTTTCACTTGATTGACCTTGTTGAGCCTGCCCAGCGGGCTCAGCAGGCCAATTAAGGGCCACCCGGCAACAGGTGACGTCACAGATTGACATTTCATCTGTCAAGAGCTTTTGACAGATGAAATATCTGTCTTCTAACTTGAGTCCTTCCTCTCAGGCTGAGTTAGAAATCAATCCAGCACAGAAAACAGAGGCTGCAGTTTTTGACAGCTCAACGGCCATTCTGTTTTCTGTGCCGGTGAGATTTCTGACTCCCGAGACCTGAAGGGCTGACACCTGCAGGAGGAAGTTAAGGTAAGTAAAACTTTTTTCCACACTTTACACTTGCCTTACACACTTACCTCTGTACACATGCACCCATCACTCACCTGCCCACCGGACATATCGACCCCTCCAACCCCTGCAGACCCACGGTCCGCCTCGCTAAAACGGCGTGTTTGGGACCTGTCGGGAAGCCCACATTTCACGCATCAAAATAGGGATTAGGCAAAAAACTGCCTGTTAACTACCTGTTAACAGGCAGTTTATTGCCACTAATCCCCTTCCCGCCTCGGGGAGGTGGGTCCCAGCACAGGTCGGGTACCCGCCTCCAGCGAAACTGGCATGGAGGCGGGTTGGGGGCGGGATGGGTTCGGGACCCCCAAATCTGCAACTTTAACCCCCCACACGCCTCCAAACCCGCCTCCACGGGTCAATGAAAATTCTGCCCGATGGGTCTACCAAGGCAACCCTGTTTGTGGATCTTGGGAAGGGGGTAAAAGCGGGCTGTGCGGGGTTGGGGGACTATGAGGTTGACAGCCGTGGAGGGAAGATCTTCAGAGGAGATGAGGTCAGTGACAGTCTTGGAAACGATGGCTTGATGTTTAGTAGTGCGGTCATGGTCCATGGGGAGGTAGGAGGAGGTGTCAGAGAGTTGGCGTTCAGCCTCTGCACAGTAGAGGTCGGTTCGTCAAACAACAACAGCACCACCCTTGTCAGCAGGTTTAATAACAATGTTGGGGTTGGATCTGAGTGGATGCATTGGTTGTGATCTTCCAAAATTCCCTAGATTCTGGAACAATTCCAGTGGATTGGAAGGTAGCAAATATAACACTGCTATTCAAGAAAAGAGAGAGAAAAAAATAGCGAACTACAGGCCAGCTAGCCTGACATCAGTTGTCGAGAAAATGCTGTAATTCATTATTAAGGAAGTGGTAACAGGGCACTTAGAAAATCATAATAAGATTAGGCAGTGTCAACATGGTTTTATGAAATGGAAATCATGTTTGACAAATCCATTAGAGTTTTTTGAGAATGTAACTAGCAGGGTAGATAAAGGGGAATCTGGATGAAGAATATTAGGATTTTCAAAAGGCATTCGATTAGGTGCCACATGAAAGATTGTTGCATAAGATAAGGGCTCATGGGGTTGGGGGTAATATATTAGCATGGATAGAGGTGGGAAATTAAGCTGTGAGGAAATCAAAAAGGGCAGGATTTAACTTGAGGAAGGTAGGGAGTGCAAGGTGGGGGGGCTGGATTGTGTTCAGGAAACTCGGGAGAACCGGTTTCTCTCAGGGCCTTCCGAATTTAACGGCAGAGCTTCATTAACATTTTTTTTCTCTGTTGCCCGCCCGCAGTCAACCAGATTGAGAGGCTGACTGGCTGTCGGGCGTTTATGCCTGTGGCACCAGGCCACAAATGATAAGCAGAGAGGAGGGAGGGATCGGATGCCGGGATCGGTGGGGGCGCGGGGGGGGGGGGGTGTAGGGGTGGGGGATAGGGGTGGGGGGTGGGGTGTAGGGGTGGGGGTTGGTCAGAAGGCCGGGAGGAGGGGATGTCGGAAGGCTGGATCGGGTGCGTGGTGGTCGGAAAGCCGTGATCGGGGCAGGTCGGAGATTGGAGGGGGTGTCAGAAGGCCGTGATCAGAGAGGTGGGTGGTTGGAAGGCCAGGATCGGGGAGTGGGGGGCGGTTGGAATGCCGGGATTGGCACGGGGGGGGGTGGGCTACGGCGGTCGGAGGCTGTGTGAGGGAGATCAGAGGCATCGGGGGGGAGGTCGAGGGAGAGTGGAAGGGTCGGCAGGGTGTCTGATTGCGAGGGGTTGGCGAGGCAGGGCGCTGGATCCAGCAGGTAAGTGGAAAGGCACTTTCCTCCTGGATCCAGGAGTCCTCGCCTTCCTTGAGCTGCTGGGTTCTGGAGGCCCGGGAAACCCAGCAGCTCAGAGTTAAATTTATAATGGAAATTCAAAATGAGTCACGCAGTCTTATTCTATTAGTTAAAGTGCTAACCTGCCTCCTTCGAGCAGGTTGACTGCCTGCCCCTGTCCCGCCTCCGGTAAAACCGGAAGTGGGTGGATTGGGGCCATAATTCAGATTTCTACCAGTTTAACCTCCCACCTGACCCAAACACGCCTGTTTTTTGGGGTTAAAATTCCCCCCAAAGAGTCTGCAAAGGGATATAGACAGGTTATGTTGGTGGGCAAGAAGGTTGCAGATGGTGTATAATGTGGGGAAATTTGGGGTTATTCATTTTGGTAGGAAGAATAGAAAAACAGAATATTTTTTAAATGGCGTGAAACTATTAACTGTTGGTGTTCAGAGGGATTTGGGTGTCCTTGTACTCGAAACACAGAAAGTTAACATGCAGGTACAGCCAGCAATTAGGAAGGCAAATGGTATGTTGGCCTTTATTAACATATGAGTCAGAAGGCTGTGGGTTCGAGTCCCACTCCAGAGACTTGAGCACAAAAATCTAGGCTGACATTCCAGTGCAATAATGAGGGAGCACTGCACTGTCAGAGGTGCCGTCTTTCGGATGAGATGTTAAACCGTCTGCCCACTCAGGTGGACGTAAAAGATCCTATGACAGAAGTAGAGCAGGGGAGTTATCCCCAGTGTCCTGGACAATATTTATCCCTCAATCAACATCACTAAACAGATTATGTTGTAAGAATGAGCCTTACGCGTGGTGAACTTAAAGTAAGCTTTAATCAACTAAAAAGGTGCTACATACAAAAGAGGTCTTACTCTATGCCTCGCCAGGATCCAACTGATCAGTCCAGTATTTATCCTGGACTAATCACAGGAAGTGATGCAATAAAGTTCGAGTCACAGGAAGCTGTATTGTGTTACCACATTCTACCCCCCCAAAAGATTAGGAGGCCGGGATGCTCCCTCCATTTCGTAGCCGCTGGACGAGGGAGAGCCGCACCCGTTTGGGTTCTCGTAGCGGTAGAGGGCCCCTAGCCCGTTTACCTGCCGCGGGCCGTGGACCAGAGTCCGAGTGATCCAGCCCGCTCTGTGAGGGGTCAGGACGATCCTGACTGTGTACTGGTGCCCGAACGGCTGTCGGGCAGGGCTGTGGCAGATCCGTTTCTGAGCGTACGGTACGGGGTGGATCGTGGCTGCGCGTGCGAGCCCCGACGGGCTCATAGTCAGTCTGCCCCAGGTCGGCACGCTGGAGTGAGGTACCAGCCGGCGTCAGATCCAGATCGTGATGAGAGGCACCTGGCGAGCCCAGAGATGTGCCTGGTACAATATCATCCCCTGGTGTCCCTCTATGTTTCGGCGGGCAGGGAGCCAGATCCCGCAATGACACGGTAGATTCCCGACCGTCAGGATACCGAATATAGGCGTAGGTAGGGTTGACGTCAGTGAGCTCAACCTCATCTACCAGGGGGTCATTCTTAGACGCCCGGACATATCTTCGGAGTAGCACTGGTCCCGGTGTATTCAGCCACGATGGGAGAGATATCCCATAGGATGAGCGACGCTGAAATCGGAAGAACCGTTCATGAGGCGTCGTATTTGTGGCGGTCGAAAGGAGGGACCGTGTGGAGTGTAATGCGTCTGGAAGTACTGCTTCCCATTGCTGGTTGGGTAGGCCCCGAGATCTCAAAGCCAGACGTACCGCATTCCAGATGATAGCGTTAAAACGCTCGACTTGCCCATTCCCGACCGGATGATAAGGCGTCGTTCTGCTGGCAGCAATACCCCGTTCCGAGAGATAGGCCTTGAGTTCTCCTGACATAAAAGAAGGGCCCCGATCCGAATGAACATAGGATGCCATGCCACAGAAAGCAAATACCTGCTCAAGGCAGCTGATAACCGTGGTCGTCAGCATATTGGGGCAGGGAAAGGCAAACGGAAAACGGGAATACTCATCGACCATGGTCAACAGATAAGTGTTGCGAGTTGAAGAGGGCAACGGCCCCTTAAAATCGATGCTAAGCCGTTGCATTGGCTGGGTCGCATGTATGAGTATACCACCCGAGGGGCGGAAAAACTGAGGTTTCAATTCCGCACAGACTCTGCAGTCCGAGCACATCTTCTTTATATCCTCGGTAGAGAATGGGAGATTTCGGGACCGCACGAAGTGTAGCATGCGAGTAACGCCCGGATGACACAACCCATCATGGATGTCTACGAGCGTAGAGGGTGCCATGGCGGAGCAGAATGCTCATGTGAGGGTATCCGGAGCCACATTCTCCTTGCCAGGTCGATAGTGGATGGTGTAACCAAAAGAGGCCAATTCCAGCCGCCAAAGCTGGATTTTATTATTTTTAATTTTGGTCCGTTTTCGATTATCGAGCATGAAGGCGACCGATCGCTGGTCCGTGATTAAGGTAAAGTGCTGGCGAGCTAGGAGATGACTCCACTTCCGTACTGCCTCTATGATGGCTGTAGCTTCTTTCTCGACTGGAGGATAATGTAGCTCAGCCCCTTGAAAAGTCCTGGACAAAAATGCCACCGGACGACCTTCCTGATTCAGAGTGGCCGAGATCGCCACCTCCGAGGCATCACACTCAACAACAAAAGGAAGACTCTCATCGATGGAGTGAAGAGCCGCTTTCTCCAACTGTTTTTTCAGGAGGTTAAAGGCTGCAACAGCCGTTGTGTCTAGTGGGAATGTGCTGGCCTTCAGTAGAGGTTGGATTCGGTCCGAGAAGTTAGGAATCCATTTAGCATAGTATGCAAACAGGCCGAGGGCCCGGTGCAAGGAGGCCGGATTCTTAGGTGGCGGGAGTTCTTGGAGTGGGCGAAGCCTTTCAGGGTCAGGTTTAATGATGCCATTGCCCACACAATAGCCAAGGATGTTGATGGTTGGTTGTGACTCAATGGATTTAGCCGCATTTAATGTCAAATTACGGTGCTGGAGTGCATCCCAAAATCGTTGGAGATTGGCGTCATGTTCCCGCTGATTGCGACCTGCGACAGTAATATTGTCCAGATAAGGAAACGTATCCTTCAAGTCTTCCTGTTTGACCAGGTCATCCATTGCTCGCTGGAAGACAGCCACTCCATTAGTGACCCCAAAGGGGAGGCGACGAAATTGATACAGCCGTCCATTGGCTTCAAAGGCCGTATACTGCTTGTCTGAGACCTTCAAGGGTACCTGATGATAAGCACTTTTCAGATCATATGTTGAGAACACCGTGTACTCAGCCAGTTTATTAACCATATCATCGATGCGCGGCAATGGGTATGCGTCCAAGTCCGTATATTGATTGATGGTCTGTGAATAGTCAATGCACAGCCGTTTCTTGTGAGGTTGTAGAGGGTTCTTAACAATAACGACCTGGGCGCGCCATGGCGACGAACAAGGCTCGATGATATCCTCTGCTAAAAGCCGAGAAATCTCAGCCGCAATAAAAGACTGGTCTTCCTGACTGAAACGTCGTGACTTTGTTATAATCGGTTTGCATCGAGGAGGGAGACTGGTAAACAGTGAGGGTTCATCCAGTGAAGCTGCTGACAATGCACAGAACGGTAATCGAGGTAGTATATTAGAAATAGTGAGTTCAGGTTTGGATCCGCCGAACTCAATGGTGAGCTTCTTATGCTGCTTTTGAAAATCCAGCCCTAAGATAAGATCACTACATAAGTCCTTGAGCACCGAAAGCCGGGTGGAGGGATACCTGTGACCATTAAGTGTTATTCAACCATACAAAAGCCAGAAATTCTGGTATTAAGTGATGACTGAGCCATCGCAACTGCCTGGTCCGATGGGAAAACATGTAGCTTTAACTCTGCAACAATCTGTTCCCTAATGAAACTATCAGTGCTACCTGAGTCAATTAAGGCATCTAAAGTATGTCCATTAATTGATGCTTTTGTAGCTGCATGGAATAGGTTCTGAGGACAAGCAGCTGTAATTGGTGTCGTTGCACAAAGAGTGGCTGAAACTCTAGGTGTGTTTCTTCGAGAGGAAACCCGAGAGGAAGCACGATAGATGTTAGCCGGAACATCTTGATAAGCCCTTACCGGGGCAGTTCGGTAGGACTTAGCTTGATAAGCCCTCGTAGAGGCTCTTGATAGGCAAACCTTTGCAAAATGACCTTTTTTGTTGCAATGACTGCAAAACGCATTGCGAGCAGGGCAGAATTTCCGAGGGTGAAACTCATCACCACAAAAGAAGCATTTCTTAGATTGCCAAGAGACTGCCACAGTGGGGTCATCATCCTCTTCATCAGTGAAGTCATCAGATTGATCGTCAGGGATAAAGACCTCCCTAATAGAGTTCACCTGTGGCCTCTTAAATTGCCTGACTGTAGTTAAGGCAGTAGACCGAGGTCTGGGCACTGTATAAAGGTCTGTATTTCTTTTTGCCAGATCTAGAGAGCAAGCCATGTCATAAGCTCTCTGAAGCTCAAGTGTCTTACTTTCCAGTAGACGCTGGCGTATAAATGGGGAGGCAAGCCCGCAGATGAAAGCATCACGGATCATTTCTTCACGGTACAGCTCAGCTGAGGCCGCCTGAAAGTTACAGTCCATACTAAGTCTGCGAAGCTCTTGGAGGAATTTATCAATGGATTCCTCCGGCCCTTGTTGGGCTGTAGCTAGTAGATGTCTGGCATAGACCTCATTCGGTGTCTTAGTATATAGTCTCTTAAGCGTCCGAATTGCCTCCTCGTAACTGTCCCATTCCTCCACATACTGAAATACATTCGGGGTGACACAGTTGATGAGTATCCGCAACTTTGAGTCATCATCAGCCTTGCAATATTCAAGGAAATTGTCAAACGTGTGATACCAGTGTTTCCACACCTTACCGGCTGCTGGGGTGTTTGGGTCCAAGTCAAGACGCGATGGTTTAAGGATGTTTCCATGATGGGTGATTCCCTGAATCCTTAGTTCCGAGTTCGTCCAAAAAGTTTGAGTGCGAAGTTTTCCAAAGTTGATTAAATTGTCATAAGAATGAGCCTTACGCGTGGTGAACTTAAAGTAAGCTTTAATCAACTAAAAAGGTGCTACATACAAAAGAGGTCTTACTCTATGCCTCTCCAGGATCCAACTGATCAGTCCAGTATTTATCCTGGACTAATCACAGGAAGTGATGCAATAAAGTTCGAGTCACAGGAAGCTGTATTGTGTTACCACAGATTATCTGGTCATTATCACATTGCTGTTTGTGGGAGCTTGCTGTGCGCAAATTGGCTGCCATGTTTCCAACATTACAACAGTGACTACACTTCAAAAGCACTTCATTGGCTGTAAAGCACTTTGAGACATCCGGTGGTTGTGAAAAGCGCTCTATAAATCTTTCTTTCTTATTGCAAGGGGGTTGGAGTACAAGAGTAAGGAAGTCTTGCTACAATTGTACAGGGCTTTGGTGAGACCACACCTGGAGTACTGTGCCCAGTTTTGGTCTCCTTATCTGAGGAAGGATATACTTGCCTTAGACAGGTGCAATAAAGGTTCTCTAGATTGATTCCTGGGTTGAGAGGGTTGTCCTATGAGGAGAGATTGAGTAGAATGGGCCTATACTCTCTGGAGTTTAGAAGAATGAGAGGTGATCTCAATGACACATATTAGATTCTGAGAGGGCTTGACAGGGTAAATGCTGGGAGGTTGTTTCCCCTGGCTGGAGAGTCTAGAACTAGGGGGCATAGTGTCAGGATAAGGGGTCGGCTATTTAGGACTGAGATGAGGAGAAATCTCTTCACTCAGAGGGTTGTGAATCTTTGGAATTCTCTGCCCCAGAGGGTTGTAGATGCTCAGTCGTTGAGTATATTCAAGGCTGAGATAAATAGATTTTTGGACTCTAAGAGAATCAAGAAATGTGGGGATTGGGCAGGAAAGTGGATTAGAGGTTGAAGATCAGCCATGATCTATTTGAATTGTGGAGCAGGCTCGAGGGGCTGTATGGTCTACCCCTGCTCCTATTTTTTACATTCTTATGTTCTCATCCCGTCCGGACTGGGTGACTTTTCTACTTTGAGTACTGCCAACCTTTTAGGTACCTCCTCTTTATCCATTTTTATCCTATCAAATATTGCTGCTGCCTCCTCCTTTACTGCTGCATCCTCTTCTCTAGTGAAGAGAGATGCAAAGTACTTATTTAGTATCTCTGCCATACCCTCTGCCTCCAAAGGAAGATTTCCTTTTTGGTCCCTAATTTTCCCCACCCTTCCTTTGACTACCCTTTTACTATTTATATGTTCATAAAAGATTTTTGATTTCCCTTTTATGTTAGCCGCTAATCTATTCTCATACTCTTTCTTTGCCCCTCTTATTCCCTTTTTTCAGACATTCTCTGTACTTTCTGTACTCAGCTTGGTTCTCTACTGAATTATGAAACTGACATTTATCATATGCCTCTTTTTTTCTGTTTCATTTTACTCTCTATGGCCGTGAAATTTGGGGTTGTTGTGCCGGCGTTAAGGCCGGTTTTGTTAAAAAAATGGCAGCCACCTCGCTTCTGCCCACTTCCCGCGCAGAACATTGCGGCCGCCATTTTGGAGAGGTCGGTAGCGCTGTCGTTGCCTGCATTCGCCTCTCCCAAGTAAATATGCAGATCGTGACGTCAATCGGTGTGCAACGCCTGAATTGACACACGACTGCGATTTTGGACGTTGCCGCACTCCATATCGCCCTCTCCTAACAACGCACGGAAGAACATGTGTGCAGCAGTTGTACAGAGACACTGTCAGCGCTTCTTAAAGGGACACGTACATCTTTCAGGTAAGTTTCAATTTCAGCATTTGGAGTTTTTTTACAATTTATTAGAGTAGTAGCTCAGTGCAATACCATTAAGAAGTTGTGAATGTGTGCAGGGAGTGCAGGAAGTGCTGCTGGATGTTTGCAAGGCTTTGGATGTTAAAGGAAGACCTCTGAGAAGACCACTTGCTCAGAGTCCTGGGGGCTCTATTTGTCCCCCTTGCACTGCAAGATCACATGGAGATGAAGCAGAGGCAGCAAAGGGGACAAGCTGCTCGCAGAGGCAAGAGGAAGAAGCAAAAGAGGAAGAAACAGAATGGGAAGAAGCAGAAGAGGAGGAAGCAGAAGGAAGGAGGCAACCCAGACAGCCCCTTTCTGGCTGGGATATCCAGGATCGAATCATCCGCCTGCGGTACCAGTGAACCTCTTTCAACATTTGTCCCACATCATA
Organism: Squalus acanthias; assembly: GCA_030390025.1. Classification (NCBI taxonomy): domain Eukaryota; kingdom Metazoa; phylum Chordata; class Chondrichthyes; order Squaliformes; family Squalidae; genus Squalus; species Squalus acanthias. The sequence continues at coordinate 76,896,489 of CM059432.1, read as the reverse complement.
CCTTCCCTCTGTTACTGACCATCACAGCATCCTCTTGACCACAACACTGAAATAAAAGCCACCACAAAGCAAACCTTCCAATTCAACTTTATCCATATATGCATCCAATATTATATCAAGAAATCAACTAATCACCCTTGTGCATTCCCTTAGTGAGTGTCTTGTGTGTGCCTTTGCCTATCCTGGTGATGTTGTGTAATGCTACCCCAGTGGCTGCAGCATGGCTGGTGGAAGGCTGCTGACTTGCAGTGGGGGACACTGCAGATGGCCTTGCAGGACAACCTCAAGGAGCTGGTGGCTGGGAGTGTGAAATCGAGTGACGGTGTTTCTTCTTCTTCTTCTTCTTCTTCACTCTCCTCTCCCTCTTCCCGTTGACCCACTGCCTGTGCAGGCTGGATTTCTTTGGTGTCTGAAATGAGGAAGGCACAAGGGTAGGGTTGTGGTGGGGGGGAGGGTGGAAAAGCAAGAGGCGGATGCTTACACCATGTGCAGCTTATAAATCAGAAGAGATTGTGGGATGAGGGGGAAGTGGGATGAGAGAAGGAGGATAAGAACATAAGAAATAGGAGCAGGAGTAGGCCAATCGGCCCCTCGAGCCTGCTCCGCCATTCAATAAGATCATGGCTGATCTGATCCTAACCGCCAATCTACTATCTATCACAGAACCATCTCCTGCATCTAACAGAATTGCACACACGAAATAGGAGCAGAATCAGGCTACACAGTCCCTGGGCCCGCTCCACTACCCACAGGGCCATGACCGATCCGAACCTAGACTCATGTCCAAATTCCTGCCCGCTCCCCGTAACCCTTAATGCCCTTTACTTCTAGGAAACTGTCTATTTCTGTTTTAAATTTAATTAATGTTGTAGCTTCTACAGCTTTTTGTGGCAGCATATTCCATGGACCTACCACCCTCTGAGTGAAGTAGTTCCTCCTCATCTCAGTTTTGAAAGAGCAGCCCCTTATTCTAAGACTATGTCCCCTAGTTCTCGTCTCACCCGTCATCGGGAACATCCTCCCCGCATCCACCCGATCCAACCCCTTCACAATCTTATATGTTTCAATAAGATCGCCTCTCATTCTTCTGAACTCCAATGAGTAGAGTCCCAATCTACCCAACCTCTCCTCATATGACCACCCCCTCATCCCCGGGATTAACCGAGTGAACCTTTTTTGCACTGCCTCGAGAGCAAGGATGTCTTTCCTTAAGTAAGGACACCAAAACTGTATGCAGTATTCCAGGTGCGGTCTCACCAATACCTTGTACAACTGAAGCAATACCTCCCTATTTTTATATTCTATCCCCCTAGCAATGAAAGCCAACATTCCATTTGCCTTCTTAATCACTTGCTGCACCTGCATACTAACCTTTTGAGTTTCGTGCACCAGGACCCCCAGATCCCTTTGCACTTCAGTACTCTCCAGTTTCTTGCCATTAAGATAATAAATTGCTCTAGGATTTTTCCTGCCAAAGTGCATCACCTCACACTTTCCAGTGTTGTATTCCATCTGCCAAATCTCTGCCCACTTACTTAGCCTGTCTATGTCCCCTTGCAGGTTTTTTATGTCCTCCTCACTCACTACTTTCCCTCCCATCTTTGTATCATCTGCAAATTTTGATATGTTACACTTGGTCCCTTCCTCCAAATCGTTAATATAGATTGTGAAGAGTTGGGGACCCAGCACTGACCCCTGTGGAACACCACTAGTTACTGATTGCCAGTCTGAGAATGAACCATTTATCCCAACTCTTTGCTTTCTGTTAGATAGCCAATCCTCTATCCATGCCAGAATATTACCCCCAATCCTGTGATTTTTTACCATAACGTATGAGGATCTCTTTCAGCCCCAGCGCTAGCCAAGGACTTAGCTATGCCTCTGCAAGAATGGCCAGCACCATCTCCTCCAATAGAGTGAGATGATGCAGGTGAGCCTGTCCCCCGCTGGTTATGTTCTGCTGACACCCGTTCTGCACCTCCTTTTCCTGAAAGAGAAAGGGAATTGTGTCATTGAGTGTGAGGGAGTTGTGTCATTGAGTGTGGTGGAATGTGTTTGGGTGATGTGTCTGTCATGGTTGAATAGCTTCCAGTGTGTGCCAGCTGTGAGATGTAGGTGTCAGGCTTGGGGCAGTGGTAAGTGTTTGAGGGTGAGGTGAAACTATGAATGTGAGGTGTTTGGTAGAGATTGTTGGTAGATGAGTGATGGGGGTGTGGTGCATTGAACAGTGTGTGAGGCATTTGAAGATTAATTCACTGACCTTGACCACTTGTGTGAGGTCATTAAACTTCTTCCTGTACTGCGTCCATGCCCTCGGGGCAACACTGCTGGCATTCACCACATTGGCTATTTGCTCCCATTGCACTTTTGTCTGTTGCCTGGAGGGCCTCCTGGCACCCAGTGGAAAGAGGACCTCTCTCCTCAAATTGACTTCTTGCACCAAGGCCTCCAGTGCTGCATTGGAGAACCTTGGTGCACCCTATTCTGCTGCAGGCAGAATGCACCTCCACTTTAACAGGTGCAGGCTAGCTTTAATTGGTGCTAGACTCGCATGAACCTGGGCCTCTGTTGAGCGTTCAGCCACTTAGCAGCGTGTTTAGCACTGGGCTGATACCACAATCATGAAAATGAGCAGGCAGCACAAAGTTCGCGTGCTGCCTGCAGTCCTCGGAACGGGCGCAAGTTGTTAGCGTATCGTGATCCCCGTGCCTGTTTTTGGAGGGAAACCAATTTCTATGCCCCTTACTCTTGTACTTCAACCCCCTTGCAATAAAGGGCAATGTACTGTTTTCCTTCCTAATTGCTTGCTGTACCTACATGTTAACTTTCTGTGTTTTGTGTACAAGGTGTTGGCATATGGAACTCAGTTAATTTGGCTTCTGAAAGGTGTTCAGGTTTAGTTCATTCAATATAGAGCAAAAAAGGTGATTGGCATCATTGGTGAGAGAAAAAGAGAGAGAGAGAGAGAGACGTACAGATTTCACTTAACATCAGCCAGTGTTCAAGATTGCAGTAAGGCCTTGGGATGTTTATAGTATTGCCACACTACAAATATCCCACCATACACTATTGAAACCAACGCAAGGGGATGTTGATGTACGAGAAATGTAAACTTGTGTGTGTAAAAATTGGCTGAAGGACAATGCATTGACCGGAGACTACTAAATAAAGTAAGGCCACTTCCAGTTTGATAAAGGAAATAGTGTATAAAAAAGAAGCTTTTGTGGTAAGTTAAGAGAAAAAAGAGATAAACCTTTTTGAGTGCATGCCTACACTCAGAACTGCTGACAAAACTCTGCTTGTAAACTGCGTTATACTCTGAAGAAATTACACCACCAAATGCGAATTTATCTAATATCATTTTTCTTAGGTGAATTGGCATAAATCACCTGGTACAATCTGGTATTAATGTACATTCTTGTGAAAGTCATGGAAGTATAGTTAAGAATAGTAAACTGATAAGCTTTCTTTTGGAGATGTTTGTGGCATTGCCTATACTGAACAATAAGAAAAATGCATTTGATAGCTTGGCCACTAACCGTAAGATCAGGACCATGCAGGGGGAGATGAGCAAGATCTCCAGACAGCCCACGATCTTTTGATAAGATCACCTGAAAGCCCGAGAATGGCTTGGATCAGATGTCACGTGTGGCAGGAGTAAACAGAATAGTTATAGAAAATAAAATAACAACAGAAAATGCTGGAAATACTCAGCAGGCCAGGCAGCATCCGTGGAGAGAGAAACAGAGTTAACGTTTCAGGTCTGGGACCCTTCATCAGAACTGGAAAAAGCTGGAGATGTAACAGATATTAAGCAGGTGCAAAGACGGTGGGGGTGGTGGGGGGAGGTTAGGAGGGGAGGAAGGAATTGAAAGAATATACTGTGCTTATGTAAGAGGCAGGATAGATAAAATGTTGCAAATGGGAATGGCAAAATCATACAGCATGAAAAATGGGGGCAGGGATTATTGTCTGAAATTGTTGAACTCGATGTTGAGTCCGGAAGGCTGTAAAGTACCTAATCGAAAGATGAGGTGCTGTTCAACGAGCTTACGCAGAGCTTCATTGGAACAATGTAATAGGCCGAGGACAGAGAGATCAGAGTGGGAGTGAAGTGGAGAATTAAAGTGACAGGCGACCAGAAGCTCAGCGTCACCCTTCCGGACTTAACGGAGGTGTTCCGCAAAACGGTCTCCCCAATGTAGAGGAGACCACATCGTGAGCAGCGAATACAGTATATTAAATTGCAAGAAGTACAAGTAAATCACTGTTTCACCTGGAAGGGGTGTTTGGGCCCTGGACAGTAGGAAGGGAGGAGGTAAAAGGGTATGTGTTGCATCTCCTGCGCTTGCATGGGAAGGTGCCAGGCAAAGGAGAAGGGCTGTTAGGGGTGATTGAGGAGTGGACCAGGATGTCGCGGTGGGAGCGGTCCCTTCGGAAAGCTGAAAGGGGAGGTGAGGGGAAGATGTGTTTGGTGCTGGGATCACGTTGGAGGTGGCGGAAATGGCGGAGGATGATCCGTTGAATGTGGAGGCTGGTGGGGTGAAAGGTGAGGACTAGGGGAACCCTATCGTGGTTCTGGGAGGGAGGGGAAGGGGTGAGAGCAGAAGTGCGGGAAATGGAACGGACATGGTCAAGGGCCGTGTCAACCACAGTAGAGGGGAATCCTCGGTTGAGGAAAAAGGAAGCCATGTCGGAAGCACTGGTATGGAAGGTGGCATCGTCAGAACAGACGCGGCGGAGACAGAGAAACTGGGAGAATGGAATAGAGTCCTTACAGGAAGCGGGGTGGGAGGAAGTGTAGTCCAGGTAGCTGTGGGAGTCAGTGGGCTTGTAGTGGATGTTTGTTGAAAGCCAATCACCAGAAATGGAGACGGAGAAGTCAAGGAAGGGAAGGGAAGAGTCGGAGATGGACCAAACCGCCCCCCCCCCCCCGCCCACCCTGTCTTTGCACCTGCTTAATATCTGTTACATCTCCAGCTTTTTCCAGTTCTGATGAAGGGTCCCAGACCTGAAACGTTAACTCTGTTTCTCTCTCCACGGATGCTGCCTGGCCTGCTGAGTATTTCCAGCATTTTCTGTTGTTATTTCAGATTTCCAGCATCCGCAGTATTTTGCTATTGTAGTAGTTATAGAAAGTATGTGGGAACACGATGAGGTAATGAAGAGGCAATTTAAAAGATTATTGGCAAACAATGAGGCTAACCAGAATCAAGATCTTACTAGAGGTGTCGTGCGTAGCCTCTATGCGACATTTATGATGAATGTGGTACAGAAGGGACTGGACAACATAGAGGGTAATTAAATACCTTTGTTTATTCATGTACAATAACTGAGAAAATGGTTCAAAGGAACCACAGGTATAGACTATAATATGATGCGCCAGATGGGAATGGCATTTTTGGCCCTCCAAAATGAGGGCGGGGATGAGGAACTCATACCGGTGGTACTGGCACTAATCTTGTTAGCAAAGCATGGGAGTCCACCTTGGGAAGTGTACCCAGTAAAGTCTATCGAAGTGAGTAAAGACTCTGGAATAGGCCTGATGTATAAACAATACAAAGAATACGGCGGCACTTGGATAGCACAGGACATAGAGTGCTGCACTCTAAAAGGCACCACTTGAGTTTGTAGGTGTGATGTGGTACGAAAACATACCACTCCAGCCTACGGGTTCATAATTGATGAGGAATCACCCAATTGTAAGATGAGTCTAAGACTCCGGGAAGACGGACGGACTAATATAGCCTACAAAGGCAAGGGAAGATACTGTGTGACCACCACAGCTGCTTTTATGACTGTTAGATTAACAAGATGGCCCATACACTGATTCTGTGTGGTTCAAGCTGGGAAAAACACAAATCGGTGATAAAACATTGGTGCCGGTACACCATCATTATATGACCCACATCAAGTGAGGAGGTTTTGGAGAATGAGATGATTCAAGCAATCTCACACAATGGACAGTATATACCCCCTCTATCCCTCTGCTTTAAATCCATAATCTACAGAACAAGAACTTTGCAAAAACATACTGTGCATATGTTGCAAGATAATAAACAAATAAAACAGGCAATCACGAGACTTGGGAATCATGAATGGTGGGAAGAAGCCACTAGTGTGGAGCTACACCTTGGGCTAAATTGTTCCAGATGAGACTGGTGATAGCCCAGATGATAGCATTAGGGATCCTGGCCATTGCATTATGTTGTGTGAGGAAATCGATGAGGGACATAGAAAATATAAGGAAAGGTAAGGAGATAGAGAGGGCACTAAGAGGAAGCCAGGATTATTAAAGACAAAGGCCTTGAAATTGGCCCAGTTACCACCATCCGTTTGCGCCGTGATCCGGTCTACAAATGGCGGCCACCACTCTAGCGCCCTTCTGTGGTTCTGTGGCTCGGGTCTCGGCGGCCGGCATCTTGGTGAGGGCCTTAGTGCTGCCGATAGCTGCGCTGGCCCTGGAGATGTAAATTAAGAAAGGGTGACGTCACACGCGGACTTGATGTCACGTCTGCGAACTTTTACCTTAGTGCTGCTGGGTCCTGAGCTTGCATTGAAAAGCGAGTGTTCAGCAGACGGACAGAGGCGCTGTCAGTACTTCTTAAAGGGACACACACATCTTTCAGGTAAGTTTGCATTTAAGCTTTTGGAATGGATTTTTTTTTATTTTATTGAAGTAGCGGCTTGGTGCAAAACATGTTAAAAGTTTTTTAAGTGTGCAGGGAGTGCTGCTGGATGCTTGCAAGGCCTCAGATGGTAAAGGAAGGCCTCTGAGAAGACAGAAAATGCTGGATAAACTCAGCAAGTCAGGCAGCATCCGTGGAGAGAGAAACAGAGTTCATGTCTCAGGTTGAGATGCTGCCTGACCTGTTGAGTATTTCCAGCACTTTCTGCTTTTATTTCAGATTTACAGCATCCACTCGCAAGGGAAGGGGAAGACGCAGAAGAGGAAGATGCAGAGGAGGAGAAAGCAGAAGGAAAGATGCAACCCAGACAACCCCTTTCTAGCCGGGATATCTGGGATGGAATCATCCGCCTGCTTTCAACATTTGTCCCACACCTTATCATCTTCTTCTTCTTCTTCTTCTTCTCTTCTCTCCCTCTTCTTGGTCACCCACTGGTTGGGCAGGTTGCATTTCTTGAGTGTGTGAAATGAGGAACGCACAATGGTGGAGTTGTGGTAAGGGGAGGGCGGGAAAGCAAGAGGTGCATGCCAGAAGGAGGATAATGTATGAGGATAGCAGCATCTTGTATCCTTTCAGCCCCGCTGCTGGCCAAGGGCTCAGCCATGCCCCTGCCAAGAATGGCCAGCACCATCTCCTCCAAGGGGGTGAGGTGAAGCTAGAAATGGGAGGTGGGCCTTATGTTTGGTACAGATTGTTGGTAGATGAGTGATTGTGGGGGCGGGGAGTTGTGCATTTAGAAATGTATGCACCTAGTGGTACAGTTGGTTGGAGACGGCCTTTGAAGATGCATTCACTGACCTGAACCAATGGTCTGAGGTCATGAAGCTTCTTTGGGCGCTGGAGCCAGATGGTGGGGGTGACACTGCTGGCAGTGACAGCCTTGATGATCTGGCCCCACATCCTTCTTTCTAGAGAGCCTCCTGGCCTCTGTGGGTAGAGGACCTCTCATACAGTGTTGACCCCCTGCACAAAACTGGAGTGCTGCATGCGAGACCCTGGGTGCCCCTTCCCTGGCTTACTGAGCCATTTGTTTTAGTGCTAAAGCACTTTTCCCATTTTTTTAGGTGCAGAAGGGAATTCAGCTTTATGAGCTGAAGACTCCCATTTGGGAATTCTTTTTAATGTTAATTTCTTTTCAGAATGTAGTTGAACTGTAAGGGCTGAAAACTGCATATTTTGACATCATTTTTATTTATAAGGGGATGTTGCACGCCAACTAACATCATGTTCTCTTCATTTATATCTCCAGGGCCAGCACTGCTATCGGCAGTGCTAAGGCCCTCACCAAAATGGCAGCCACTGAGTCCACGCCAGAGAAGGCCGCTAGAGTGGAGGTCGCTATTTTTTGCCAGGATAGCAGCGCAAACGGGTGACGGTCAGTAGCCCAATTTCTAGTCCTCTGTTTTCAGTCCTTTAATCAATCCTCTATCCATGCTAATATATTACCCCCAACCACATGAGCCCTTAGCTTGTGTAACATCCTTTCATGTGGCACCTTATCGAATGCCTTTTGAAAATTCAAAAATACTACAACCACTGGTTCTCCTTTATCTACCCTGCTAGTTACATCCTCAAAAACCTCCAATAGATTTGTTAAACCTGATTTCCCTTTCATAAAACCATGTTGACTCTGCCTAATCATATTATGATTTTCTAAGTGCCCTGTTACCACTTCCTTAATAATGGATTTCAGCATGTATGACGAATGATGTCAGGCCTGTAGTTCTCTATTTTTTCTCTCTCCTTTCTTGAATAGCGGGGTTATATCTCCTACCTTCCAATCCACTCGGACCATTCCAGAATCTCGGGAATTCTGGAAGATCACTACCAATGAATCCACTATCTCTGCAGCCACCTCTTTTAGAACCCTAGGAGGTAGGCCATCATAAATACTTAACTGTAATGCCTCAGGCTCCACCCTCCTCGCTGGTTGTACATCACTTCTTCAGTTTTTCTCTGTGTGGTTGTTTTGGTTATCTGCCGCTCTCTCTGCACCTGCGCTGTATTTATGCTCCTCAGGCCTCCCGCGATGGTATGGTATGAGGGCATTGAAGAAGCGGGTATCCCAATTTAAAAGAAGCACACTTGGGGCCATTTTTGATTCCAGCATAGATCGAGGGGGCTGAATCGGCGTGGGGTCTGAGCCATTTTTGTGGTTTACATTTACATTAATTCAGTAAAATGTCAGTATGAAGCCTGCTCTGTGCAGGCAGCTCACCGATCTGGAGGGCATGAAATCTAGCAGAGCAGCCAATTTTGACTAGTCTGCAGCAGCATCTTAAGGGGGATTGGTGGAAGCATCGGGAGTGAAAGGAAGCACCAATTTATAATAGCAGGCAAAATTGTTGTAGCACCTACAGCAGCAAGGATTTTTAAATAAGGAAGCCTTTAACTGCAGTAAATATGAGTCCCAGACCTGCTTCCTGCCTTCCCCGACTGCAGCTGAGGATCCCTTTAATGAACGCTAAAAATGGACACCTCTCAAATTTTACTGCCCTTGTTCAGTTGGTGGGAGCAGAAATTGGCGGCAATCTGGCAGGCACAGATGAAAGTGATGTTAGGGGTTGTGACTGCCTCATCTGACCCTGATTAACATATATTCATGAGGCTCCTGCCTATTTCTGGGAACTCTGGCTGCCTAGATTGAGGTCTCCCCGAAGATCGGAATGGGCGGATAACCAATGGCATGGGAGGGACCTGAAAATCACCCCACTGCTTACAATTATTTTGCTGAAATTCCAGATGATATGTTGAAGAAAATCTTTAGACATTGCAGGATAAGTATTAATGAAGACAGACACTAAGACAACCTGGAAAAAATGCATTGTTCTGCACAGAGAGCAGAAATCATGATGATGACAAGATGCGTTTTGATTATGTTGAGTCTGAATATGACAGCTTGTCAGCTTGTGGTTCTGTGGCCTAGGGTGACAGTTCTGATAGTGGGTATAGGCAGTAACCAAAGCACTGTCAGTTTATTCTATCTGTCTTTTACAATCATCACTGTTATTTTCTTCCTGCAGTCCCAATGGAATCGCTTCAAAGATAGGACAAGAAAATTGTCAACAATGTAACAGTCTCTGGAGTCCAACGCAGATTTTCCTCCAACTATCCAGTTGTTGACAAGATTGCTTAGCTGATAAGGCGCAATTTAGCTCTTCCTCAAACTATGCTCCTATACGATGGAATGGTCCAGAATTTGGTTAACTGTTTGCATTCCAATGGCTGGGAAATTCCTCTGAGATTCTCCCGCTCTGCCAGCGTTACTTCACCAGAAACATGGCGGAAACCCCATTTCTGGTGAAGTAACACGGAGGACCAAGAGCAGCTCCAAGGAATTTACCGGCCAATGTTTTATACAGTTCTGAACTGGTATAGTTAGTCAATGAATCAACCAGGCAATGGAATGGAAAGTACTGTTAAAAGGTACAGCTTGGAGCACGACAGTGAGGAAGGAGGGAGGGAGGGAGGGAATGATAGGGGCATAGTGGGGGAGGTCGGCAGATTGCGGGCAGATCTGAAGGACGTGGAGGGGTCATTGCACCAACGCTCTTCTCAATCTTTCTCACTGCAATACTTCATCTCACCTCTAACAAGCTTCCCGCTGGAGTGGAGCTAATCTACAGGATGAACGGGAAATTGTTCAATCTCCGTCGCTTTCAGTCCAGAACCAAGATTGTCCCAACCTCTGTTATTGAATTACAGTATGCAGACCATGCTTGTGTTTGTGCACACTCGGAGGCCGAACTCCAAACCCTCGTTGACTCCTTCACTGAAGCGTACGAGAGACTGGGCCTTACATTAAACATCCGAAAGACAAAGGTCCTTTATCAACCTGCCCCCGCCTCACAACACTGCCCCCCAACTATCAAAATCCATTACAAGAACTTGGACAGTGGGGACCACTTTCCATACCTTGGGAGCCTTTTGTCAGCGAGGGCGGACATCGATGACGAAATCCAACACCGCCTTCAGTGTGCCAGTGCATCCTTTGGCCGCCTGAGGAAAAGAGTGTTTGAAGACCAAGACCTCAAACCCAGCACCAAGCTAATGGTCTACAGAGCAGCAGTGATACCCGCCCTCCTGTATGCTTCAGAGACATGGACCATGTACAGCAGGCATCTCAAAGCACTGGAGAAGTATCACCAACGCTGCCTCCGCAAAATCCTGCAAATCCATTGGCAGGATAGGCGCACCAATGTCAGTGTTCTCTCTCAGGCCAACATCCCCAGCATTGAGGCATTGATCACGCTCCGATGGACAGGCCACATTGTCCGCATGCCTGATACAAGACTCCCGAAACAAGCACTCTACTCTGAGCTCCATCACAGCAAGCGATTTCCAGGAGGGCAGAGAAAACGCTTCAAGGATGTCCTCAAAGCCTCCTTGAAAAAATGTAACATCCTCATCGACTCTTGGGAATCCCTGGCCCAAGCCCGCTCAAATTGGAGGAAAAGCATTCGAGAAGGCGCCGAACACTTTGAGTTTCTTCGTCGGGAGCACGCGGAGGCCAAGTACAAACAGCGGAAGGAGCGTCTGACAAACCAAGCACTCCACCCACTTGTCCCTTCAACCACTACCTGCCCCACCTTTGGAACAGTATGTAGATCCCACATAGGAATCATTAGTCACCTTAGAACCCACAATATTGGAGTGGAAGCAAGTCATTCTCGACTCCGGGTAACTGCCTAAGAAGAGGAAGGGAGGGAAAGATAGGGGCATAGTGGGGGAGGTCGGCAGATTGTGGGCAGATCTCAAGGTCGTGGAGGGGTCAGAAGATCGTGGCAAAAACTTTGTTTGAGGGGCAGGGGGTAGCACTCCTGCTCCTCCTGGTCCACAAGTAGTGCGCTTAAAAGCACTTATCTGCTGGATCCGGCACCTTCCGCCTCCCTTTAGCTGCTTAATATACAACATCATGCAATAGCAAGTCAATAATTCAATCTCTGCAGGATCCAGTGATATATTTACAGGCAGGGCAGTGAGTTTAATTCTCCTGTGATCACAACTATTGGCTGCAATTCACTGATGGCTAGTATTAAGCTCACTTTTACATTGATGCATAGTAGTTGTGGATCTATATCAATGATCATCTGACCGTATCACCAGGCGTACCTAAAAATGAGGTGCCAACCTGGGGAAGCTGCAACACAGGACTACATGCATGCTAAAAAGCAGAAGCAGCATGCTACAGACAGGGCTAAGCGATCCCACAATCAATGGAACAGCTCAAAGCTCTGCAGTCCTGCCACATCCAGTCGTGAATGGTGGTGGACCATTAAACAACTAACGGGAGGAGGAGGCTCCATGAATATCCCCATCCTCAATGATAGTGGAGCCCAGCACATAAGTGCAAAATACAAGGCTGAAGCATTTACAACCATCTTCAGCCAGAAGTGCCAAGTGGATGATCCATATCGGCCTACTCCTGAGGTCCTCACCATCACAGAAGCCAGACTTCAGCCAATTTAATTCACTCCACGTGATATCAAGAAATGGCTGAGTGCACTGGATACAGCAAAGGCTATGGGCCCTGACAACATCTCGGCTGTCGTGCTGAAGACTTGTGCTCCAGAACTAGCCGCACCTCTAGCCAAGCTGTTCAAGTACAGCTACAACACTGGCATCTATCCGACAATGTGGAAAACTGCCCAGGTATGTCCTGTCCACAAAAAGCAGGACAAATCCAACCCGGCCAATTACCGCCCCATCAGTCTACTCTCAATCATCAGGAAAGTGATGGAAGGTGTCATCGACAGTGCTATCAAACAGCACTTACTCACCAATAACCTGTTCACGGATGCCCAGTTTGGGTTCCGCCAAGACCACTCGGCTCCCGACCTCATTACAGCCTTGGTCCAAACATGGACAAAGGAGCTGAATTCCAGAGGTGAAGTGAGAGTGACTGCCCTTGACATCAACATAAGAACATAAGAAATAAGAGCAGGTGTAGGCCATATGGCCCCTTGAGCCTGCTCCGCCATTCAATAAGATCATGGCTGCATTTGACCAAGTGTGGCATCAAGGAGCCCTAGTAAAACTGAAGTCAATGGGAATCGGGGGGAAAACGTTCCACTTGCTTGAGTCATACCTAGCACAAAGGAAGATGGTTGTGGTGGTTGAAGGTCAATCATCACAGCCCCAGGACATCGCTACAGGAGTTCCTCAGGGCAGTGTCCTCGGCCCAAACATCTTCAGCTGCTTCATTAATGACCTTCGCTCCAACATAAGGTCAGAAATGGTGATGTTCGCTGATGATTGCACAGTGTTCAGCGCCATTCACAATTCCTCAGATAATGAAGCAGTCCATGCCCGCATGCAACAAGACCTGGACAACGTTCAGGCTTGGGCTGATAAGTGGCAGCTAACATTCGCGCCACAGAAGTGCCAGGCAATGACTATCTCCAACAAGTGAGAGTCTAACCACCTCCCCTTGACATTCAACGGTATTATCATCGCCAAATCCCCGATCATCAACATCCTGGGGGTCACCATTGACAAGAAAGTTAACTGGACCAGCCACATACATACTGTGGCAACAAGAGCAGGTCAGAGGCTAGGTATTCTGCGGTGAGTGTCTCACCTCCTGATTCCCCAAAGCCTTTCCACCATCTACAAGGCACAAGTAAGGAATGTGATAGAATACTCTCCACTTGCCTGGATGAGTGCAGCTCCAACAACACTCAAGAAGCTCGACACCATCCAGGACAAAGCAGCCCGCTTGATTGGCACCCCATCCACCACCTTAAACATTCACTCCCTCCACCACCGGCATACCGTGGCTGCAGTGTGTACCATCTACAAGATGCACTGCAGTAACTCGCCAAGGCTTCTTCGGCAGCACCTCCCAAACCCGCGACCTCTTCCACCTAGAAGGACAAGGGCAGCAGGCGCATGGGAACACCACCACCTCCAAGTTCCCCTCCAAGTCACACACCATCCTGACTTAGAAGTATATCGCCGATCCTTCATCGTCACTGGGTCAAAATCCTGGAACTCCCTAGCTAACAGCACTGTGGGAGTACATTCACCACATGGACTGCAGCGTTTCAAGAAGGCGGCTCACCATCACCTTCTCAAGGGCAATTAGGGATGGGCAATAAATGCTGGCCTTGTCAGCGATGCCCACATCCCATAAACAAATAAAAAAATTTGAAGGAATAAGCCATATAACCTATTCAGAAAAATAGACTATCTCATGAAAGAATTCTGGCCTTATTAAAACATGACAAACTGGGTTTGGAAATTTCGAAACTTAACTATGAAATAGCTATGAAAGCATTCTGGCTATTGAGATAAGGTAGTTGTTGACCCTGAATAAATAACCCTATTGAAACAGAAGGTTAAGGGCTCCGACAGGCTGAACTTTTTGGAACGAAACAATGGTTCACCCTGGATAAGGTGTTTTAATTTGCACTTCTTAAAGAAGCACATAAAGTAAGGAACATCTGCCCTCATAAAGATGACATCAAGTAAGGAACATCTGCTGTCACACCGTTTTTTATATGGTAAACTTAGAACACCTCGAGATGAGACATGAGTCTGGCTGAGCTGGCAGTAAGAATTGCAGAGGTCAGCAGAAAAATTACTAGAGATAATTAGCTTGCATCAGCAGAAAACCTTAAAGGAAATACCACTGGAAAAGGTTATAAATATTGAACTCTCAAATGGGATAGTAGACTCGCTTTAATCGGGCAAAGTGATTCTCAGCTTCAGAGGCAGCTCTGTAGTCTACCTCTCTTTGTACCTCGGGGATCAAAGGTATTTGATTTTGGTGGATATCCTGTAGAACACTGAGAACTGTAATACTGTAGCGAAGTTAAGATTTGAAAGTAAGGTTCTCTGATAATAAGATTGTAAGCTTTCTCTTTTTGGAACTGTTAATGTTGCGATTGACTCACCAACTGTAAACTGCATGTCGGTTCTTTAATAAATCTATATATTTTTAGAATAGTCTCACATAAGGCTTCTGCATCAAAAACTCGCGAACTCAATCTCTGTACACTCTTTGGTGAGGAGTTTCAGAATTCTGGGGGAGTTTTCCAGACCCTCATAATATCCGGAATGTTACAGTCTAGCTAAACTTATTAAAAGTGCTATCTGGAGGACGGTAACATTTTCAGGTTGTTCCTTTCCTTTAGGGAGAGATAGACCGGACCTTTAGACCCAATTAAGCATCTTTAGGATTCGGCTACCTCAAACTTTAGTTGAAAGTGAATGTCTGAGAAATACGCCTGATCCGGGGTAGCCCTAAAGGGGCTAGAACTAGTAATTATCCCTTCAAAAAAGCTAGAGCGTCAGAGCCTGATCTGACTGCAGAATACACAGAAACTTGAAGAAATGAGAGCTCTGCACTGGGTGTAGTTTCATTCCAGTCCATTGCAAAGCTACATTTCATAAATGCTCAGGTGGTCCATTGGAACTACTGGGAAGTTAACATATTTTGTTAGCAGTCTCTCTCGCTCCCAACCATAACATTAAAAATTGGCAACTAGGAAGCAGTCGAACATACACACAGGCCCTGAATTTCCGATCGGAGGCTTCCTGCGGGCGGATGCCTCCAATCAGCAAAAAATCTACGAACCTACCTGTTGGTCCCAGAGATACAAAGACCTCTGATCCTGGTCCTCTCCTCTTGGAAATGTGCAGAGATCCACATATCCCAGGGGCGCATGCGGTTCGCAAGCGCCCCTGGGATCACGTGGGCCAGCTCAACCAATGGAAGAAGGGAATCCCCCTTCATATTTTTCACAGTTCTCTACGCACAGAACTGTCAAAAGTATGAATGGGGATGACTACAAAAATGCACCAACACACTGAAATAAATAAATAAAAACCATTACATATATAAATTAATTAAAATGGCATTTAATTAAATATGTTAAACAAAAATTTAATTTTTTGAATTTTTTTTATATGTTTTAACGGGGCTTAATATAAACTTACCTTATTGGACAGGGTTTTTAATTTATAAGTGAGTGATAAAATCTTATTTTTCTATTTTTTAAACTCTAATGCTGGTAAAAGCAGGCCTTATGCTTGCTTTTACCAGCCATAAGAATTTGCTGGTCTTTCTGCGGGCGGAGGTTGAGCAAACAGCAGAGGCACTTTTCTTGGGCAAGCGTTGGATCTGTCAAGAGAATTCTTGACAGATTGCATGTTCCGGGTTTCAGCGCATGCGCTTTGCATGCCTAAACCCGGAACTTGCGTGGCCCCTATGGGCATGTACGCTCCTCGTACGCATCTGTGGGGGTCGGAAAATATGGGCCAATGAATGAGTTCACTGGCACTCAATGTGAGGTGCAGCCAGTAGTGTATTGGGGTCTGGCAATGGTAAATTGCATTCTCACAGACTATCAATAAGGTTGAATGACAGGCCAGATCCATAAATAGGTATAAGAACATAAGAACATAAGAAATAGGAGCAGGAGCAGGCCATTCGGCCCCTTGAGCCTGCTCCGCCATTTAATGAGATCATGGCTGATCTGATTTTGGCCTCAACTCCATTTTCCCGCCTGCTCCCCATAACCCTTGACTCCCCTGTTGCACAAAAATCTGTCTATCTCAGCCTTGAATATATTCAATGACTCAGCTTCCACAGCTCTCTGGGGTAAAGAATTCCAAAGATTCACGACCCCCTGAGAGAAGAAATTATTAATTTTTTAGTCATCCTTTGCTGGTTTCTAAAATGTCCCAATCTTCTGGCCTACCACTAATCTTTGCAACATTGTATGCCTTTTCTTTCAATTTGATACCATCCTTAACTTCCTTGGTTAGCCATGGTTGGTTCATCCTTCTCTTCGAGTCTTTCTTTCTCACTGAAATATATCTTTGTTGAGAGTCATGAAATATCTCTTTAAATGTCTGCCACTGCTTTTCTATCGTCTTACCTTCTAATCTATTTTCCCAATCCACTTTAGCCAACTCTCTCCTCATACCTTTGTAATTGCCTTTATTTAAGTTTAATACTCTAGTTTCAGACCCAAGTTTCTCACCTTGAAACTGAATGTGGAATTCTATCATGTTATGATCACTCTTCTCTAGAGGATCCTTTACTATGAGATCATTAATTAATTCTGTTTCATTACACAGTACACAAGGCTCCCAATCTGACCTCAGTCTCTGCAGCATATATGAAGAGATGAGGGATCTCAATGGTAAAATCATATGGGGGTATGGTAAATACATTGAGTGCAAAATTTGGATCCGTAGTGCCCATTTTTTGGATGCTCCGAATGCCCTTAGAGGTCCAAAATGGTGTCCATGGCGTGCGTGCATACTTATGGTGTGAGTCGCATCGGACGCTGTATTGGTGAGGGTGTTAGCGTACGCGCAGTGAATGTCCGCCGGAAGTATGCAGAGTAGGCAGATCATGATGTCAATCCGCATCTAACGCTGATTTGATGCCAGCGCTGCCATTTTGGAGTTCAATGCTCCAGCGAACGCCCTCTGTTAAGCACGCACAGCTGAACACACGTTCAGCAGCAGCAAGGACCCCCACCAGCGTTATTTAAAACGATCATCAAATATTTTCAGGTTAGTTGCTGATTGATTTCTACTGGCTCTTGCTATGATTGCACAAGTGTTTGGTGCTTTCTAGAGTTCTTTAAAGTTGCTAAAGTCTACAGGGAGTGGAGTGGCAGGTGCTGAAGGACTTTGTCTAGACTTAAAGGCTTCTGCACAAACTCACTCCCAGACATGGGTGTAGTAGTAGGCATTCCCCTTGCAATACAACATGACTGGGAGAATGAGAAGAGGTGACACAGAGCAGAGCAAGCTACAAGAAGAGGGGAGAGGAGGTGGGGGAGAAGGGCTCTCAGCAGGCACAGATGAAAGTGATGTCAAAGGTTGTGTATCCGCCTAGGTTGTTTAGGGAGCAATTCTCCTTCCTGAACCTCAGCGAGAAACAGTGTGCGAGACATTGGTGCTTCATTAAGGATGTCCTCACTGAAATCTGCCACCTGCTGCAGCCACAACTGCAACCTCAGAGCAGAGCGAGGGCCTCATTGCCAGTGGCTGTGAAGGTGACCGTGGTGATGAACCTTTATGCATCAGGCTCCTTCCAGGCTGGAGCTGGAGATATTTGCAACATCTCACATTTTGCCGTCCACCGTTGCGTAAAGGAGGTCACTGAGGCTCTGTATTCCAAGAGAGCTGACTACATTTCATTCTCTCATGCCAGAGAGCAGCAGGCAGAGTGAGCATGTGGCTTTGCGAGGATTGCAGGCTTTCCCATGGTGCAGGGTGCCATTGACCGCATACACGACATTTTGCGGGCGCTGCATGTCAACTCCGAGATGCACCACAATCAAAAGACATTCCACTCCCTCAATGTCCAGTTGGTGTGCGACTATACGCAGCGTATCATACATGATGCCTTCATTCTGCGGTAGTCCGCTGTGCCGCCTGCATTTGAGCCACCACAACAAACCAAAGGGTGGCTACTGGGCAACAAAGGCCATCCATTGACGACATGTCTCATGACTCTGGTGCACAACCCACGTACACACGGCGGCAGCATGCATACAACGAAAGCCATGCTGCCACATGAAATGTGATAGAGCTGACCATTGGCGTGCTGAAACTACGCGTCCGCTGCCTGGACCGCTCTGGAGGAGCCCTGCAGTACTCGGCAGAGCGGGTGTCAAGATTTGTGGTGGCCTGCTGCATGCTACACAACCTTGCCATCATGAGGGCACAGCCTTTGCCATACAGCGAGCAGCTGAGGAGCATTAGGAGGAGCAGGAAGAGGAGGAAGAGGAGGAGTAGGAGGAGGAAAAAGGGAGGAGGCAACCTAGACAGACCCTTTCAGGCCGGGCTGTCCATGAACAGCTCATCCAACTGCGATACCAGTAAAGGAAACCCCAATTACCCATTCACTAACAGTCCCACACCTTACCTTCCCTCTGTTACTGACCATCACAGCGTCCGCATGGCCAAAATGCAAAAATAAAAGCCAACACAAAATAAACCTTCCAAACCAAACTTATAAATCAAAACTTGCCATATTGTATACAAACATCAACTAATCACCCTTGTGCATTACTTTAATTCCTGTCTTCCGTGTGCCTGCCTCTCCTAGTGCTCCTACGCAGTGCTACCCCAGTGGCTGCAACATTGCTGGTGGAATGTTGCGAACCTTCCGTGGGGGGAGATTGCAGATGGCCTTGGAGGATGACCTTGAGCAACTCTGGGCCTAAAATGCCGAGCTTCAGACTGCACCATCTCATCATGGGCGGCAGTAGTCTTTGCTGGCTAGCTGATAGGGGCTGATAGATAGCAAGGGCACTGGTGAAGTGGAAGGGGTGGGAGAACGAATGCTGTCATCCTGATAGAGGACATCGGGTTCATTCTCCACGGAGCCACTGCCACTCCTCCTGGGACGGCGCCTCAGCAATCCTAGTAATCTGTTGGAGGAGACATTGCTGGACTCCTGTGACACTGTGCAAGCCCCTTTGAACACTGGTATCCGCAGCCATGATGGCAGCAAGTTGAGCTTGCATGACTGAAGTCTGAGCTTCCACTGCAGCACCCAGATGTTGGATGACTTCTGCTGGTGCTGCAATAGAAGCTGAGACATCAGTCATCAGATGCTGCATCATGGTTGGGTCCACAAGTGTGCTAATGGAGTTGGCCACCACTTCCATGCTGGAAAGGATGGGCTCCAAGCTCTGCACAAAGCCCTGTGCCAAGTTGGTGCTGGACTCCTCCATGCTCTTTGACATTGCACGCAGGCTTTCTGGCAGGCTTGCCAATGCACCTAGCATTTCATTGTGCATACCCATCAGCCTTCTTCTGTAGCCTGCCCCATTGAAGTGCTCAACTGAGTCCTCTGCAGCAGAACTCGTGTGCTACCTCGCCCTCCAGCGAGCTGGCATCTGTGCTACCCTTGCCTCTTACCTTGGCTGCAGGCCACTCAGGCCCGTTATCTCACCACATGCAGACCCCGCCTCTAAGCTATCCTCTAAATTACGCGCAGTGTCAGCATCTGAACTGATGGCTGCGAGTGTGAAATAGAGTGAAGGTGTTTCTTTGTCATCACTGTCTTCTTGCACTTCCACCTGTTGCTCTTCTACCACTGCCTGGCCAGGTTGCAGTACTTGGGTATCTGAAAGGAGAAAGGCCCAAGGATAGAGTTGTGGTGAGGAGGGGTGGTAAAGCAAGAGGTGTATGCTTACACCATCTGCAGGTTGTAAATCAGAAGAGAGTGTGGGATGAGGGGGAAGTGGGATGTCATCTTCGATGGTTTCAGCCCCGCCGCTGGCCACGGCCTCAGCAATGGCTGCTCCAATGATGGCCAGCACCGTCTCCTCCTTGGGAGTAAGGACGTGCAGCCATGGCTGACCCCCACCGGTTAGGTCCTGCTGCCTCCAGTTGTGTGCCACCTTGTCCTGCAAGAGAAAGGGAAGTGTGTCAGTGAGTGTCCTGAAATCTGTTTTGGTGATGCGGCTGTTACGGTTGAATAGCTGGCAATGTGTGCAAGCTTTGAGATGTGGATGTTAGGCTTGCAGCAGTGCTAACTGTGTGAGAGTGAGGATAAGCTATGAATGCGAGGTATGAGTCCTAATTGATAGAGATTGTTGGTAGGTGAGTGATGGGGATGTGGTGCATTGAGCAGTTGCTGAGGCTAGTGGTAGAGTTGGTGGGATATGACATTTGAAGATACATTCACTGAGTTTGCACACACATGTAAGGCCATTGAACTTTTTGTGGCACTGCATCCAGGTCCTCGGGGCTTGACTCCTGGCATTGACCGCCACAGCTATCTGCTCCCACTGTCTTCTGAGAGTTTGGCTGGAGGCCCTTCTGCCCCCCTGAGGATAGACCACATCTCTCCTCCTCTCCATCTCCTCCAACAAGGCCTCCAGTGCAGCGTCAGAAAATCTTGGCGCCCGCTCTCTGCCATGTTGTGCCATTATTCAGTCTTTTTCCACGTCAGAATGAGTTCCACAACGGCTTCCATCTCCTGCTCCAGCCATAATGAACCTCCCATTTAAAAGGTGCAGGCTGGCTTTAAGTGGTGCAGGCTGGCTTTAAGTAGTGCAAGCTGGCTTTAAGTAGTGCAGGCTGGCTTTAAGTGGTGCAGGCTGGCTTTAAGCAGTGCAGGCTGGCTTTAAGCGGTGCAGGCTGGCTTTAAGTGGTGCAAGCCTCTCACAATTTTGGGCCCCCTACTAAGGTGTGCAGCCACTCAACAGCATGGTTAGTGCTGGCTGCCCACTGCAATCATGTTAATTAGCAGGCAGCACGAAGTTGATGTGTAGCCTGCATCGGAAGCAACAGGCGCGAATTAATCCCGCATCGTGATCCTGTCCAATTTAGCACCCATTGGGGTAGAAATTAGGTCGCGCCCCATTTGAGGCGCAAATATCGTCCGGACGCAAATATTAGCGCCTGGCGCTAATTATCGGCACTGACAGGAAACTTCACTTTTACCGCCCCGGGAGGTGAGTGGAGCGCTAAAGCAGGCGCTGCACACCTCTCTTAAGGCGCAAAGGCCGAGCAGTGAGGCGCTAACTCGGAGCGCTGGCGAAGCTCATGTAATGTCAGTCAGCAATGGAACACACACACAATGGCACGGGCCAGTTCTTAAAGGGGATGGTTAATCTTGCTTTCCATCCACATCCTGTTCATTGCTGCCTTGAATCTCGGCCTGGAGAGACTTGCACATCAAATGTGCTGGAAAGAACAATGGAAAGTACCAGGCAAAGAGCTCAGAGTGCAGCTCCCACAGTCTCTGCTAAATCGATACAAGGAATGGCAAATCAAAATGAACCTGCAAAGTGCTGCTCAGTACCCAAAACTCCTTCACACAACGTTGAATCTCTCCAGAAGTCTCTCCCTCTCTCTCTCAGAATGCGTAGTTCAAAAATGCCACCAACAATAAAAGACAGGAAGAGGCCCCCTTTAAATAGCGCCCCCCCCAGCCCCACAGCGATTGATAGCGTTCCAGTCTTCTGGTCGTTGGAAGCGCCAGGCGGTAAGGCAGGGGGCGCCACTCAATTTCCGCTCCGGGGCGCCACAAGGGCGTTGCACCATGGAATGACGTCACAATCTGCGCGCGCAGGTGGTCGCAGCGGTAAGTTTTAGCGCCGCCGCACAATCTCAAGTTAAGTTCTCGAGCGGCGCAAACATCGCTGCGCCCGGGCGTTAGCAGCTTTGCGCCCCATTAGCGCCCTCTTAAGGCGCTAACGGGAGGCGCAACCAAGTGAATTTTTACCCCATTGAATCTTAGTTTTATTTTGTCTGAATTCCTACCCATGCCTTGGTGGCACAAGGACAGATATATTGCCTCCCATTGCTCTTCTGTAAAGTCAATATTTTGATTTGACGCCAAACATCCTTGAAATTATAGAAGCTCATCAGGTTTAATGAAATAACAATGGAGTAAACTTAGCTATAGCAGGCCTATTCATGTGGGCTGTGATTGTTTTGTTGGCAAGAAAATTACCTATTTAGGGGTATGTGTGAAGATTAATGGGCCTGAAATTCTCATGCCGCTGTTGTGCTGCCAAAAGTGAAGCAGGCGGGATTGCTGGCTGCCACGAGGTCATGACACCAACCCTACTATAAATTATGTTATAAATTATCTCTGTACCTGAAGAAGGAGCAGAGCTCCGAAAGCTCGTAATTTCAAATAAAACTGTTGGACTATAACCTGGTGTTGTGCGACTTCTCATAAATTATGAGGTCAGTTAATTAGAGTAAGGAGACGTGTGCAGACTATTTAAATCTAACCTGCAAAGCCTTAGATGTGCCAATGGGGAGCATAGAACTGGGAAAGAGGTGGAATTTAGGCCTCTTTCCCTGCTTTCAAAACTCCCATAAAAGCCTTTCTTTTTGTTTGTGCCTTAGTCCCATCCCAAACTTTTCAATTTTCTCTTTTTGCCTAAGCATCCACTGTTTTCCCTCACCCTGTAAAGTTCTGTCAGATACCTGGGGCGAGCTATCAAAATGGTTGTTGTAATACAGATAGTTACCACCAAACTATGAGCATGATATTTTCTACATTGTCACAAGATAATTTATTGTTGATGGTAGGTGAGGTCATCTAATGGCATGTTTGAAGTTACAATGCAAGTTAAACACCTTAACAACTGGAAATTACTGGATTCATCTTTTCGTTTAGAAGTCAATGAAAAATTGGGCAGGGTGTAAAATGGATGGCCAACCCATTGCTGTCCATTTCCTGCCTGGCCGGAATGGTTAAAATTCAACCCACAGCATTGTTCCTGCTGGTAATAAATGCACACTAATCTGTAAGCTATATTTCTAAAGTGCTTCAAATTTAGTCAAGTATTGCACTAAAACAAAAGAGAAAGCATGTTTTTGGTCACCATAATTACTACAGTTACAGGCATCAATTAGCGTGGGCCAAAATAGTTCCCCAAAAATCAGGAGTAATATATAAAGCATTTGAATAACCTCAATAGTTTGACAAATTTGAAGATATAAAGGCCCAGTGAAAAATAGGTGTGAAGATGTGCACTAGGGAAAGAATGAGGGGAAACAATGTGTAAAGGAATGGCCCGTATTTTCCGATCGCAGGCCCACCCGGGCGGAGGCCTGTGATCTGGAAAAATCTGCGCTCTTACCTGAGGGCTCCCGGGACGCACACACTTCCGCTCCTGGGCCTCACCAAACTTGAAGTGCGCAGGGCCCACGTATCCCAGAGGCGCATGTAGTTCGCAGCGTCCCTGGGATCACGTGGGCCATGGGGAGCCAATCACAGGAGGGAATCTCCCTTCATACATTTGACAGGAAGACCTGTCAAATATATGAATGGAGATCAATGAAAAAACATAGTAAAACTTTAAATAAATAAAAAAAAACATCACATTTTTAAAATGACTTGAAATTACAATAAATTAAGTATTTTAAACAAAAATTTAATTTTTTGAAAAAATAATTAAAGTTTTTTACAGGGCTAAAAATAAACTTACCTTTTTTTAAAGTATTTTTAAATGATAAATCAGTGAATTTTTTAAAAACTTTTTTCAACTCTTATCCTGGTAAAAGCAGGCCTTACGTCTGCTTTTACCAGGTGTAAGAATTGTGAGGGTTTTCTGCGGGTGGAGGGTCTCCAAAAAACGGAACTATCCGCCCGCAGAGGCCCTTCTCCAGGGCAGCCGGAGGATCTGTCAAGACCATTCTTGACAGATCGGAAATGCCGGTTTTCAGCGCATGCGCCTGAAACCGGCATTTCCGGTGTCCCTGTGGATGGGTACACAGCGCGTATCCACCCGTAGGGATCGGAATATCTGGGCCGTTATATACAGTGGGGTAGAGATTCCATTAGTAATATCAATGCAATCTGGGTGGAATCAGCCAAACCAGTGCAAAATATCGGGGAATTTTAAACATAAATGAGTTACAGCCTAAACCACTTACATTTGTGTTTTCCATGATCTTTTATGCTGGTTTAAGATTCAATTCGCCCGGATCAGGCCCCACCCACAAAACTGGCCAAGCCCCCAGGTCGACATTGCGAGATTCCGCAGACTGCGCTGATTTGGGAAGGCTCTAAAAATTATGCTAATTTTCTGAGGCACACAGGCACTCGTAGGCATGTTTTAAAAGTTTTTTCATATCAAAAAATGTTGAATTTATGAAGAAACTGATTTGTATACACCAATGAAGGGCATAAACGGTTCAGGATAGATTTTTAAGTCATTTTCAGTGATTTTAAATCAGGTTATCACAGATGGAGGACTGGGCTCTCTTATTAAAAATGCTTATTTTTCTTGATAAACCCATTTTCAGCTGTATTAATAAAACTGCACCGGGTTACCACTCTTAAATACATCAACGAATACTTCTTAATGGAAAAAGATAAACAATTACATTCTATTACATTGCCCGATTGCATTGGTTCATTGGTTTATTGAAGATTTTTTGTTTGTGATTATGCAAATTAATTTTATCAGAAACTTGAACTGTATCCTAACCAGTGCAATTTCGGGCGCATTTTGGGCGCAATTTCCTGTTTGTGCCCAAAGCAGACCCCAGTATTTTGTAGTTTTCCAATTTAGATGAGTGATTAAATGCACTGAAGTAGAATATGCAATCTGTATTTTTTTTTAAATCATCCAAGCACAGCATTTCTTGGGAGACTAGTGATGCATTTCATTACCATTCAGCTTTATAGAATACTGCCCATACTCTGTGCTCTGTGCAATAGTTCTAGTTTGCCACAGTGTGGCAGAAGATACACATGTTTAGAGTAATACACTGACTCCTTCACCTGCTCATTCAGTTGAACCAAAATTCCTCTTAATTGTTTTTAATTGTTCTGAAGTGAACTTTTATTTTCTAATTTTAAATTCTGAATGATAATTTTTGAAGGTACTTAACACAGGTCGTGCAATGCTCAATGCACCGCACCATGGAATGGTGGGAGATAAATTAGTGACTGCTTTCACCCACAGCACTGAGCGACTAATCTCAACTGTGTCATTCTGGAGAGGAAGTGCTAAGTGAGAGGAGGGAAAATTGGAGTGACAACCATCACAAGGTCACTCCTGTGTATCTATGAGGGAAAACATTTTTCAATGTGACATGTTTCTCATTAGCACTTGCACTCACTATAGTAATTTTAGTCATTTGAGTTGTTCAACTTAAAAATGGCCATAGACTTCCATTTAATAAAATACAAATTATTGTTGGAAACATTTCAATAATTATGCCACTGTCATTATTTTTTCAGTGTGAAAGTTATTAAACATCAATTAGATGCTAACTCAGTTGACAAATCCTTCAATGTTTAATTGATATATTAGTTGATAATTATAATAGTTAGGCACAAATTTTTTTTGTTATCTAAAACTACTCAAATTAACAAATTGGTTGTCCTTTCTTCCTTACTGAAAGTCATTAGTTACACTGAATAAAACCAGCCTGTATAATTTACATTATAGCAGCAAAAACATACAGTGGTGAGGTTACACGATGGTGGCCCAATACCAGAGTTTGGACGACAGCTATAAATTGAGACAGCTTTGTGAAACTATTACATTTCTTCCTTGAAATTTTGGCTAATCTCTATTATATTGCTCTCAGCTCATATCTGATCTTTTATTTTATCTCTTGGCATTTGTTTTGCAACATTTTATTAAAAATGTGTTTGTGGAAGTGTATGTAATTATAAATTTATAGACTACAATTAAGGCCTATAATAGCTTATTAGTCGCCTGAGGAATAATATTTTTTTTCAAAATTGCAATCAATATTTGTTTTACTGGACCTTTGGATTTTTCAAAAATGGTGAAGTAATTTTGTGTGCTTGTGTTCTTACTATTTAAGAAGATAATTAGATGTCAAGTACATAATTATTATCTTTATATTACTATTAAGGCTTATTACCATCCTTAGGTACTTGCATTACTGAATAATTAAAAATTGCTGTTTGCACATGATCTATTTCATTATTTAATTAGACCTTAGAGAAGATTATGTTGATATAAAATGTGTGGACATACTTGACGATTAAGCAGAGAATCACACAGTTAATAGATGGAGGTTAATTGCTAGATCATATTTATTATCATTTTGTGCTAACTTGTAAACTGCCCATTACTTGTTCTTAATTGAAGTGGAGTGAAACCCTAGAGGAAAAGCCGTTCTTTTCATTTTACTATTTACATAATTACTGTGAATATTTCTTGACTGTTTCTTTATTGGGCTGTCACAGTATGGTGTGTTCACTTACTTAAGTCACTTTTTTGCTCTTCCTCCTAAGAGCTACAGGCAAGTACTGCCCCATGACTTCATTCTCAAGCCAAAGGGTAAACATTGCAGGATTAGTGCTGGCCTTCACAAGAACTGGCTGCTAGTATCATGTGTACTGAGAATGAAGCTTATGTGCTATATTACGAAGCATAAACGCTTTCAGTTGGATATTGTTCAGACAGTTTGGCATTATTTTGACAATGCAAATGTTTTTCAGTTCCTGTTCCATGCGTAAATTGTGCTGTAATTTGAAACCTAAAAGTGCTGTACTTGATTGTTTGACATGATACCATTCATAATGGTCGGTATTTTTAACTTCCTCCGAAAATGGGCGAGAGGTCATCAGAGCAGCTGTGCAGCTTGCCCGAAGCCAGCATCGAACCATTTTCATGTTCGGCCTCATTTGAATGCAGCCGGCTAACTGTAGGCACCAAATGGGCGCACCACTGCAGCTCATCAGTTGTGGGAGGGCGGAAAATCAGTTGGCTCCTACACTTGGCCGGTTGGCAGGTCGGGCTTGGGGATGGGGATGGGGAAAGGGGGGTGTGGCGATCCTGGAGAGAGGTGAGCACGGGCTGCCAGCGGACTGCAGTATTTTTGTGGAGGCGTGAGAAGCACTCCTGGCTTCACAAAAATAAAAGATAAAGGCGGTGAAATTGGGCTCGGTAGCGCCTTATCTTTGGGCACTACAAGGCCCGTTAAGCGTCCAAAATGGGGTCCATGGTGCACGCACACATTCCGACAGGAAGTGCGTTGAACACCATATTTGTAAAAGGGTTAGTCGCCAGCATGTAGAGCAGGCAGATCATGGTGTCAATCAGCATGCAATGCTGATTTGACACCAGTGCTGCCATTTTGGAGCTGCACGCTCCAGCCTACACTCTCTCTTAACCTCCCACAGCTGAACACAATGTTAAACGGCATGAAGGACACCCCACCAGCGCTATTTAAAGGGATCATCAACTACTAACAGGTTAGCTGCTGGTTTATTTCTTCTGGCTTTTGCTGCAATTCTACAACTTCTGGGTGCTTTTCCATACTTGTTAAAAGTTTCAGTAGTCTACAAGGAGTGGTGTGGCTGGTGCTGAAGTACTTTTTTGGTGACATAAAGGCTTGTGCACAAACCAGTTGCTTCCAGACTTAGGTGGCCTAGTAGGGCTTCCTCTTGGCATTGAGCATGGCTAGGAGAATGAGCAGAGGCCACGCAGTGCAGGAGATGTTGCTAGAAGAGGGGGGGAAAGGCTCACAGCAGGAGGCCATAGCCACAGAGGGTCTTTAGGGTGCGTATCTGTTGGACAACAGGTTGCTGGAGTGCTATGATGCCCTGGAAGACCCTTTGCACACTGGTATCCAGAGCAGTGATGACAGCAGTCTGAGCTTCCATGGCAGCAAGCTGAGATTGCATGGCAGCAGTCTGAGCTTCCACTCAGCTCTCAGACTCAGGTGGCTGCTGCTTGTGCTGCAATGGAAGCTGAGACATTGACCATCAGATGCTGCATCATGGTGGGTTGTGCAGGTGTGCTGCTGGAGGTAGCCACCCATTCCATGTTGGAAAGGATGGCCTCCAAGTTCTACGCAAAGCCCTGTGCAAGGTTGGTCCTGGACTCCTCCATGCTCCTTGACATTGAATGCAGGCTTTCTGGCAGGCTTTCCAGTGCACTGGGCCAGGCTACAGAAGAAGCCTTCTTCTGTAGCCTGGCCCATCGAAGTCATCGCCTGAGTCCTCTGCAGCAGAACTAGTGTGCGACCTCGCCCTCCGGTGAGCTGGCACCTGCGCTATCCTGTCCCCCTGCCCTGACTCCAGCGCACTTGTACACGGTGTCTTACCATGTGCAGATCTCGCCTCTATGCTTTCCTCTAAATTACGCACAGTGTCAGTATCTGAACTGGTGGCTGCGACTGTGAAATTGAGTGACAGCATGTCTTCATCTTCACTCTTGTCTTGCTCTTCCACCACTGCCTGCCCAGGTTAGAGTTCTTGGGTGTCTGAAAGGAAAAAGAGACAAGGTACAGTTGTGGTGAGAGGAGAGGAGAAAATAAGAAGTGCGTGCTTGCACCATCTGCAGCTTGTAAGTCAGAAGAGATTGTGGGATGAGAGGAAAGTGGGATGTGAGAACGAGGATTAGGTATGTGGATAATCTTATCTTCAATGGATTCTGCCCTGCCGGTGGCCACAGCCTCAGCAATGGCCCTTCCCATAATGGTCAGCGCCATCTCCTCCATGGGGGTTAGAGCATGCAGGCGCACCTATCCCCCTCCGGTTAGTTCCTGCTGCCTTCGGTTGTGTGCCACCTTCTCCTGCAACAGAAGGGAAGTGTGTCAGTGAGTGTTGTGCAATCTGTTTAGGTGATGCGGCTGTCATGGTTGAATAGCTGCCAGTATGTGCAAGCTGTGAGATGTGAGTGTGAGGCTTGCAGCAGTGGTAAGTGTGTGAAGGTGAGGTGCAGCTATGAATGTGAGGTATGAGTTCTGATTGATAGCGATTGTTGGTAGGTGAGTGATGGGAGTGTGGTGAATTGACCAGTGGCTGAGGCTAATGGTGCAGTTGGTAGGATATGGCATTTGAAGATGCATTCACTGACCTTGACCACTCGTGTGAAATTATTAAACTTCTTCCTGCATTGCATTCATGCTCTTGGAGTTCTACTCCTGGCATTGACCTCCGCGACTATCTCTTGCCACTACCTTCTGCGCAAGTGCCTGGAGGGTATCCAGCCCCCCTGAGGATAGAGGACATCTCACCTCCATTCCACATCTTCAACCAAGACCTCCAGTGCAGCGTCCGAAAACTTTGGTGTCTTCTCTCTCCCGTGGTCTGCCATTCTTCACTCTTTCCCAAGCCAGATTAACTTGTAGAACGCCTCCCAGCAACTACTCCAGCCTCAATGCAGCCCCCTTTACAAGGTGCAGGCCAGCTTTAAGTAGTGCAGTCTAGCTTTAAGTACTGCTAGGCAATGCTCCCTATAATTTTTTTTGGGTGCGCGGCCCATTCAAATTCACGCAAGTGTAGTTTTTCCTATTGTAAAGCTGGCAAGCGGCCTGTGCGGGACCAGCAGACAGCTGCACGGCTGCGCAACGGCGCAGCTTGAAGAGAAAATTGCTGCTAGGCACTCACGATATTGGGCCCCCTGCTGATTCGTGCAGCCAATGAACACCGCGGGGAGTGCTGGCTGCATGCAGCAATAATTATAATGAGCAGGCAGCACGAAGTTGGCGTGCTGCCTACGGGCGCGGGTTAATCGCACATCGCGATCCCTGCACCTGTTTTCAGGGGCTAACCAATTTAACCCCCAAAGGGTTTTAGTGTCCTTTTATGAAGTGACCAAGTAGACACTTTAAGGGCCATTGGTTAGGATGCTTGTACAAATGGGCGGAGCATGCGCAGTGCACACACTGCCTATTTGTACTTTAAATTGCAATTGAGGTTCTGCTACACTATAGTGCCTCGATTTACATATTTAAACAGCCTCCCACCTGAAACAGGCGGGCATGCAGTGCACCCGTGAAAAGACCCACCTGAAAATTGCATCAGATGGCCCTTAGGTATCCAAGGAAATGCCGAGGTTCTCCCCTTCAATTTTGTTCTGTCAGCACCCATTTTTTAGGCAGCCAATGTCTTTTGAAAATGTTGAAAAGGATGTCAGAGATTTTTATGAAGTTTAGTTATGAAAATAAAGTCTGCAGGGTAGAAATTGGACCTTGTCGCTATGAGTGCCAATTTCAGGGACCAATATCTCACGCCCAAAGAATGCCTGAAAGAATCCCGAAATTGGGTTGGGCCATTTTCCAGGCCATCTAAAACAGGTGCGAAACACTTTAGGTATGTAAATAAGAGGCCTGTTTTAGGCCCTCTCTATCAAACTGGACATCGCGGAGCGGATGAAACAGGAGCAAGTGCCAGTTCTGCTTGGGATTCTTCAGCACCCACTGTGGCCCAAGGAGTGGCTGCCACCAAAAGATTGTTCATTAAATTTTTTTAAATCCAATCCTGTGTAGCCAAGAGGAGCAGAAGTGTGCCCCCAATTCCACAGTATCTTTATTGCCCCCCACTGCCATGGTCACTCCACCCACTTCCCCCAGGATTCACCTTCAGACCGTTGCCAACGCGTCAAGTGGGCGCATTGTCTGTAGAGGCACCACAGGTGGCGGAGCTCACCCAGATAATGTTAATGAGGCCCAAAGCCCAACTTCCGGCTGGGCTCGGGCCTTCTGTTTGGGATGTTTGTTCCATGCATGGCGCGCATTTCAGGCCTGAAAATGGGCCTAAAGCAATTTCCACTCCTGCATGAGAGGAAGAAACCATTTGCTAATGTTCTCTGTGTTACCACTTGCTTTTCATAATCAATTTTCTTGTATTATTTGAGTAGCTAATCATATGGAAGCTTCATTTGACCCATCCTAGCTCACTAATACAGAAAGATCACATCACACATTTGCCCCATCAGCTATTTCTTGCATGATTCCACAGTTTGTGCTTCTACTACCATACCTGGAATTCCATTCCACTTGTTGAGTACTCTTTATGCAAAAGGGTAATTTCTTGGTATTAATCCTAAATTTACCTTTGGCTAGTTGGAACTCATAGACTCATAGTCATAGAGTTATACAGCACAGAAAGGCCCTTCGGCCCATCGTGTCTGCACCGGCCATCAAGCCCTGTCTATTCTAATCCCATTTTCCAGCACTTGGTCCGTAGCCTTGTATGCTATGGCATTTCAAGTGCTCATCTAAATACTTCTTGAATGTTGTGAGGGTTCCTGCCTCTACCACCCTTTCAGGCAGTGAGTTCCAGATTCCAACCACCCTCTGGGTGAAAAAGTTTTTCCTCAAATCCCCTCTAAACCTCCTGCCCCTTACCTTGAAACTATGCCCCCTGGTTATTGACCCCTCTACTAAGGGGAAAAGTTCCTTTCTATCTACCCTATCTATGCCCCTCATAATTTTGTACACCTCAATCAGGTCCCCCCTCAGCCTTCTCTGCTCTAAGGAAAACAACCCCAGCCTGTCCAGTCTCTCTTCATAGCTGAAGCGCTCCAGCCCAGGTAACATCCTGGTGAATCTCCTTTGCACCCTCTCCAATGCAATCACATCCTTCCTATAGTGTGGCGACCAGAACTGCACACAATATTCCAGCTGTGGCCTAACTAACGTTTTGTACAGCTCCATCATAACCTCCCTGTTCTTATATTCTATGCCTCGGCTAATGAAGGCAAATATCCCATATGCCTTTTTAACCACCTTATCTACCTGTCCTGCTGCCTTCAGGGATCTACGTACATGCACACCAAGGTCCCTCTGATCCTCTGTCCTTCCTAGGGTCCTACCATTCATTGTGTATTCCCTTGCCTTGTTAGTCCTCCCAAAATGCATCACCTCACACTTTTCAGGGTTAAATTCCATTTGCCACTGTTCCGCCCATCTGACCAACCCATCTATATCATCCTGTAGCCTGAGGCTTCCCTCCTCGCTATTTACCACTCCACCAATTTTCATGTCATCTGCGAAATTACTGATCATACCTCCTACATTCATATCTAAATCATTAATGTACACTACAAACAGCAAAGTACCCAGTACCGATCCCTGCAGTACACGACTGGACACAGGCTTCCAGTCACAAAAACAACCTTCGACCATCACCCTCTGCCTCCTGCCACTAAGTCAATTTTGGATCCAATGTGCCAAATTGCCCTGGATCCCATGGGCTCTTACCTTCTTGACCAGTCTCCCATGTGGAACTTTGTCAAAAGCCTTACTGAAGTCCATGTAGACTACATCAACTGCACTACCCTCATCCACGCACCTAGTCACCCCCTCGAAAAATTCAATCAAATTGGTCAGACATGATCTCCGCCTGACAAAGCCATGCTGACTATTTTTGATTAATCCTTGCCTCTCCAAGTGGAGACTGATTCTGTCCCTCAGAATTTTTTCCAATAATTTCCCTACCACTGATGTTAGGCTCACAGGCCTGTAATTCCCTGGTTTATCCCTACTACCCTTCTTGAATAATGGTACTACGTTATCTGTCCTCCAGTCCTCTGGCTTATTATGACCATGCCTTACTGTCACAGTTTAATTTGAAGTAATGTTTGAGATTTATTCAAGGTGTGATCTGACCACAGCAGTACAGTTTAAGCATGACTTTCTCCAACATGTATTCTGCTGTTTTTGATCTATATGCTTGAGCATTGTATTTGCTTTGTTGGTTGCTGCTCCACACTGCACTTTGACCACAGAGTCTATTGATATGGTTAAACCTCTTTCAACTTCACCTTTAACTGTGCCAACACCATTTATTGAGTATATATGACACCCTCTTTTAATTTCCTTTACTCTTGTCCAAGTTAAATTTCATCTGCCTTAGACTTTACTTAGATTTTGCAGATTTTTTACTCAGTTGAAATGGTGAGATATGCAGAAATAGTAATACTTTTATGCAAATAGTGCTAAACAGTGCTAAATTTCCCCAGGTACAAGGATATGGCTATAATGTTGATATTTATTGAATTGAAGCATACAAAGAAATAATTAAAGTAATAATGACAAATTAATTCTGCAATAAATTTAGTAGAGCTTCTGCAAGCATTAAAAATATTAGCAAATTTCTGTGGCATTGTCAGCGTGAATCAGAGACAAGGGTGTGGGGGAATTGGGGAAGAATAGTGTGTGATGGGTGACATCTCCATTGAGAGAATCTGAAAGGAATATCTAAGAGGTTTCCTTAAAAATTGTGCAGTAAGTTTTTTATTGACTTATTCCTCAAAAATAAATAGGGGATGAATTTTTGTGGGGGTTCTTGCCATTTTTATGAGATTTCCACGGCTCTTCCGCCCAATTTATGATGGACATATGGGAAGAGCCCCGTGGAAATTCATCTCCATAGTGTTTTGCTTACCCACTGAAGGTAGCTCAATAAATAAATACTATAGCTACACAATTAGATAAATCTCTGCATTTAATATGGGGAGCAACTGTCTGTTTAAGCTGAATTTTTATAAGAAAGGCTAGACATATATCAAAAAAATTAAAAATTAAACAAATTTGCATCTTTCATTTTTTAACACATATTTTTGAAACACACCATCACACATCAGCTCGACTTCATCAGAGAGATTGCTTAGAATGTTGACTCGCACAGCGAGACAGGCCAGATCTGCCCCTGCTCTCTATCCAGGATGTGGTTGGCTGCTGCTTGCCCTTTGCCATGACATGCTCTGTTGGAACTGCTCATTTTTGGTTGGACTTGCTTTCTTCTGCTGGCCTGGAGTCGTTATTCCGATTGATCAAGCTGACCATGATGACACCTCCCCTTTCCGTACAATGTTGTTGGTGTTTCCATGGTGCTGAAGTCTGCCATTTTCTTCGGTGTTACACACCAGTCAGCAGTAAGCCAATAAGCAGTATTCAAGGAAGTAAAGCACACTCAATGATCACCAAACACTCACCCACTCTGCTTTTTGTCTTAGCACACAAAAAATAAAGTACACCTGCATTCTCCATGATAATATAAGTATTGAGATCACATGCCCAATGATAATGTCTATTATTTTTTAGATTGCAGCCCTCTTGACAGCTGTAATTCAGACTAGGGACCAATCAGTTAATATTTGGTCTGACAGTGCCTATGCTATCAACACTATATTGTCACTTCCTTTGTATTATAAAAATGATTATAGAACTTCTAACGGCAAATCTTTGGTACATGGTAATTTGTTTAGATCATTGTGGGAAGCATTGAGAGATAGGAAGCAACCATGTTTTATTGGTAAAGTAAAAGCCCACACCAAGGCAACTGGTCTACACTCAATCGGTAACTCCCAAGCTGACAAAGCAGCCTAAGAGGCCACACATGTAGGTCTTTCCTATGGCCCATTTTCCTCTGGTGCCCCTGTTAACACAATTGAGCTACAATTAAAGGACGAAATTTGGAGGTTTAGCCCCACCCGTTACTGCCAGATTCAGGGAAAAAAATAGCACCCGCTGCTCTTCCACCTGCTGCCGATGGGTCCTGTGGCAGCCGTCATTTTCAGATGGCCAGCAGCACTGCCAATGTCGGTGCTCGACAAAATTATGTAGATTATGCAGATCGTGACGTCAGTGAGTGTGCAACGCACACTTGACGCCCAATCTGTGAGTTTCGTCTTTGCTGCTCCACTTATCGGAATGTCTTAAGTGCAACGAGCTAAGCAAGCGTTGACAAGCAGGAAGGAGGCTCCAGCAGCAGTATTAAAAGGGGTCATCAGACAACTTTCACCTGACATGTTTCTAACAGGCTCTGTGCATATTTCTGCAATTCCAGCAGCTTTATTAACATCTTTCAAGGTTCTAAGATAACAGGGAGCGTTGTTGCAAGTGGAGAACACCTTCATTCTTAAGTAAAGGCTTAGATTCATAGAATCATAGAAATTTATGGCAGAGAAGGAGGCCATTCAAGCCATCGTGTCTGTGCCAGCCGAAAAAGAGCTATCCAGCCTAATCCCACTTTCCAGCTCTTGGTCTGTAGTCTTGAGGGTTACGCCACTTCAAGTGCATATCCAAGTACTTTTTAAATGTGATGAGGGTTTCTGCCTCTACCACCCTTTTAGGCAGTGAGTTCCAGACCCCCACCACCCTCTGGGTGAAAAAAGTTCTCCTCAACTCCCCTCTAATCTTTCTACCAATTACTTTAAATCTATGCCTCCTGGTTATTGACCTCTCTGCTCGGGGAAATAGGTCCTTCCTATCCACTCATACTTTTATACACCTCAATCAAATTTCCCCTCAGCCTCCTCTGCTCCAAAGAAAACAACCCTAGCCTATCCAATCTTTCCTCATAATTAAAATTCTCCAGTCCTGGCGACATCTTCGTAAATCTCCTTTGTACCCTTTCTAGTGAAATTACATCTTTCCTGTAATGTGGTGAACAAAACTGTACACAGTACTCCAGCTGTGGCCTAACTAGTGTTTTGTATAGTTAAGCATAACCTCCCTGCTCTTATAGCCTATGCTTCAGCTAATAAAGGAAAGTATCCCGTATGACTTCTTAACCACCTTATCTACCTGTCCTGCTACCTTCAGGGATCTGTGGACATGCACTCCAAGGTCCCTCTGTTCCTCTACACTTCTCAGTATCCTGCCATTTATTGTGTATTTCCTTGCTTTGTTAGCGCTTCCCAAATGCATTACCTACTTCTCCGGATTGAATTGCATTTGCCACTCTTCTGCCCACCTGACCAGTCCATTGATATCTTCCTGTAGTCTACAACTTTCTTCCTCACTATCAACCACACGGCCAATTTTTGTATCATCTGCAAACTTCTTAATCATGCCCCCTACATTGAAGTCTAAATCATTGATGTATACCACAAAAAGCAAGGGACCTAGTACTGAGCCCTGCGGAACCCCACTGGAAACAGCTTTCTAGTCACAAAAGCATCCATCGACCATTACCCTTTGCTTCCTGTCACTGAGCCAATTTTGGACCCAACTTGCCACTTTCCCTTTGATCCCATGGGCTTTTACTTTTCTGACCAATCTGCCATGTGGGACCTTGTCAAAGGCCTTGCTAAAATCCATATAGACTGCATCAAACGCACTATCCTTATCAACCCTGCTTGTTACCTCCTCAAAAAATGCAATCAAGTTAGTCAGACATGACCTTTCCTTAACAAATCCATGCTGACTGTCCTTGATTAATCCATGCCTTTCTAAATGATGATTAACACTGTCCCTCAGAATTTTTTCCAACAATTTGCCCACCATCGAGGTTAGGCTATAATTACTTGGTCTATCCCTTTCTCCCTAACACTGCCCATTTTGTGGCCATATTCAATTTCTCGACCTTAGACATAATTGCTATACAAATGTCATGGCCACCGTATGAACAAACCATGGCCTTCCATCAAGCGGGAAAACTGCTACCCCAACCCACCGCATGGGAAACCACACCATCTGTGTTCCAAGGGGAGAGTCTCAGCACGCAGAAAATTCCCCTCTTATGTACCAGCCGAAATCAAACTCATCCCAGTAGTGTGCGTTCCACCCACCATGGCAGAGGAATTCTTTGACACGTTCCACAGTCACACTGTTGGAGGACACTGTTCAGCAGAAACCACTGCTGAAAAAATACAAAAGGCCCGACTGTAAGGATGATATCATTCGGAGGACAGCACATTGTCTGGTATGCCTGCAGCACAACTCAGCGTTGCACACAAATAGATCATTCCTCAGAGATGCCCCGCCCCCCTGAGGGACCCTGGACACACTTACAAATTGATTTTATAGGACCTTTATACCAAGCACCTTCAGGCTACTTACATTGCCTGGTAGTTATTGATACATTTACAAAAGGGATGGAAGCATTCCCATGCAGAAATAATACGGCTATCACTGCAGCTAGAATTTTATTGAGTGAAGTGATCTGCAGGTGGGGAGTACCTATACAGGTAGATAGTGATCAAGGATCACATTTTACGAGAATTTTGTTTACTGAGCTCCATAAACTTATGGGCATTAAGCACAAGTTGCATATTTCACATCACCCACAGTCCTCAGGTGTAGCAGAAAGGGGAAATTGGACCCTGTAAGATTCTGAAAATTGTATTAAAACCGCTGCTACCGTGTGGAGATCGAAATTGTGAATGAATTGTGAGATGATAACGGACGGATTCAAAATGTAGGAAATAGCATGTGTTCTTTGTTTGTGAAGAGACAAAATGGCAGAAGTCAGCAGGGGGTCCTTTGCCTAGTGGTCAGCATGGTCCTTTGTTTGAGAGGCCACATGGACAAGAAGGAAGAACATGATTGACAAGGAAGTCCCGCCCCCACACATCTCACAGGAACAGGGACGTGTCATGCGGAAGGAACTCCAATCAGGGAAGGTTTGGAGTGAAACTGACATATCAGAGGTAGGCAGAGAGTAATTTACGACGGAGGCCGGCAGAAAAGGTCAAAAACAGAAATAACCCAGGGGTGGGAGATTCAAGATTCAAAAGGAACACAGAAGACAGAGCAAGAGGAAGATTGAACTGAGAAAGCTGGCCAGTCTATGTTTCGACTTACAATTTCCCTGGACCGATCACCTAGAGATAAAGGAGTATGTATGAAAGTCGGACATAAGCTTAGATGTTGTTAAGGGGGTACTTTTATGTACGTTTGAATTAATAAGATGCAGGCATATTCATTGCCAAGAATTCTTTGAATTTATTGCTGAAGGTGCTTCTATGCACACTCAAATTTTGAACTATAGTGTGAATAAAGATCAATTTTATCGATCACATCCTTGTCTGTCATTGTTAAGCTAATTCGTAATTCTCGAGGTCCGAACAGTAGTAAGAGAAAGACTTACAGACCCTGAAAACTAAGTTAAAGAAATTTTGTGCAGATCACCCCACTCAATGGGCGAATAAGTTGTCTATGTGTCTTATGGCAATCAGAAAGAAAGCGTGTGCAGGAACACAGACACAAATCTGGCAGGACAAGTTGATAAAGCTGTTAAAATAAAGCATATAGGATCCTTGGCTTTAGAAATAGAGGCATAGAGTACAAAAGAAAAGAAGTTATGATAAACTTTTATAAATCACTGGTTAGGCCTCAGCTGGAGTATTGGCTGGAATTTTCGGGGGAGGTAGCGGGCGCAATCGGTGGTGGGTCGGGTGGGAAAGTTGTTTTTTTTGACAGCG
Source organism: Squalus acanthias (assembly GCA_030390025.1). Lineage (NCBI taxonomy): Eukaryota > Metazoa > Chordata > Chondrichthyes > Squaliformes > Squalidae > Squalus > Squalus acanthias. The sequence goes on along the minus strand of CM059432.1, from coordinate 76,858,415 downwards.
GGTCAGGAACCCGCTGTCATCTCGCCCTCCGCGCCTTTCCCCCAGGCACGTCTGTCACCGCGGTGCCGACCAGACTGGCAGCGGTGGGCGACCCGATTGAAATCATTATGAGGTTGTTTACAGGCACTTCAAAGTCTTTTTTCACTTACTTTTTAAATTTCCCTGCATGGCCACGGGATTCACGCAGCTCGGGAACCACGTCTGTCAACCTGAGGCGGGAGTTGAGTGGCCATTGCTCCAGCTGATTACTTGACAGCATCAAATGTTCAGTAAGAGCTCCCACCCGACAGATGATCACTTTCCTCAGGCAGAAGCTATTGCTCAGTATAAGATTAGGATAACAGGCCACACACAGATTACCCAAAGGGTTTTAGGAGTTGCAAGGCTTTTATTAAAGAGCTACAGTTTTAAAGCATAATCAGATATTACATATGGTTTAAGCTGAATATAATAGACATACAACCCGTGACAGTAGAGAGCGATCTACGACTCCCGAAGCGGAATGCCACGACGGACGGTTGGTTAGATGCCCGTTGAGACAGCGTGGCGGTCTTGGGTCAGCAAGTCTCTGCAGTCAGCAACAGCAGGCACTTCTGTTGATTCATCCCCCTGGCTGTTGGAGGTGTTAGGCATAAGCCAGCATTGATCCACCTCAGAGGCTGAACTTAGTCAAGATGCGGAGATACCGGTGTTGGACTGGGGTGGACAAAAGTGAGAAGTCGCACAACACCAGGTTATAGTCCAACAGTTTTATTTGAAATCACAAGCTTTCGGAGCTGCTGCTCCTTCATCAGGTGAAGTGAAGGAATACAAATCGGCAAAGCATATATAGACAGAGAACAATGCCTGTGCAGCGTACAATGTCAGATGACTACAGTTAATCTTTCTGACTGCCTTTTATCACACCTCGACAGAGATCAAAGACATAGCAAAATACAACTAAGACAATGAGGTAGGGTCACAGGGGGTCTAATGTGTCAAATGCTGCAGTCTGTATGGAAAACCATAAACTTTAAACTTTTTACTTTTGCCGTGGCAGGGTTGTGTGGTGTCGTGGTCGCTGTTCTCCTGAAAGCTGGGTAATTTGCTGCGAACGATGGTACTTTTGAGGTTAGGCGGCTGTTTGAAGGCGAGTAGTGGAGGCGTGGGGATGGCCTTAGCGAGGTGTTCATCGTCATCGATGACATGTTGAAGGCTGCGAACAACATGGCGTAGTTTCTCCGCTCCGGGGAAGTACTGGACGATGTAGGGTACCCTGTTGGTTGTGTCCCGTGTTCGCCTTCTGAGGAGGTCTATGCGATTTTTCGCTGTGGCGGGTAAGCGTTCTCCAAGACGGCCTTCGAGACACACGACAACGCAAAATCATCGAGCAGAAACTGATAGCTAAGTTCCGCACCAATGAGGACGGCCTCAACCGGGATCTTGGGTTCATGTCACACTACATGTAACCCCACCTGACGTAGAGTCATCCAGACTAGAGTCGTCGTTGGCTTGTTCACAGATGTGATTTCCAGTAAAAAAAGTAAAAAGTTTAAAGTTTATGGTTTTCCATACAGACTGCAGCATTTGACACATTAGACCCCCCTGTGACCCCACCTCATTGTCTTAGTTGTATTTTGCTATGTCTTTGATCTCTGCCGAGGTGTGATAAAAGGCAGTCAGAAAGATTAACTGTAGTCGTCTGACATTGTACTCTGCACATGCATTGTTCTCTGTCTATATATGCTTTGCCGATTTGTATTCCTTCACTTCACCTGACGAAGGAGCAGCAGCTCCGAAAGCTTGTGATTTCAAATAAAACTGTTGGACTATAACCTGGTGTTGTGCGACTTCGAACTTAGTCAAGGTGTTAGGCCTGAGCCAGCATTGATTTCCACCTTGAAGAAGCCTTCGCCCCTCGCTGTCTGACTTCTGCTCTCAGCCCACTATATTTATAATTATTTCGGTGGGCTGTGACCTCTCTAATGTCAATCACTTATAATCATCTATATCCCAACTGTGGTGTGGGAAAACATCCCTCACTCCTTCTTTCTGCATGGCTGCAGAGGCCTTTTCTCTTATCTTTCTGAGGAATGTTTTGTTATGTTTCTTTAAGGACATTTTATGGCTTCGTGTCTCCTTATTGTCTAGCTATGACTTTCCTCCCGTGTTTTCTTGCATTTTACGACCTTCTTATCATTCTGGTGTTTGTTAATTGACCTTGCTGACACTTCACCCATTTGTTCCTGGCTGCATTTTAATTTCTGTTCTAAGAGTCAAACTTCATCTATGAATCTCATAGCTATTTCTTACAATTCCCTTCTTTGAGAAGGAAATAGCCTTATTGACTTCTCACAACTTACTCTTAACTACTCTAGCTAATTCTAAGTTATTGGCTCATCTCCCCATCCGTTTGATTAGGTGCCGTAGGTAGCATACCAGTATTACCAAGATTATCAGTATGGATCCTTGCCCTACTACTAACAGGGTCAGCATCCTTAACCAAGGAGTTTGGCTAACATTGTAGACTGATTCATACCACTTCCGTTCCCCTAGATTTTGGATTTCTGATTCCATCTCCTCATTCTGCTGGGTCATTTTAACTAAGTGAGCTTCCGAGGTGCTAGTCCTGTCTAAGATCGATTTGAGGTTCAGAGACAATGGGAGAATCGGGTAGCCGAACTGGGTCACGGCCTCGAGCGCTTCGTTCAGCATGGAGATGTTAACTCTGAGTTCTGTGATGTTGTGAGCTGAGACGGGGAGTAGGACCTGACCCCCTATTATGGTTGTTTGGGTCGGCTTAAAGCAGAATGTAGGGCTCTGGATGGGACATTCCTGATTCCCATGTTTCATCGTCTCGGCATTGGTGGTGACACAGTACTTTCCCATCTGGAGGGACGTATATTTTGCGCTATCTGGCCCCCACCGCCAGACGTGGGCGACTCTGGATCCAGAGTGAAGCCACAGACTGGCTTTCCTGGGTTCCTTACATCACAGCGGCACAAATAGGACCCTCCTCGATCAGAGCAGCATTCGGTGTTGGGGCTATCCCATGTCTGAGCTTGGTTGATCAGGATTGGGGGGGGAGTTTCATATAACGTGTGGATGTCCCGGTCCATGGTCCCTATGGATTCTACCTTGAATACTTCCCACTCGCCTTCTACCTGGAGGCGGGGTAGCCACAAGACCACTGGTACCATGCTTCCCTGAACCCCGTTCCCTTTAACTAGGTAAGATAGCCCATGCTGTCGGGCTCCTCTGGTGTAGTTGTGCCTGGCGAACCATCTACTAATTAGGCTGTCATTTATGAAGGATGGAATTCGATTGTCTCCTATATCTCTGAGTCCGTCTGCTATCTGGCTGAGCATATAACTCCATAAACAGGATGTGGAGATGCCGGTGTTGGACTGGGGTGGACAAATATGAGAAGTCGCACAACACCAGGTTATAGTCCAACAGCTTTATTTGAAATTACAAGCTTTCGGAGTGCTGCTCCTTCGTCAGGTGAAGTCTTCACCTGACGAAGGAGCAGCGCTCCGAAAGCTTGTGTTTTCAAATAAAGCTATTGGACTATAACCTGGTGTTGTGCGACTTCCCATAAACAGAACAGACCATAGCCCTGGATATGTTTTTCTCTGCTTCCCCCTTATCCTTGATGATTTCATTAACTGTTTTTTCTATTTGTTGGAACACCTTTACCTCGCCTCTGACTGTCAAGAGATTTTGGGACAGTTCTTGGATCACATCCCGCCCTTCTTTGTTTGTTCCTGATAGAATCCCTTTTAATTGACTCCTCATTGCCTCGTTGTGTTCCCACATGTTCTCTACATCGACCCGATTCCAGGCAGCTGTCCCTGCCACTGCCCCTATTCCGACCCACTCCCCCAATCCCCTTTTCGTTCTTTGTTTCCTCCTGGCTTTGGTCATGTTTACTTCTGCTGTTACCTTTTTCTCGTCCCATGATCCCCAGTTATCCTGTGCCTGGTTTTTTGCTACAAAATCCCTCACTGTTTCTCCCACCAGCTGATTGAAGTAGATGCGGTGTCCTGCGGGACACAGCCCCTGCGGGAGAGGGATGTCCCTGAAGTGGAGTAGAATGGGCACTATCTCATATCTCACGTCGTTGTGTAGCTTCTTATAGGTGTGGGTGACCACTAACCCATTCCTTGGCCCTTTCTCTAGCAGTGGGCATTTCCTCACTCTGGCGCTGCTTGTTTCCTGGCTGTTGCCTTTCTCCTCTTTATATATCTCAATCTGTTGGACCCTTCCCTCCCTGCTACCTGGATGATCCCATCCCAGGGGGCCTGCATCAAGGCATCCAATCATCCCTCTGTGCCTCTGGCTCAGTTTTGGCCAGTTTAGTGTGTCCTGGTTTTGCCCTAGTTAGGGGATTCCCACGCTCTCTGGTGTGATCCTAACCGAATCCTCGAATCCGAATCCCCGGTCTCCATAACTCCCCTTTCCCAATTGGAAGTTTGGTGTTACGCTATTTCGATCTTTAATACACTGGCATGCTACCTTTAGCCCCTCCCCCTCCCGTGCTCATTCTACAGGGGGTCCGTTTTCATAGGGCCTCACCCAGCTGCAGTAATTACAATAGAAAGTCATATTACACCCATCCTCTGGAATAGTCCAAGTGTTGTCCTCTGTGGACTCGTTAGTAGGTCGCAGGATCAATCCTTGTCTCACGATGATGTTTATGTTCATCGGGTGGATGATACCGATGATTGCTGCCAGTTCTATCAGAATCTTGAGTGGAGTCATCCTGTGCCGTGACCTACAACAGAAAATGTGGAGTATTTATCCTTTCACAGTTTTCAACTGATTGATGTGGTACCACCTGGGCCTTTTCTTCCCCTTTTTATATGGGATTTGGACCAGGTATACCGCGGGGCTGGCTCGGTTTTTGATTGGGCAGGGTTCCACCCATTTAGATTCGAAGGCATATTCCCTTCTTCGGTAGTTAGGACCATAACCACATCCTCAATCTGATACTCGAAAGGCCGAACCTTTTTGTCAAAGTACTTTTTTATCTGTTGTTGTCTTTTCCCGGTCTGTTGGGCTACGAACTCATTCGTTCTCTGAATGTGTTCTATCATTGATTCTAACCACCTCTGGTTGGCCGCCCCCTGCAGGAGTGGGGTGAGAGATGGAGTGAGGAGCTGGGCCGACGTTCTCATTAGCCGCCCCGTCATAGCCTGGTAAGGTGAAATACCCATGGTGCTATGTGAGGTTGCTCTTATCGCCATCAGGCACATGGGCAGCATGTTAGCCCATTGTGCGGGGTGGTCCGCACAAAACTTTTTCAATATAGTTTTAAGGGTCCGGTTCCCCCTTTCCACCACTCCTGATGATTGTGGGTGGTGTGCTATGTGTAGTTTGTGGGGGATTTCCAGGAGTCTCTGGAGTTCAGTGAAGACTTCCCTGGTAAAGTGTGAGCCTTGGTCACTATCTACCTGGATCGGGATTCCCCACCTGCAGACCACCTCGCACAATAGCAGTTTTGCTGCCGTGAGAGTGGTGTTGACTCTGCAGGGGAAGGCCTCAATCCATTTTGTGAATTTGTCTATCAGGACCAGACAGTACTTGTAGCCCAGGGGCGCCGTGGCTAGAGGGCCTATAAAGTCAATGTGGACATGTGTCCAGGGCCCGTTTGGTGGTGGCGGCTGTCGTAGTGGTGCCCTATTAGAGTGATTGCCTGGGTTATGCTGAAGACACGCAAGGCACCTGTGGACCCTGTTTTCAAAGTCCTCATTACAACCGGGGTACCAGGCCGTGGTGGAGAGTTTCTCCAGGGTGATCTTTGCAGAATAATGTCCCCCCACCGGGTGGGCGTGTAGCAGATCAAATAGTTCATCTCCCATAGATGGGGGAACACAGGTTACAGAATAATCCGGGATGTCACCGTATATGAGGATGGGCATCAGGGTACTGATCGTGTCCTGGTAGAGGAAAGTGAGCGAGGCCCATGGGGTTGGAGCTGGCAGGGGCGGGCCCTGTTGGTGCCATGCAATGACTATAGAGTAAGGGTCATACCCGGCCTGTAGGGAGGCTAGGTCGTTGGCCAAAATAACAACAGAAAACGCTGGAAAAACTCAGCAGGCCAGGCAGCATCCGTGGAGAGAGAAAGAGAGTTAACGTTTCAGGTCGATGACCTTTCATCAGAACTGGGAAGAGCCGGAAATCAAATAGATTTAAGGCCAGGGTAAAGCTGGGAAAAGGGGGAGGGGATAAAGGAACAAAGGGGGAGATGAAGAGACATTAAGAGACATTAAGAGATATGCAAGGCTAGAGGTGGTGTTAATGTGACAGATTAAGGCTGAAAGAAGTGTGAAATCCACTGGCAGAATGAAGGACAGCTGCCAGCTTCTAGGAGGAAAAAAAAGGTGGGGGGGGGGCAAATAAAAGGGTGGAAAAAATAAAATATAAATGTGATTGGAGCTGAGGTTATGATCTAAAATTGTTGAACTCGATATTGAGTCCAGAGGGCTGTAGCGTGCCTAAACAAAAGATGAGGTGCTGTTCCTCGAGCTTACGCTGCGCTTCCGTGGAACAGTGTAATAGGCCGAGGACGGTGAGGTCAGAGTGGGAGTGAAGCGGTGAATTAAAGTGACAGGCGACCGGGAACTCGGGGTCCCCCTTACAGACTGAACGGAGGTGTTCCGCAAAGCGGTCACCCAATCTGCGTTTGGTCTCCCCAATGTAGAGGAGACCACATCGTGAGCAGCGAACACAGTATACTAAATTGCAGGAAGTACAAGTAAATCGCTGTTTCACCTGGAAGGGGTGTTTGGGGCCCTGGACAGTGGGAAGAGGGGAGGTATAAGGGCATGTGTTGCATCTCCTGCGCGTGCACGGGAAGGTGCCGGGCGAAGGGGAAGGGGTGCTGGGGGTGGTAGAGGAGTGGACTAGGGTGTCGCGGAGGGAGCGGTCGTTGGCCAAGCTGATTGCTGCCACGGGTAGGGTGTTGGGTTCCCGGGGTCGTTCCCACACCGGGGCGTTTATAGCAGCTTGCTTGGCAGCCTGGTCGGCCATGGAATTACCCCTAGCTAGCGGTTCTATGGACCGGGAATGTGCCTTAACCTTACCCACATAAACAGGTGCCGTACGTCCCCGCAACCCCGCGTCCAAGGCCTGAAACAAGGTGGCATGCAACAGGGGTTTACCGTCGGTGGTACAAAAGTTATTTCGCGCATACATTGGCAAGGACAGCAGGGTGTTGATAGCAGAGGCACAGTCGGACCAAATGTTAATGCTTTGGGAGGCGGTAATCTAAACGGCGGTTACGAGAGCAGTCACCTCGGCGTATTGCGCAGAATGAGGGGTGCAACTGGATTGGATAACCTCATTCGTTAGGATAACGGCAAATCCGGTGTGCGGTTTCCCATCCTTGTGGAATGATGATCCATCAATAAAGACATCTGGTGCCCCCTGAATCGGTTCTGCCTGGACCGTGGTGGTGTGGAAGTCCAGCGGAGGAAGGGGACATTCGTGCGGGGGTCCGTCGTATAAGAGTCATTGGGGCAGCAAAGTAGTTCGTTTGGGAGTGACCTCCAAGTCACGCTGAGTCAGTTCCAATGTCCAGTGGCTCAGCCGAGCCGATGACACTAGCGTGTCCCCGGGCCGTAGCAGCAGTTTGAGTGGCGTATGTGGGCTGTGTAGTATCACTTGATTGAACCCCGTTATGTAGGTGAAGTGTTTGACGGCCCAAAAGGTGGCCAGCAAGTGTCTTTTGCAGGCAGAGTAAGTCAGTTCAGCCCCCCTTAAGATCCTGGAGGCATAGGCGATAGGTAATAGTCTGCCCTGGTTATCCTGGCATAGGGCGGCTGTGAGGCTTTTCTCTGTGGCCCCTACCTCCATATGAAAGGGCTCGCTGGGCTTGGTTGGAACCAGACACGTAGCCTGTGCGACAGCTTGCTTCAACTGTGTCACTGCGTTTGTACAGTCCTCAGTCCAGCCGAGTCGGACTTGGTCGTCGTTTCCTTTAAGTAGTTGATAAAGCGGCGCGGCTGTTTCTGCAAATCGTGGAATGAAAGTCCGCTGGTCTCCCACCAGCCCGAGAAAGGAACGCAGGGCGGTCTTTGAAGTGGGCAGGGGGAGGTGCTGAATGGTTTCGATCTGATGCTGATCCGGGCTGATGCCAGAAGCTCCAATTCGGACGCCTAAAAAGGTGACACAATCCTGCACCAGCTGGGCCTTCCACGGGTGGACCTTCAGTCCGGCTTTTAAAAGTAGCTGCAGCAGTTCCTGAAGGAGTGTCAAATGCTTGGTCCGTGGTAGCAAGCGGGATATCATCAACATACTGAAGCAAACAGGAGGGCCGTGAAAAGTTCTTCAGGGCCCCGGCCATACGCTTGTGGAAAATGGTGGGGGCGTTATGGAACCCTTGTGGCCGGCACGTCCAGGTATAACTCTGATCCTCGAACGTAAAAGCAAATTTAAACTGATCTTCCTGCCTTACGGGGATACTCCAGAAACCATTCGAGATATCGAGGGTGGAGAAGACTTTGCTGCCGTTGGGGATCTGTGAGAGTAGGGTGGGTGTTTCTCGAACCACCGGAGTGCAAGCGGGGGTAACTGAATTGAGCTTACGGTAGTCGATAGTTACCCGTCAACTGTCATCCGGCTTTTTGACTGGCCAGACGAGGGAGCTAGTTGTAAATGTACCTTTGCGGACAACACCCTGCTTTAACAATGACTCGATGGTAGTTCGAATATATGGTATACTCCCAGCCGGGTATGAGTACTGTTTTATGGGAGCGTGGACCGGACCATTAATCTCCTCGGGTTCGGTCATGCCCTCGCAATCATGTTTGTGAGTCGCGAATACTCCCAGGACTGACTCTAGGATCGCCCGGACTTCCGGGTCTGCAGAGGTAACTGGTTCGTAGTCCTCTGTTTTTTTAATCATGAATACCGAATGCGCGCTGGGTTGGGGGGTCCGTTTTGAAGGTTCCACCAGATACAATTGTTGGCATAATCAATCACTGCCCGATGACTGCCGAGCACATCACTGCCTAATATTCCCTGCCCGGTATGCATGGACATATAAATGGGGTTTTGAACTGCGACCTGCGCCCCTCCTATGTCCAATACTATGGGAAGAGACCCTTGTATGGTCACCTGGGTTGAATTGTTGAAGCCTGATAGAAGCTGGGGCACAGCCTTACTGGGGCCAGGGTGGGGATTGTGGATGATGGTGATAGAGGTGCCAGAGTCGACCAGCATTAGTTGTTGATGGCCTCCCGAATCAACAATGTGGACTACCGGCCTCCCGTGTTCATCGTGTTGGAGAGGGGAAGCCCCCCGCTCCCTCTGTTAACCCCGGGAGTCATAACGCGGGCGGTGGTGGAAATGACCCATCCTGCTGTTGCACCACGGTAGGGCTTTCTGACTGAGGCTTAGGGCGGCTAGGGCTGCCTCCACACTCTCAAGCCGCTGGTCGGCTGTGTTGGGGCCTACCTGCCTTGGGGAATTGTAGCATTGATGGGCATAGTGGGCTAGGCGGTGACAGCGATAGCAGCATATTGAGCTGTTTTTCCCCATCACGGATGTTCTGGGCTCCCCTGACCTCTGGTTAGGCAGCGGGCCTTCAAAGGCCGCTACTGCGCCTTGGGGAATACTGGTAAGGGTCTGGTCCCACGCAGCCTGGGTGCGAATCTGCAATTTTTTCCCAGTTGGTGTCTTTAGAAACGTAAACGCCTAGCGCTTTGCGGACCAATGGTTGGAGGCCATTAAGGAAGAGGATTTTGAAGCCCGGGTTGTCGTAGTGTTCCCCTGTCCCCCCCCGATGCGCTGAAAGATATCGTGAAGTTTCTGCCCAAAAGCGTGCGGGCTCTCAGTAGGGCCCTGCTTGGCGTTAGCAAGGAGTTGGTGGAAGTCCAGGCTACCCTCCCCCAACACTCGGCATAGCTCCGTCCCAATATCCTCAACATCGCCCCCTTCTAAAATGCCCTGACCCATTTCTTGTTTCAGTTCTGTGGAACATGCCTCCAGGAGGACCTGTTTAAGGTCGCTCCCTTCTAGTTCTGGATGAGTAATTTTAAAAATCCTCCAACGCTGCCTGAGCTCGAGGGGATCGGTGCGGACTCCCAACGCTCCCAAGTTAGTTTTTAGTGTCCCGACCTCGACCGCAGTAAGGGGCCGTCGGGTAATTGTCTCTATCATACTAGTGCTCGAGGGGGTCTCCGCGCCTTCTGCTTCCTTGGGCTCCGATTCCGCCTTTGATCGGGTGACCACGCACACTGGCATCTTGTCTGCCTCGCCCCCCTCTACCAACGAAGGCGGAGCTGGAGGAGCAGAGGGAATAGGGCTCGGTCCGAAACCATCCCAACAAGAGTCGGGATCTGCTGGTTTAATTTTGGAAACGGCTGCCACTACTGCTCGCTGTTGGCCAATTTGTGCCTGCAGCTGTTGGATTTTTTCTAGGTACAGGGCGTGGTCTGCCCCGGGGGAAACGGTGCTTTGCTGTTGATTCAGTTCCCTTTCTGCCCCTCTTGCATCTTCCAACTCCTCTCTCAACCTACGGTTCTCTGCCTGTAACTCAATGTCATTGTCTAGGATCTGGTCTGGCTTCCTTTGGGCACGCTGTGCTTTCTCATTTTCTCTTTGCTCCCGGGATAGCTGGGTGCGGAGCTCGGAGTTGTCCTGCTGCAGCTGACGCACTGACTCCCTTAACCCTTTAGCCTCCAGATTTAGCTGCTCAGCAAATAGGTGTGCCCCGTACGCCAACTGATCCCGGCCCTTCTTCAGCTTAAGTTTGTTTTGGTGGATATCTGCCGAAAGTTTGTCAAGAATGCAATCATAGTTCCCGCTACTATCTTCTAAAATTCCTAGAACGCCCGTGGCCGCAGCCTTACCGACTTTTTCTGCCAGGCTGTCTATTAATAATTCTCGATGATATGCCAACGCCATTGTATTTCTGGTTTTACCTTTCAACAAGCTCTTTACCGCTCCCTTCTTTCAGAGAGAATACAACACTATACTCCGTCTCAGCAACGATCACATGCATTTGACCGAGTCCCTCCGGTCACCTTGACCGGAACCTTACAACTCCTAACTCTGTGATCCCACTTCTGACACCACTGTAAGATTAGGATCACAGGCCACACACAGATTACCCAAAGGGTTTTAGGAGTTGCAAGGCTTTTATTAAAGAGCTCAGTTTTAAAGCATAATCAGGTATTACATATGGTTTAAGCTGAATATAATAGACATACAACCCGTGACAGTAGAGAGCGATCTACGACTCCCGAAGCGGAACGCCACGACCGGATGGACGGTTGGTTAGATGCCCAATGAGACAGCGTGGAGGTCTTGGGTCAGCGAGTCTCTGCAGTCAGCAACAGCAGTCACCTCTGTTGATTTGTCCCCCTGGCTGTTGGAGGTGTTCAGCATAAGCCAGCATTGATCCACCTCAGAGGCTGAACTTAGTCAAGGTGTTAGGCCTGAGCCAGCATTGATTTCCACCTTGAAGAAGCCTTCGTCCCTCGCTGTCTGACTTCTGCTCTCAGCCCACTATATTTATAGTTATTTCGGTGGGCTGTGATCTCGCTAATGTCAATCACCTATAATCATCTATAACCCAAGTGTGGTGCCGGAAAACATCCCTCACTGCTTCTTTCTGCATGGCTGCAGAGGCCTTTTCTCTTATCTTTCTGAGGAATGTTTTGTTATGTTTCTTTAAGGACATTTTATGGCTTCGTGTCTCCTTATTGTCTAGCTATGACTATCCTCCCGTGTTTTCTTGCATTTTACGACCTTCTTATCATTTTGGTGTTTGTTAATTGACCTTGCTGACACTTCACCCATTTGTTCCTGGCTGCATTTTAATTTCTGTTCTAAGAGTCAAACTTCATCTCTGAATCTAACAGCTGTTTCTTACATCAGTCCATTTCCAGCACAAATTCTGCAGGCTGCAAGCGTTTCCAGCAAAGTCTACATCCAGTCTCACCTCATTACCTCTCTCACCATTGACAGAATGCTTCTGTCTTCTGTGCTTCACCTGCCATCTATTCCATCAACATGGGTGCCGTTTATACTGTCTCACCTTGGTCCTCAGAATCGGACCACGGTGAGCCCCAACACCAGCAGCACCAACAACACCAACCTTCTCCGCAATCATCTGATGCTGCACAGGACACGGGGCATCAGCACCCAAGCACATTGCTGCCCGAGAGGCCAGGGATGGCCTCATCATGGCCAGATTTCGTTAACTTTACGCTGTACATATGGCTGCCACATGATGCACCAGGTTGGCACCACCCCACACCAACACCATAAAACATCCCTACAATGACCAAGCCATTCCTTTCACACTCATCACCATTGCAGGGGGTACCGTTATGTCCCACCATTCACTGCAACTCATAACAACTTTGAAAGGTGCACACAAATCTGTCCAAGACGGAAAGTGTTGAAAATAAAGATTTTTACGTTTGACACCACATTAACAGAAACTTTACATAAACATTGGATAAAACACCCAAGTGAGTACCCTTGTGTGTTGCTAGTTGGTATGATTGCACTAGGATGAGGGTGAGTTTGAGGGGTGGCTATTGAGATGGGGATGTGATAATGTAGATAGAGAGAGGGATGGGTGGACGTGCAAGGTAAGTTGGTGTAAGGATGTGCAGGAGCAGGGTTGGGAAGGCAGCGTGATGGGGATGTGATGAGAGGCACAGCAGGATGAAGTTGAGTGTGGCTTTGTACTAACGTTTCCTGATCTAATGAGATCATTGAAATGTTTGAGGCACTGCACCCAGGTCCTCCTGACCACATCCCTGCTTGTGACCTCCTCTGCAATCTGCAACCAGGCTGTCTTGGTCTCCTGGGGAGGTCTGTCCCACCCATCCGAAGGAAAGAGGACCTCCCAGCGTGCTCTGAGTCCCTCCACAAGCATATGGAGGGAGTCATCAGAGAACCTGGGTGCAGCCCTCTGCCTCTGTGCAGTCATTGTCAGTGTTTGCAGCACTCCAATGCTGGAGTGCACTGACAGCACTGTTAGATTAAACTTCAAATCTAATGTGGCCATGATCCCTTTATAGATCCCGGCTGAAAACGCGTCATGAATGACGTCACTAGGCCCGCTCCATCTCATTGGGCCGGGTAACGCACTGGGCGGGCTTAATAAGCCCCATTAAGGTCAGTTCATTTTCAACAGTGGGATGGAGCCAGCAGCGGTGTCGCGACCCGCCACGGACACCGCCCGTACTGGACCTGCCCAGGTAGGCAAAATTCTGGCCATTGTTTCCAATTCTGGGCACCACACTTTAGGAAAGATGTCAAGACCTTGGAAAGAATGCAAAGAAGATTTACTAGAATGGTACGAGGGATAAGGGACTTCCATTACGTGGAGAGACTGGAGAAGCTGGGGTTCTTCTCCATAGAGCAGAGAAGGTTAAGGGGAGATTTAATAGAGGTGTTCAAAATTATCAAAGGTTTTGATAGATTAGGTAGGGAAAAACTGTTTCCACTTGCAGAAGGGTCGGTAACCAGAGGACACAGATTTAAGATTATTGGCAAAATAACCAGAGGGAGATGAGGAGAAATTCTTTTATGCACTTTTTATGCAAGTTATTAAGCACTGCCTGAAAGGGTGGTGGAAGCAGATTTCAAAATGTTATTGGATATATACTTGAAAATGAAAAACTTGCAGGGCGATAGAGAAAAAGCAGGGAAGTGGGACTAATTGGAGAGCTCTTTTAAAGAGCCGGCACAGGCATGATAGGCCATATGCCTCCTTCTGTACTTTAAGATTCTATGGGGGTGAAATTGGGTGCCTTTACGCCTGCCATTAGCATCCCCAGGAGGGCGCTAACGGGGCACAAATGGCTTTGTGACCGGGTACGGCGCTGACATCAACTCCCGCCATATTCGGCGGCAGTTTTGCGGTGGCGCTACGGCGTTGTGCCCCAATCTCCTTCGCCTGGAGATCGTGACGTCATCGTCGTGCGCATCGTCCCGGTAGCGCCCTGGACCCGAAATTGACTTTCGCCCCCTGCAGCAGCGCCGGTCGATAACACCGACAGCTGCAGGAGGCGTGCATCGGGCGGCCGGCTGCTTCGGGGGCGATGATTAAAGGCGAGGTGGCCGAGGTAAGTAAAAAAAAAAATTACCTTTGTTGTTGAAGTTTTTTTCGTAGGTTCCTGCCCACGATCGATCAGCCCGGCGCTCTGCTTGAGAGCCGGGCTGATCGCGCGGGATCACGGCTGCCTTGGTGGTCCAGGTAGGTAATTTTTAAATTGCAGAGCCTGCAGCGATGGCCCTTCCCTTTAAGGGAGGGAAGGAGCCTTTGAACGCGGCAGCGCTGCACGGCCCAGTGTGCAGCGCTACTGAAGTCTCCGCCCCGTCTGCTGCTGATTGCGCTCCAAGAAGGAAGTGGAGCTCTTGATTTAGATCCGCTTCCTTCCTGGAGCGCAAAACCGAATTTTTGAAAGGTTTAGAAACATTAGCGCCTTTTTCTCAACTTTTAAAGTATTATCGCCCCAAACGGGGCGATACCCAATTTCACCTCCATTATGATTCTATCTGATTGAAAGCTTTAGACTGTTGAGATTTTTAAAATGCAGTCAATGCACAGGCTTTTGAGAGAGGCCGAAGCCTTGAGTAAAAACTTTGATGAAGCTATTAAAAGACACAAGAGACAATGCAATGGGTACATTTTAGTCATGTTTTTATGAAATATATTTTTTTATGAAATGTAGATGTTTAATTTTTAATTTTATTTAAAATCTTATTTTTGACATTGTAGATTTCAGTTAGTGAGAAAAAAAGGAAGATTCATTCGTTTTGAAAAAGCATTTCGAGTGATTCCATTGGTTCCCATTTTGTCATTTTTGAAATAATATTTTTATATTATTATTCTTCATAGTGAAAGGTAAAAAGCTACTGAAATTTGGGAATCTGCAGTACAGGATGCTGAGGAGTTTGGAGATGCAAAATGGAGTTGTTACAGTGCCACCACTAACACCTTCCAGTTCCTAAAGGGGAGGGTCCATCATGCCTCACAGCCACACCCTGCTCATTGCTGCATTTCACCTGGGCCTGCAGGGAGGTGCAAATCTTCGCCAAAGATTATCATGGCTACTCAGAGGCCCAGGGAGAGAGCTCACCAGTTTAGCGACCAGGTATTGGTGGCTCTGGTTGGCACTCTGGAACGCCGACGGGCAGTGCTGTTTCCAGACACTGGCAGGAGGCCATTGCTCCGGGAGTTTACAAGGGTGTGGAGCGAGGTTGCCCTGTACATTTCATCCAGGAGCCTGGCCCAAAGGACTCACGCAGTGCCGCAGGAAGTTCAACAACCTCACTTGGGTGGTCAGAGTGAGTGCATGCTTGAAAAACCTCTACACCCCACCATCTTAACCTCACTCTGTGCACAGATGGTATAAACTGCCAAATCTCCAACACTCACCCACCAACTATGCCCATCTACTAAAAGTCACATCCACATCCCACACCTTGCAGACATTAACGGCTATTCAACTATGGTAGGCACATCTGCCAAACACATGGCTGCACACTCACTCACATGCTGTCCTTTTTCTTGCAGGCCAAGCTTTCTCATAACAGGAGGGAGCAGCAACGCACAGGACGAGGTCAGGCGGAGCTACACCCCCTCACACAGCTGGAGGAGCGAGTTCACAGACTCAACTTCAGCCATGTCGTGGGCGCTGTGGCAGTTGGAGAGGTCGACCCCCTTGGGGACAGCAACGGTATGTTCATCATCTTTACCTCCTCTCTCATACCACTTCCCCCTCACAACACCAGCCTTTTCCACTTTCCACCTAACTATACTGTCTCCATTCCTTGCTCCCTTCCTGCCCCCCTGCCCTCACATTAAAGTCACTCTTGCACCTTCCTGCTTTCAGATAGTGAGCCACCAGCTGACCAGTCTGTCCCTCAGCCTCCCAGTAGCAATGACGTGGGAGAGGAAGAGGAACACCAAGCCGGAGCCTCGCCGCCAGCACAGCTGTCATTTGTGTGCAAACCCTTGAACCCATCCTTGCTTCATTGCAGAGGATGGTTGAATTGCTGAGACCGTGGGGACCCAGACCACATGACGCGTGTAATGGGTGAGGTGGCAGCATCTATTGCAGCACAGGCCGAGGCAATGTAACGGCTTAGTGCTGGAATCGAGTCAGTGGTTGGTGCCATCCAATCTCAGACTGCTCTCATGCAGTCTCAGATTGATTTCGCGCAAGCACTGACTGCTGCCATCGTCGCTGGGTCACCCACTGTCCACCGTTGACCTCATGGTGCTACAGCAGGCCAGCAATCTGTGTTCGAGCAGATTGTTCCGGATGCTGAGGTACTGCCCCGTGGGAGTGCCAGTGTGTCGGTCGAGCAGGAAGGTGCTGTCCTCTCTCAGGATGACAGCATTCCTGCTCCCACCACTGCCACTCCGCCATTGCACTTGCCACAGCCTGTAACCCAGCCAGCCCAGACTGCTGCCACCCAGGCAGAGTTGGCGCAGTCTGCAGCCGGGCCTTCCAGGCCCAAAGGTGGTCTGCAGTCTCTGGATCCGAAATTCAGCAGCCTTCCGCCAGCCTTGCTGCACCCACTGGGGCCAGATTACGGAGGAGCAGTAGGGTTGGAAGGGGGGGAAGTGCGAAGGGAGGGAGATCATTCTCGAAGGGTGAATAACTAATAATTCTCTAACAAATGGGGGGAATGTTTGTCCCAAAGTTGGATGTGTATGTTAATATATTGTTCACTCTGGTAAGACTTATCTTGATGTGGTAAGAACCAGTTTTGTTTGTTAATGAACTGTTGTGTTTGGTTGTTATTGGTTTTGCTTAATAAGACACAGTTGTCAGAAAAATAATTTTTTTTATTGAAATATTACAAATTTCCTCATGTTACTCATTGGAGCTTTGCCCGGTAATAGGGACTGCGGGATTGCTGTAATGATGTGCTTGTTCATCCCAAAAGCCATCTTAAGAACATAAGAACATAAGAAATAGGAGCAGGAGTAGGCCATTCGGCCCTTCGAGATCATGGCTGATCTTCTGCCTCAACTCCATTCACCAGCCCTATCGCCATATCCCTTGATGCCCTTACTAGTCAGAAATCTATCGACTTCTGTTTTGAATATACCCAATGACTGAGCCTCCACAGCCCTCTGGGGTAGAGAATTCCAAAGATTCACCACCCTCTGTGTGAAGAAATTTCTTCTCATCTCAGTCCTGAATGGCCTATCCTTTATCCTGAGGCTGTGGCCCCTGGTTCTAGACTCCCCAGCCAAGGAAAACGTTCTCCCAGCATCCACCCTATCAAGCCCTGTATTATTTTTGTATGCTTCAATGAGATCTCCTCTCATTCTTCTGAATTCAAGAGTATACAGGCCTAGTTTACTCAATCTCTTCTCATACGACAGTCCCACCATCCCAGGAATCAATCTCATGAACCTTCGTTGCACTCCCTCTATGGCAAGTATATCCTTCCTTAGGTAAGGAGACCAAAATTGTACACAGTACTCCAGGTGTGGTCTCACCAAGGCCCTATATAATTGGAGTAAGACTTCTTTACTCCTGTACTCAAATCCTCTTGTAATGAAGGCCAGCATACCATTTGCCTTCCTAATGGCTTGCTGCACCTGCACATTCACTTTCAGTGACTCATGTACAAGGACACCCAGGTCCCTTTGAGCATCCCCCAATCTTTCACCATTTAGGAAATACTCTGCCTCTGTTTTTTCTACCAAAGTGGATAACTTCACATTTATCCACATTATATTCCATCTGCCTTGTTCTCACCCACTCACTGAGCCTGTCGCGATCCCCTTGAAGCCTCTTCACATCCTCTTCCCAACTGACACTGCCACCTAGCTTTGTATCATCAGCAAATTTGGAAATGTTACATTTAGTCCCCACATCCAAATCATTGATATAGATTGTGAATAGCTGAGGCCCAAGCACCGATCCTTGCGGTACCCCACTAGTCACAGCCTGCCATCCTGAAAAAGACTCGTTTATCCCTACTCTTTGTTTTCTGTCTGTTAACCAATTCTCAATCCATGCTAGTATATTACCCCCAATTCCATGTGCCCTAACTTTGTTCACCAACCTCTTGTGTGGGACCTTAGCGAAGGCCTTCTGAAAATCCAGATACACCACATCTACCGGTTCCCCTTTGTCTAGTCCACTAGTTACATCCTCAAAGAACTCCAATAGGTTTGTTAAACAGGATTTCCCTTTCATAAATCCATGCTGACTCTGCCCAATCTTACTATTAGTTTCTAAGTGCCCAGTTATTGCATCCTTTATAATAGATTCCAACATTTTCCCAACTACTGATGTGAGGCTAACAGGTCTGTAGTTCCCCGTTTTCTCTCTCCCTCCTTTCTTAAATAGCGGGGTTACATTTGCTATCCTTCAATCTGCAGGAACCGTTCCAGAATCTCTAGAATTTTGGAAGATGACAACCAATGCGTCCACTATCCCAATGGCCACCTCTTTCAAAACCCTAGGATGTAGGTCATCCGGTCCTTGGGATTTATCGACTTTTAGTCCAATTAATTTTGCTAGTACTGTTTTTTTTACTAATGGTAATTTCTTTAAGTTCCTCATTCTCACCACACCCTTGGTTTTCTCGTATTTCTGGGAGGTTTTTTGTGTCTTCCTTCGTGAAGACAGAAACAAAGTATTTATTTAATTTCCAAGCCATTTCCTCATTCCCCATTATAAATTCTCCCGTCTGACTGTAAAAGACCTACATTTACCTTTGCCAGTCTTTTCCTTTTCACATACCTATAGAAGCTTTTACAATCTGTTTTTATATTTTTTGCTAGTTTGTGCTCATATTCCATTTTCCCTTTCTTTATCAATTTCTTGGTCCCCTTTTGCTGATTTCTAAAAAATCCCAATCCTCAGGCTGACCGCTTTTTCTGGCAACTTTATAAGCTTCCTCCTTTGGACTTAATACTAGCTTTAATTTCTTTTGTTAGCCATGGTTGGATCACTTTTCCTAGAGGAATATATGTTTTTTGCAAATTATGCATTATTTCCTTGAATGTTAGCCATTGTAAGTCCACCTTCATACCTTTTAGTGTAGTCTCCCAATCTACCATAGCCAACTTGTCCCTCATACCCTTGTAGTTTCCTCGGTTTAGATTGAAGACTTTAGTTTCAGATTGGACTACATCACTCTCAAACTTAATGTAAAATTCAATCATATTATGGTCACTTGTCCCTAAAGGCCCCTTTACCACAAGATTATTGATTAGCCCTTTCTCATTACTCAGTACCAGGTCCAGAATCGCCTGTTACCTGGTTGGTTCCTCCACATACTGATCCAGGAAACCATCTTGCATGCATTCCAAGAATTCGTCCTCCACACCATTAGTGGTAATTTGATTTGCCCAATCAATATGTAGATTAAATTCCCCCATGATTACCATATTTCCCTTGTTACATACACTTCTAATTTCTTGATTGATACTGTGCCCTACATTACCACTACTGTTTGGTGGCCTATACACAACTCCCACCAATGTTTTCCTCCCTTTGCTGTTTCTTAGCTCCACCCAAACTGATTCCAGTTCCACATCATGATCTGCCGAGCCAAGATCTTTTATCTCTACCATACCGATCTCATCCCTTATTAACAGCGCTACGCCACCTCCTTTTCCTTTTTGTCTGTCCTTCCTAAATGTTGAGTACCCTGAAACATGCAGTTCCCAGCTTTGGTTACCCTGTAACCATGTCTCTGTAATGGCAATTACATCATACCCATTTACTTCTATTTGTGCCATTAATTCATCCACCTTGTTGCGAATGCTACGTGCATTTAGATAACGTGCCTTCAACTTTGCCTGTTTAATATTTTTCTGCACTTTGACCCTCTTTACTGTTGGCCTTTGTTTCTGCTCCCTACTAGTTTTGCTGACTACTTTTCTAACTTGCACTTCCAGCTTTGTTTCTCTCCATTCTGGGCTCACACTTAGGTTCCCAGCCCCCTGACAAACTACTTTAAATCCTTCCCAACAGCACTAGCAAATCCCCCTGCGAGGATATTGTCCCAGTTCTGCCGAGGTGTAATCCGTCCAGCTTCCCCAGAATCGGTCCCAATGTCTCAGGAATTTAAATCCTTCCCTCCTACACCATCTCTCCAGCCGCATTCATCTGGTCTATTCTCCTATTTCTGCTCTCGCTAGCATGTGGCACTGGGAGTAATCCTGAGATTACTACCTTTGAGGTCCTGCTTTTTAATTTATTTCCTAGCTCCCTATATTCTGCTTGCAGGACCTCGTCCCTCTTTCTACCTATGTCGTTGGTACCAATATGGACCATGACCTCTGGCTGTTCACCCTCCCCTTTCAGAATGTCCTGCAACCGCTCAGTGACATCCTTAACCCTGGCACCAGGGAGGCAACATACCATCCTGGAGTCACGTCTGTGGCCACAGAAACGTCTATCTGTTCCCCTTACGATTGAATCCCCTATCACTATTGCTCTCCCACTCTTTTCCTCCCCTCCTGTGCAGCTGAGCCACTCGTAGTGCCACGAACTTGGCTCTTGCTGCATTCCCCTGAGAAACCATCTCCCCCAGCAGTATCCATAAGAACATAAGAACATAAGAAATAGGAGCAGGAGTAGGCCAATCGGCCCCTCGAGCCTGCTCCGCCATTCAATAAGATCATGGCTGATCTGATCCTAACCGCCAATCTACTATCTATCACAGAACCATCTCCTGCATCTAACAGAATTGCACACACGAAATAGGAGCAGAATCAGGCTACACAGTCCCTGGGCCCGCTCCACTACCCACAGGGCCATGACCGATCCGAACCTAGACTCATGTCCAAATTCCTGCCCGCTCCCCGTAACCCTTAATGCCCTTTACTTCTAGGAAACTGTCTATTTCTGTTTTAAATTTAATTAATGTTGTAGCTTCTACAGCTTTTTGTGGCAGCATATTCCATGGACCTACCACCCTCTGAGTGAAGTAGTTCCTCCTCATCTCAGTTTTGAAAGAGCAGCCCCTTATTCTAAGACTATGTCCCCTAGTTCTCGTCTCACCCGTCATCGGGAACATCCTCCCCGCATCCACCCGATCCAACCCCTTCACAATCTTATATGTTTCAATAAGATCGCCTCTCATTCTTCTGAACTCCAATGAGTAGAGTCCCAATCTACCCAACCTCTCCTCATATGACCACCCCCTCATCCCCGGGATTAACCGAGTGAACCTTTTTTGCACTGCCTCGAGAGCAAGGATGTCTTTCCTTAAGTAAGGACACCAAAACTGTATGCAGTATTCCAGGTGCGGTCTCACCAATACCTTGTACAACTGAAGCAATACCTCCCTATTTTTATATTCTATCCCCCTAGCAATGAAAGCCAACATTCCATTTGCCTTCTTAATCACTTGCTGCACCTGCATACTAACCTTTTGAGTTTCGTGCACCAGGACCCCCAGATCCCTTTGCACTTCAGTACTCTCCAGTTTCTTGCCATTAAGATAATAAATTGCTCTAGGATTTTTCCTGCCAAAGTGCATCACCTCACACTTTCCAGTGTTGTATTCCATCTGCCAAATCTCTGCCCACTTACTTAGCCTGTCTATGTCCCCTTGCAGGTTTTTTATGTCCTCCTCACTCACTACTTTCCCTCCCATCTTTGTATCATCTGCAAATTTTGATATGTTACACTTGGTCCCTTCCTCCAAATCGTTAATATAGATTGTGAAGAGTTGGGGACCCAGCACTGACCCCTGTGGAACACCACTAGTTACTGATTGCCAGTCTGAGAATGAACCATTTATCCCAACTCTTTGCTTTCTGTTAGATAGCCAATCCTCTATCCATGCCAGAATATTACCCCCAATCCCGTGATTTTTTACCTTAAGCAATAATCTTTTGTGTGGCACCTTGTCAAATGCCTTTTGGAAGTCTAAATACACTACGTCCACTGGTTCCCCTTTATCCACTCTATATGTTACTTCCTCAAAGAACTCCAGCAAATTTGTCAAACATGACTTCCCCTTCGTAAAACCATGCTGACTTTGTCCTATTAAATTATCCAAAACGGAAAATCTGTTGGAGAGGGAGATGGACCCAGGGGACTCCTGCTCTACCTTCCTAGTTCTTTTATTCTGTCTGGTGGTCATCCATTCCCTTTCTGCCTGTGCACTCTTTACCTGTGGTGTGACCACCTCATTAAATGTACTATCCACATAGATCTCAGCCTCGCGAATGCGCCACAGTGACTCCAGCCGCAGCTCCGGATCCGAAATGCGGATTTCGAGTAGCTGCAGCTGGAGACACTTCCTGCACACATGTTCGCCCTGGACACCGAAAGTGTCCCTGACTTCCCACACAGCACAGGAGGAGCACTCCGCGCTGCCGAGCTGCCCTGCCATGTCCTACCCTTAATTTACTCCCTCTACTTCCTCTAAATTAAAGAATATTAAATACACTAGGGACCTTACTTCACTTTACACACTACTTACTCTAAACTAGAGACCTTACTTTTACTTTAACGACTGGACTGTAGAAACACTCACCAGCTCCTACTTACCAATCAGCTCCTTCCCTGGTTGTGACGTCACTTTAGCGGTTTTGCAATTGTTGTTGTTGTTGTTTGACTGCTCCCAATCTCGGACTCTTTCCTTGGTGTAAAGTAAGAACCAATTCCTAAAGGGTGAAAAGTTAGGAAAAACAAAAGCAAAGCAAGGGAGCTCCTCCTTCCAATCCTCACCTAACTCCCTGACTCACCCAACTCCCAGCACTCTGTTCAAACCACACTGAGTGCAAATCGCACTGCGAAGCCTGTTTTTATAGGCCCTGAAACAAAGGAGCTAGCTGAGCCCTGCTACAGGAAAACCAGCTTAATCTAGTTTCCCTAATTAACTGCCTTCAGCTGCTCTGAATTGTAGGCCTTGTATATCCCTTTATATATCTCGATGTATATCTTCTCTGTCATTCATCAGAAGCGGTGTCTTATGAGACGTTCACAAACGGCCCTTACAGAAGCAACATTGAGCGCCTCCCTCCCACATTGTTGCTGCTCATCCTCCTCTTCATCTTCCTCCAGCGCCTCCGCCTCCTCCTACTCCTCTACCTCTTCCTCCTCCTGAGATGGTGCACCAATCCCTGGTGGCAATAGCTGAGTGGAATTGCGAGGTTGTGAAGCATACAGCACACAACAATGAAAACCGATACTCGATCGGGGGAGTACTGCAGGGCTCATCCAAAGTAGTCAAGACACCGGAACCATTGCTTCAGCACGCCGATCGTCTGTTCAATGAGGTTCCTAGTGGTGCTATGGCTCTCATTGTATGTGAGCTCAGCAGGATTGTTGGGGTTACGGAGCGGTGTCATCAGCCAGGTGCAGAGTGGATAACCCTTGTCTCTGAGGCCCCAGCCACCAGGTTGATGCAGTGGTTGGAACAGGTCTGGGACACCAGTCTGGCACAGGATGAATGCATCGTGGCTGCTGCCAGGATAGCGGGCATTGACGGCGAGGATGTGATGTCTGTGGTCGCAAACCAACTGGACGTTCAGAGAGTGGAAGCCTTTGCGGTTGCGGAAAACTTTTGCATTTTCATGAGGTGCCCGCAATGCCATGAGCATGCAGTCAATGGCGCCCTGAACTATGGGAAGCCCGCTATCCTAGCGAAGCCACATGCGCGTTCACACTGTTTGTCTCGGGTCATGGGGAATGAGATGCACTCCCTTCTCCTTTGGTATAGAGCATTTGTGACCTCCCAGAAGCAGCAATGAACAGTGAACTGGGAGATGTTCGCAATATCCCCTGTTGAAGTCTGGAAGGAGCTGCTGGCATAGAAATTGAGGGTCACCGTCACCTTCACTGTCACCAACAGAGACGTGTCCTGGTCCTGAGCTGAGGCTGGAGCTCTGGTTGCAGGAGGTGACAGAGCTCTGTGACCACCTCCTTGCTGAAGCGGAGCCTGCGGAAACACTGCTCCTCGGACAGATGAATGTATGAGAATTGCTCCCGGAATATCCTTGGAGGGTAAGGTCTCCTGTGCAGAGCCCTGTTGGCCCTCCTTCCTCTGGCCACGTTTTCCACTCTCTCTCTCTCAGCCTCCACTGTCTCCGACTGTGAAGCTGGAGGACGAGGCCCCCTGCCAGTACAGCCCCCATTAAATCTTCTAAATGTGGTAGTAATAAAGCTGACAGAAATGGGAACCTGAAAAGTCTTGCTGAGGAACAAAACCCCTTGTAGGACAGCGTTAAATGTCTCCAGACACCTCTCTCCCTCTCTCAACCTGCGTATGCAGAATATTTTGCTGACAGGAAAAAGCAGGAAGTGCATGCCTTTAAATAGCGCTCCCCCAGCTCCCAGCCGACTGCAAACCGTCCCCCTCTACTGTCGTTCCCAGCGGCAGGCGCTGAGGCAGGGGGCGAGAATCAATTTCCTTGTCCAGGGCGCTACCGGGGCGATGCGCGCTTCGATAACGTCACAATCACCGGGCGCAGGAGATCGTGGCGGTAGTGTTTAGTGCCGCCGCAAACCACCAGGTCAATTTTGCGGCGCCGCTAAAATTGCTGCGCTCGGGCAGTAAGTCATTAGCGCCCCGTTAGCTCCCCCCGGAGGCACTAACAGGAGACGCTAACCAACCAAATTTTTCCCCCTTAGGGTTTTGGGTACACTGGGTGGGAAATAACATATGGGCCTGGATTTTGCATTAAGAATAATGGTGAGGCTAACAGCGTTCACTGTTATTATGGAGTAAATCGGACAGCAACTTCTGGAATCCGCATATGCGCAGTTAAATGTGGAAATCCGGAAGTTGCTGTCCGAGTTTCTTCAATCTGATTGGTTGACGAGCCACACTGTTGCTTGCTCTGCTCACAAACACCACAGATCCCCTGTAGAGGGATCTGTGCTGGTTCAGATGCCCAGTGACAGCAAGTTGCTGCTCAAAGCCCGCAAAATGTCTGTGGGCAGCTGTAAGCGTAATGAACGACAAGCACCGTCTCTTCACCACTGATCGCAAAATCAGGACCGTGCTCTTATTCTTTCTATGTTGATCTGCACTTTATGTCAACCTCTGTCTGTATATTAAAGTGATATGTGGACTTTCCCTTTTGTTAAAATACAAAATGAAAGTATCAAAAAAGGATAAAACATCCTCTGGTGGTGTTCAGATGTCATTGACGTTTAATATTTGCAAATAATAAATTCTGATCCTTAAGTACAACATTGCTTGCATTTCATTATGGTAATTACTGTTTATGAAAACATAAGCTGTTAAATAGTAAATTAAATGAAATTGTGCATACTCACTAATTTAACAACTGGAAGTGAACCAATTGGGCTTTGTTAATGAGCTTAGTTTGGTGTGGCAGTAAAAAATGGCAAATAACATTGACAAGGAAGGCATGCTTCAAGAGAATTTAATTAAAAGTATTGGTTAAAGAACATGTTGAACACCAGGAAAACAAAATAAATGTCCAACAAATGTTCAAAATCTTCAGGATCCAATGCCTGGTCTGAAATAATCATAAAGTCACCAAGTAATTCCACATCAACAGGGATATAAAAGTGCATAATGAAGGGTTTTAATATCCACCGAAGTGTAATTGGACCGAAAGTGGTATACAAACAACAGAGGAAAAAACATGTCAATGATAGAGATTAAAAACAAAAAATTGTGAATGCTGGATCTCTATGCATTATTGATCAGATGCACTGTAGCAACTCGCCAAGGCTTCTTCGGCAGCAACTCCCAAACCCGCGACCTCTACCACCTAGAAGGACAAGGGCAGCAGGAGCATGGGAACACCACCACCTCCAAGTTCCCCTCCAAGTCACACAACATCCTAACTTGGAAATATATCGCCGATCCTTTGTCGTCACTGGGTCAAAATCCAGGAACTTCCTCCCTAACAGCACTGTGGGAGTACCTTCACCTCACGGATGGCAACGGTTCAAGAAGACGGCTCACCACCACCTTCTCAAGGGCAATTAGGGATGGGCAATAAATGCTGGCCTTGCCAGAGACGCCCACATCCCAGGAACAAATAAAAAAAAATGATTGCCCTTCCCTCTTTATTTTCATTGGTTGTGTAAAGGGGGTCTCCTGACCAATCAGGCCGCGCAGCACTCTGCAGGTCCCGCACAGCTGGTGAGCTGGCTTTTAAATAGAAAAACCGCGCATGCACGGAATCTTGAATGGCCCACGCAGCCCTTTAAAGGGGCCGTACGGGCCAAAAAAAGTTAGAGGGAACATTGCCCCTGACTACTGTTAGTCTGATGCAATATCTCCACTTGCAACATTAACCCATTTTTCTCTTTCTGATGCTGATAGACATTCTGGCCCCGATACTTACTCGGAGACGCATTGGGAGTGGGGGGGCGGGGGGGCGTGGGCTGGCCCGATATCGCGCGGGAAACCTGGAAGTAAATTCAGTGCCTCTGTCAGTGACTTTTTAACTCAGCCAATTTATTAGCATTTTGCTTTCGGGTTTGCCATCTAATGCGTGGCAGCGGGCGTGATGGGGACCCGCATGACACGATCTCAACTCCAATCCTTAAAAGGACAATCCAAAGATGAAATTTGGAGGAGTTGGAGTTTGCAAAAAAGGAAAAGGAAGTTAAGTAATGGATGGGAGACGGGCAAAGGCTGCACCGTGTCTCAATGATGCCTCCCTTGATGTACTGCTGGGGGCTGTGAGGACCAGCAGAGAGATAATCTTTCCCAGCAATGGGAGGAAGATTCCTGCTGCTGCCACGAAGAAGGTGTGTTTGGAGGTGGCCCAGGAGGTGATCAGCAGAAGCGTAGAGCCATGCTCCTGAATTCAGAGCAGGAAGCGATTTAATAATCTAACCAGGTCAGGAAAAGTGAGTATAGTTGCACATTCACCTACATCCTGCTATGCACAACATCCCGCCCCCTCACGCTGCCTTGTCAAGCCTACTCCATTACATCACTCCTCACACCCACTTACCTTGCATGCCCACCCATCCTTCTCTTTCTATGCACTTCCTCAGATCCCCATCTATCCATCCACCACCGCCACTCACCCTCATCCTTATGCAATTTAATGCCACTCCCTTATATTCAAGCTCACCAAATGCACTCCATCCATACATGCCATTACACTCATGCATAGGTCTGTTCTTTCCCTCACTGCAGGAGAAGAGAGCACAGAACACGAGGGAGAGGGAGAGAACCAGAGGTGGGTCTCCACTGAAACATATAAGATACTGAGGGGGCTCGACAAGGTAGATGCAGAGAGGATGTTTCACCTCGTGGGGAAATCTAGAACTCGGGAGCATAGTTTCAGAATAAAGGGTCGCCCTTTTAGAACTGAGATGAGGAGGAATTTCTTCTCTCAGAGGGTCATAAATCTGTGGAATTCTCTGCCCCAGAGAGCCGTGGAGGCTGGGTCATTAAATACATTTAAGGTGGAGATAGACAGATTTTTACAAGATAAGGGAGTGAAGGGTTATGGGGAACGGGCAGGGAAGTGGCTTTGAGCCCAAGATCAGCCATGATCTTATTGAATGGCGGAGCAGGCTGCAGGGGCCAAATGGCCTATTCCTGCTCCTATTTCTTATTTTCTTATGTTCCACACATTTGTCAGCTAACAAGCACAGAGGAGGAGGTGCTGGCGATCAGCGGAGTTTCGACATCCCTGGCCGTTGGAGATGGGGAGATAGGCAGCTCCCAGCTACCTGGCGACACAATTAAATATTAGTGACCCACGTGTCATATGGCACTCAGTCATGTTGACCTGATTTCAACAGTGAGTCAAATATGATCATCTTCATAATGATAAGTTGCAACATTTTTACCTTGCCAGGACTAATTCATGTCTTTTATCTCTGACAGGGCCTTCATGCATGCAGCAGGAGTCAGTGGAGGTCGCTAACGACGATTTCGGTGGGACCGGTTAGACACATAGTTGGGTTTTCATCTGGTGACTCACACTTCACACTTCACAAGTGAGCAATAGCAGATGGTGTTGGCAGAGACAGCAGTTGAGAGTCTGCGTTGGAGGGTGCAGCCCTCTCCAAGCTCTGCTCAGCTGGACACAGATGCTGTACCCCGGGAGCTGTCGATAAAGAGGAGAATCATTGAGCAGCAGCAGACAATGTGCGATGCATTGACAGGCTGTCAAAATGGACTCACCACGATTGCAGAGAGATTGGAGGAGTCCACCTCAAGCATGAGGGGGGTGCTATCACAAGCCACTGAGATGACGTCTTCTTCCATGGATAGAGTGGTCAGTGCCATGGACCGTCATATGCTCCAATCAAATGAGTCCATACATGCCTTGACCACAGCCGTGTAGACTCTGCATGACATGATGTCTGCAACCTTAAATAGGATGACAGATACTTTAGCCTTGGCCGTACTGTGCCGCGCTGACCTGCACCAATGTGCTTTCCACTACAGTGGTGGCGGTGAAATGCGGCTGGGCCATGAGAGGGATGATAGCGAAAGAGAAGATGGAAGTGGGGACTCCACTCAAACTCCTTCCACTTCTCACATGTTGCTCCCCTCAGTCAGTATCCCACATGCTGCCTCATCTCCCAATGGCAGAGTCTGCCCCTGCACAGCTGCAGGTGGTGCAGTCTTTGACGGGGCCCTCGCGGGCTCCAAAACCTGGAGGTCGTTGGCCAAGAGCATCTGAGCAGTCAGAGCAGGGATTTGAGCAGTCTGCCTCTACCTCTGCTCAAGCCACAGGGGTTGCACCACATAGGAGTAGTAGGAAAGGAATGAGTAAGGCTTTGTAGTTGCACAAGGGTATGTACATGGGTGTATGATATCATATTGGCCCGGAATTTATGGTCAGTGGCGAAGCAGCGTGCTCGCCGCTGACCTCGAGGAAAGCTGTCCACAAATATTTAGCAAACTCTGTGGTGTGAATTTCACCTCTCATGACGTTAGTTTGAATTTGGTGTCAAATCAAGTGGATCTCCAGCGTCCAGCAACAGTGATGCCATCAAGCAGGCTAAGCGGCCAATCACATTGAAGCATTCTCATAGACAGCAAACCAGGAAGTAAAACGCAAAGATTATAATTTATTTTTTATTATAAATTTTACAGAGAGCGAAATAAAGATTGGGACATACACATAGGACTAAGGTAGAAGCTGAAATACCATAAACAAACTTAAAAAAAATTATTCTACTATAAACAATGCCATTGCTATCATATTAATGGAAACATTTGACATTACACAAATATAAAATTAGTTTTTAAGGGCCAGAATGGTTGTTCAGCAGTCAATACACTGTTAAAAACCCAGTTACACCTCTTTCAACAAGGCTTAAGTTTTTTTTTTTAACAGCGATATTCCAGCATAACAGGGGAAGCTATTGTCAGGAACTACATTTCAGTGTGATTTGAATTGATTGTCAGCTCTGGGGAGTTCCACAGCGCAACCTGTGGAGAAGCGTAGAATCACTGACAACAACTTTTGGATTTCTGCATTTATCTGTGCATGTGCTGACTCCAGAAGTTGCTGTCACTTTCAGAGGAGTAATGACAGTGAACGCTGACAGTTTCGACATCATTACCAACGCAAAATCTGGGCCGTTATGTTGCTAAATTTCTGTTGTTTAGTTAAAGCAAATAAATATTGGCCCAAAAATTCGGCTGAATACGGGAGAGTATGCACTGTGTACTCTCGCGTATTCGGTCCCGAAGTGTCGGTTTCCTGCATGCACAGCGCATGCGCGGGAAACCGGCACTTCCGGTATTGCTAAGGGGGCGGTTCCTAAGTGAACCGCGTGCGTACTACGGGCTGTGCGCACGCAGCGCACTTAGGTTTTTTTTCAGGTTGGAACGCGAGGGTAAGTATGGAAGATTTTACACATGAAGAAAGGAGGCGTAAGACCCCCTTTTAACAAAGTAAGTAGTTAATTAAGTATTATTTTAAATTTTTTTCAACATGTTTATCTTTTTTAGAGACTTTAAAGAAAGGTAAGTTTATTTTTATAACTTTTAAAAAGAATTTAAATTTTTTCAAAAATTTTAATTTTTGTTTAAAGTGGTTAATCTATTTAACTATAGTTATTTTATTAATGTGATGGGTTTTTTAAAATTTATTTGAGGTTTAGCTGTTCTTTTGGGGGCAATTTGTATTCATAGTTTTGACAGTTCTCCTGTCAAAACTATGAATGAAAGATGGTGTGCTGCCATTGGCTCTCCATGTCCCACGTGATCCCAGAGGTCGCATCGAACTAACTGCGCCTCTGGGACACGCACACACTGCACGCCGGCACCAGGGAGAGGCCCAGGACCAGAAGTTCGTGTGGGCCCAAAACATAAAGGCAGGCGCGGTAGGTAAGATCGCGCGCGATCCTTACCCCCGCGGCAAGCCTCCAAGTCCAATTTCTGGGCCATTATACTTATGCATCACTTTCCCGTCTTGCCCATTCTTGGTTGCTGGGTGGCGAGTCGCCTTTTAAGTTGTTTGATGATGAATGGGAAATCATGAATTGATGGGGACCAATTGGGGGATGTGCAAGGGGTGGTTGATTGTTTGCAGGACTGCTTTCTGTCAGTGGAATTACTGGGGGGCAGGGAGAGTGGCCATTGCATGTGCTTGTGACGTAGGTCCACTGGTGCAACCTAAATGAACCTTGAATTAATAAGGGCATCCCTGGCATCCTGGGCAGCAATGTGAGCAGCTCGTGGTGCATTGCCCTCATTACCTTCCTCCTCCACCTCCTCCTACTCCTCAGAATCATCCAAAGTGGATCTGATCTCTTTGTTTGGTTCCTCCTGCAGGTCCAAACCTCGCTGCTGTGCAATGTTGTGCAGAGCACAGCACACCACGACCATTCTGGGGACCCTGGTTGGTGCGTACTGAAGGGCACTTCCAGATTTGTCTAGGCACCTGAAGCGTATCTTCCGCATGTCGATAGCTTGTTCGATCACACATCTGGTGGTCATATGGCATTCATTGTAGCACTGTTGGGCTTCATTGGTCGGGTTTCTGACGGGTGTCAGCAGCCAAGTTTGAAGTGGGTATCCCTTGTCTCCTAGCAGCCACCCCTTAAGTCTGCTTGCAGGTCCGAAGACGTCAGGGAGCTTGGACTGGCACAGGGTGAAAGCATCATGGAAGCTCCCCAGGAATCTGGCGTGCACCTGCAGAAATATCTTTTTGTGGCTGCACACCAGCTGCACATTAATGGAATGGAAGTCCTTGTGGTTGACGAATACTCTGGTTGATCTGGGGGTGCCCGGATTGCCACGTGTGTGCAGTTGATGATGCCCTGTACCTGTG
This sequence comes from Squalus acanthias, assembly GCA_030390025.1. NCBI lineage: Eukaryota > Metazoa > Chordata > Chondrichthyes > Squaliformes > Squalidae > Squalus > Squalus acanthias. The sequence goes on along the minus strand of CM059432.1, from coordinate 76,827,220 downwards.
GGAAGCCAGCTAGAGCCACAAACCCAAGCGCCCACTCATTCTGACTGGCAACATTGCAGGTGAAGTTGACATAACTGCAGGCCCTGGCAAACAAGCCATCAGTCACCTGTCTTATGCATTTGTGGGCCGTCGACTGGGAGATCCTGGATATGTCTCTGGCAGAGCCCTGGAAGGATCTGGAGGCAAAAAAGTTGAGGACGGTGGTGACTTTGACAGCCACTGGTATCACGTGGCCACCAGGTCCAGCAGGCAGCAGGTCTTCTTTCAGAAGGCTGCAGATGTCTGCCATCACCTGATGTGACAACCTGAGCCTCCTGAGACACTGGTGTTCAGACATGTCAAGGAAACTTAGCCTCTGCCATTACACCCTGTTGCGCGGGTAGTGCTGCCTGAAAGCTACACCCCTCTGCTTCTCCCCTCTCTGTTGCTCCCTCTCTGCTGTCCAGCTACAGGTCTCTGAACAGCAGCCTGGTGCTGGTGCTACTGCTGGTGCTGGTGGTCATATTGGTCCTTGCCCGAGATCCAATCTAAGGCACCCATCCTGATGTGATTGAGAAAACCTCCAAAGTGTAGAAAGTAATCTCTCAGCAAAAGTACGGTGAACAAACCTCTTCTCATGAGCAGGTAAGAAAGCAGCTGTGAGTACTGTGTATTTATTGCGGTATTTCCATGAGATTGTTTCAGCCACCTCAATTGCCGCTGTGTTCTCGCCTTGCTTTCACTGGTGAATTTCAGGAAACCTGTGGATGCACTGTTAAATTTAAAAGTCAGTTGAAATATTGTTCTAATTGAACGATTACCATATGTTAATAGACAACCTGCCGCTCCTGAGGAGGCTGCGCGCAAGCGGAAAAACGCGCTCCAGTGAAATGCGGAAGTCAGTGGGTTGGAGCCGTCTTCTCAATGCACTGACATTTTTGCTGGTTTTAACGCCTCACCCGCACCCAAACTCACGCGCTCCTCCAGGTTTAAATTCCCCTCACTGTGTATTTCCAGCATTTTCTGTTTTTCTGCCAAAAGTATCTGTACTCCCCACCAACACCTTGACAGCTACCAAATTTAGGGTTGCCTAAAGCTTCCACGTTACAAGCAAGGAGGAGACGCAACTAATTTGTCTGAATCTGGTAAGTTGTTTAAAAAACATGCACAATGTTGCATCATTTATATTATAAAATTATTAGCCATGTTCATTGATACGAATTACACTCTTCCTTCAGTAATTGTACATAGGGGTCTCATTTATAATATAATAGAAATTACTATTGGAAATAACAGCAGATGAACTGTTCACATGACATCCCCTTATCCTGTTTTACTGCAGACATTAACTGCCTTAGAATCATAGAATTGTACAGTACAGGAGGAGACTTGGCCTATCATGCCTGTGCCGGCTCTCTGAAAGGTCTGACCACTTAGTCTTTTCCACCAAGACCCCCATACACTTTTCCTATGCTTTTTTATTATTTCATTTTCAAATGTTTATCCATTTCCTTTTTAAAATCTATCACGCATTCTGTTTCCACTACAGCATAAAAAATTTACCTAACTTCTCCTTATTTTAATATCAGCAGCAATCATTTTTAGGCTATACACTTTCAAAAATATAGAACCACTGATAATTACCCTACAGCAGTCATTATTTTGCTCATATCTTCACAGCTGCTGGTTATTCATTCTAAGTTATGGATGATGCTTCTGAGATGAGCTCACAATGGTTCAGGTTTTGTTTTGCTTTGCTTTATTTGTAAATTTATGGTTATGTTTATTAGCTGGTCAGTTGTGATTTGTTTAACATGAAATTTAGACTTTTTTTTATTGATTCATTCATGGGATGTGGGTGTCGCTGGCAAGGCCAGAATCATAGAATCATAGAATAGTACCACACAGAAGGAGGCCATTCGGCCCATCAAGTCTGTGCCGGCTGTTTCGAAGAGCAATCCAGTTAGTCCCACTCCCCCGCTCTTTCCCCATATCCCTGCAATTATTTCTCCTTCAAGTATTTATCCAATTCCCTTTTGAAGGCTACTATTGAATCTGTATCCACCACCCTATCAGGCAGTGCATTCCAAATCCTAATCACGCATTGCATAAAACAGTTTTTCCTCATGTCACCTTGAAAGGATAATTACTAGTCCTAGCCGCTTTGGGGCTATCCCGGATCAGGCGTATTTCTCAGATATTCACTTTCAACTAAAGTTTGAGGTAGCTGAATCCTAAAGGCGCTTAACTGGGTCTAAAGGTCCGGGCTATCTCTCCCTAAAGGAAAGGAACAACCCGAGAATGTTACCGTCCTCTAGATAGCGCTTTTAATAAGTTTAGCCAGACTGTAACGTCCCAAATATTATGATGGTCCGGACATCTCCTTCAGAAATGTAACTCTTCACCAAAGAGTGTACAGAGATTGAGTTCGCGAGTTATTGATACAGAAGACTTATGTGAGACAATTCTAAAACTATATAGAGATTTATTAAAAGAACCGACATGCAATTTACAGTTGGTGAATCAGTCAATCGCAACATTAACAGTTCTAAAAAGAGAAAAAATACGATCTTTTTAACAGTGAATCTTACTTTTAAATCTTAACTTTGCTACAGTATTACAGTTCTTAAAGTTTTCTATACAGGATATCCATCAATATCAAAATACCTTTGATCCCCGAGGTACAAAGAGTGGAAGACCACAGAGCTGCCTCTGTAGTCGAGAATCGCCTTGCCCGATTAAAGCGACTCTGCTATCTCATTTGAGACTTCAATATTTATACCCTTTTTCAGTTGTATTTCCTTTAAGGTTTCTGCTGATGCAAGTTAATTATCACTATTCATCTTTCTGCTGACCTCTGCAATTCTTTACTACCACATCAGCTTGTAATATTCCAGAATCTGCCGCATCTCCAGGTGTTCTGGGTTCACCATATAAAAAGGTGTGAAAGGCAGGTGTCCCTTATTTTATGTGTCATCTTTACAAAGTTCAATTGAAATCACTTATTCAGGGTTGACTATTGTGTTGTTCCCAAAAGGTCAGTTACTCGGAGCCATCCCATTCTTCTGTTTCAAACAGGTTATTTATTCAGGGTCAAAACTTGTCCTGTTTCAATAGCCAGAATTCTTTCATAGCTATTTCATAGTTAGGTTTCTAAATTTCCAAACCCAGTTTGTCATGTTTTAAAGAATTTATAAGGTAGAGTTCCTTATAAGTTACTTTTCAGGGTCAACCACTGTCTTATCTCACAAGGCCAGAATTCTTTCATAAGATAGTGTATTTTTCTAAAAAGGCTATATAGTATGGTTTTCTAAAAAGGTTATATTGGGCCAGAAATTCAGCTTTCAGGCTTCCTGCGGGTGCAAGCATTGCACGCGTACGTGCCTACCGCGCCTGCAGTTGTGCTTTGGGCCCACGAGGACTTCGGGTCCTGGGCCTCCTGCAGCTGCCGGCGCACAGTGCTTGTGTATCCCTGGGGCGCAGTTAGTTCGAAGCATCCCCTGGGATCACATGGGCCATGGAGAGCCAGTCCTAGCAGGGCATTTTCATTCATAGATTTGACAGGAAGATCGGCCCCAAAACCACACTTAAACTTCAAATTATTTTTTTTAAATCACATTTTTAAAATAACTATAAGTTAAATAAATTAACTACTTAAAACAAAAATTTAAATTTTTGAAAAGATTAATTATACTTTTTAACGGTGCTAAAAATAAACTTACCTTTCTTTAAAGTATCTAAAAAAGATAAACCTGTTGAAAATTTTTTAAATTGTAATTAATTAACCACTTACCTTGTTAAAAACAGGCCTTGCGCCTCCTTTTTAAAAGTGCAGCTTTTTCATACTTACCTTCCCGGAGAAACCTGAAAAAAAACCCCGAAGTTCGCTGCGTGCGCGCAGCCTCTCCCGTGCACGCGTTTGACTTCTGAACCCCTCCCTTCAGGGGAACGGAAGTTCCGGTTTCCCGCGCATGCGCAGTGCATGCAGGAAACCAGCACTTCAGGTGGCCTTACGGGTGAGTACACAGCGTGTACTCACCCGACAACAGCCGAATTTCTGGCCCATAGTATATTCCTTCACAACCTCTGTTTTTTTTGCGAATCCACCTTAAATCTGTGTCCTCTGGTTATCCACCCTTCAGCCATTGGAAACAGTTTCTCTTTATTTACTCCATCTAAACCTGTTATGATTTTAAACACCTCTATCAAATCTCCTCTTAGCCTTCCCTGCTCTAAGAAGAACAACCCTAGCTTCTCCAGTCTATCCACATAACTCTAATCCCTCATTCCTGGAACCATTCCAGTAAATCTCTTCTGTACCCTCTCCAAAGCTTTCACGTCCTTCCTAAAGTGTGGTGCCCAGAATTGGACACAATACTCCAGCTGGGGTCGAATTAGTGTTTTACGTAGCTTTAGCTTTTGTACTCTATGCCTCTATTTATAAAGCCCAGGATCCCATCTGCTTTATTAACTGCTTTGTTAACCTGTCCTGGCACCTTCAAAGATTTGTGCACAAACGCCCCTGGGTCTCCCTGTTCTTGTACCCCCTTTAGAATTGTACCATTTAGTATGTATGGTCTTTCCTCATTCTTCATGCCAAAATGTATTACGTCACACTTCTCTGCATTGACTTTCATCTGCCATGGGTCTGCCCATTCCACCAGCCTGTCTATGTCTCTTGAAGTCTATTACGATCTTCCTCACTGTTTACTGCACTTCCAAGTTTTGTGTCATCTGCAAATTTTGAAATTGTGCCCCGTACCCCCAAGTCCAAGTCATTAATGTATATCAAAAACAGCAGTGGTCCTAGTATTGAACCTTGGGTAACGCCACTGTATACCTTCCTCCAGTCTGAATAACAGCCATTCACCACAACTCTCTGTTTTCTATCCCTTCAACAATTTTGTATCCATGCTGCTACTGCCCCTTTTATGCCATGGGCTTCAATTTGCTAACAAGCCTAATATGTAGTACTTTATCAAAAGCCTTTTGAAAGTCCATATACACAACATCAACTGCACTGCCCTCACCCACCCTCTCTGTTACCTCATCAAAAAACTCAGTCAAGTTAGTCAAAGACAATTTGCCCTTAACAAGTCTGTGTTGGCTCTACTTTATTAGTCCATGCTTGTCAAAGTGGCTGTTAATTTTCTCCCAGATTATTGTTTCTAAAAGCTTCCTCACCACTGACGTTAAACTGACTGGCCTGTAATTTCCAGGTTTATCCTTCTCCCCTTTTTTGAACAAGGGTGTAACATTTGCAATCCTCCAGTCCTTTGGCACCACCCCTGTATCTAAGGAAGATTGCAAGATTGTGACCAGCACCTCCGCAATTTCTACCCTTACTTCCCTCAGCAACCTAGGCTGCATCCCATCTGGAGCAGGTGACTTATCCACTTTAATTACTGCCAGCCTTTCGAGTACCTCCTCTTTATCTACTTTATCTCATCCAGTATCCTAGCAACCTCCTAGTTTACCATAGCTTTAGCAATGTCCTCTTCCTGGTAAACACCGATGCAAAGTACTCATTTATTACCTCAGCCATGCCCTCTGCCTCCACCAATAGTTCTCCATTTTAGTCCCTAATTGACCCCACCACTCCTCTGACAACCCTTTTACTGTTAATATGCCTATAGAAGACCTTTGGATTCCCTTTTATGTTAGCCGCCAATCTATTCCCGTACTGTCTCTTTGCCCCCTTAATTCCTTTTTCACTTCTCCTCTGTACTTTTTATATTCAGCCTGATTCTCCCTTGTATTATTAAGCTGACATCTGTCATAAGCCCACTTTTTCTGCTTCATCCTACTGCTTCGACATCCAGGGAGCTCTGGCTTTAGTTGCCCTCCCTTTCCCCCTTTGTAGGAATGTACCTAGACTGTACCCGAACCATCTCCTCTTTAAAGGCCACCCATTGCTCCATTACATTTCTGCCTGCCAGTCATTGACTCCAATTTCCCCGGGCTAGATCACTCCTCAATTCTCTGAAATTAGCCCTTCTCCAGTTAAGTACTCTTATTCTAGATTGCTCCTTGTCCTTCTCCATAACTAATCTAAACATTATGATACTAAGATCACTATTCCCAAGATGCTCTCCAACTATGACATTCTCCACTTGACCCATTTAATTCTCCAGGACTAGATCCAGCAGTGCCTCCTTCCTCTTTGGGCAGGAAACATACTGATCAAGAAAATTCTCCTGAACACACTTCAGAAATCCCTCCCCTTCTCTGCTCTTAACACAATCACTGCCCCATTCAATATTGGGGTAGTTAAAGTCTCCCATTATCACTAATCTATAGTTCTTGCACCTCTCGGTAATTTCTTTGCAAATCTGCTCCTCAGTCTCCTTCCCACTATTTGGTGGTCTATAAAATACACCAAGTAGTGTAATAGCTCCTCTATTGTTTCTCAGCTCCAACCAAATAGATTCTGTCTTTGATCCTTCAAGGACATTCTCTCTTTCTAGCACTGTAATATTTTCCTTAATCAAAATTGCTACCCCTCCTCCTTTTTTCCCTTCCCTATCTTTCCTGAATACCTTTTACCCAGGAATATTAAGCATCCAATCCTCCCCTTTTTTGAACCAGGTCTCAGTTATCACCACTAGAACATATTCCCACATGGCTATTTGCGCCTGCATTTATTGCCCATACTTAATTGCCGTTGAGAAAGTGGTGGTGAGCCACCTTCTTGAAATGTGTTGTTAGTTAGGGAGTTCCAGGATTTTGACCCCTAGACAATGAAGGAACGGTGATATATTTCCAATGCGGGTGGTGTGTGACTTGGAGGGGAGCCTTTCCACCTTGGGAACTTCTCCACAAGGAGTTTCTGCGGAAAATCAAAAAGTGAGATACTGTAAGGGGTTACGGTTCAGGGTGCTTGTGCGAGGTTAGGCCTTCGTTGCCTAATACTATTGCTTGCTCTGGTCTCCGGCCAGCCTTGTTGCAATAAGCACCTGTGAGTGGTTCGACCCACTCGCCCTTACGGTTCTAACACTGGACTTAGGTGCGAGAGCAGTAATGCAGAGAAAAACTCAGATAGAGCCGGTTGAATAGTACGAAATGGAAATCTTTATTGCATATTGTTCAGAATTACGAAATACATGTCATAAGCACAGATTAATGACAGTACAAGCTTACATACATTTATTAAACTAGGTTTAGGGAAACGAGGAGCGCACGACACATCGAAAAAGGGGACACACATTATAATTATCCTTAATAAAACCCCCCTCCCCTATCAATGCCTGCTCTAATCTAGATCTGTAGGATTGATAAACATGCTCACCACTCGTAATACCTCGGAGAATTCTAAAACGGCGCTCGGCTGTTTTCGCTGCAACACCTGACCGTTCACGTGTTGACCAGGGGTCTCTGTACCCCACTTGTTTATTTGCTCTGCTCCGGCTAGCAGGCTAAATCGTCTGCTGTTATGAAGATCTGTGTTGACCTCGGATTCCCGATCAAAACCTATATAGCTTAACAATGTTCACTTATTTCGGGCGCGGTCGGGGTTTACTGACCGCGGCGGCACGTGGATTCTTCTTCTTCTCTTCTCATCTCATCTCATCTCCTCGGGCCTTCAGGTCCAGACACCGTTTACCGACCTTCGGGATGGTGCACCCGATTTCGCAGCGCGCCACGAGGTCGACCCCAAAAGGGATCAGCGGAACAAGAGAGAATAACGGTCGTCCGGGATAAGAGCCAAGAGTCGATTCCAAGCGAATGACAGAATAAGAGAGAGATGGACGTTTGGACACTACAGTTATAGTACTGTAATTCCTTATCTCCCGCCCAATCTTAATGTTCATCTTTTGTCATGTTTTGGCGCTCAAACTTCTTGTATGGGGTGGTTCTTGTCGTTAATGGGTTTTGGTGATACTTGTAACTGTCTCAGTACCCGTTAATATTTCTCCCATTGTGGAACCGGCTAGGAGTCTCCCTGGAGGGGTTTTGGGGGCTTCCGAATTCTTGCTGTGAGTACCCGCGAACGGCTCTCTCATCGTAGAGCCGCGGGGAATTTGCGTATCAATGTCTTTGGATGGGCCCTTGATTGCTCAGTACAATAGCCCTCGTTTGTGCATGGAAAACCGATTCCAGCACTTATATTTCTTGCTTAGGTGTCAAAATGCAAAACGATCGCGTCTTGTCTTATATCAATATATGCTGAGCATTGTCCGATCTTGCTGAAATGTTTATTGGAACGCCATCTTGTCTGCCTACTGAAAAGTCTAGAAACTTCTGCCACGAGGCGTGGCGGCCATTTTACAGGCTTCTTGTGTCCGTTTTGAAACATGACAGCATTTCGCTGAAATAAAACTACTTGAACGAAACTGTATCTCTCTGTCGTTATTTTTGAATCGCGATAATTTGCGAATTTTACAATACCTAAGTCTAACATAGGAACTGTGACACGACTATTATATCAGTTTTATAATAAGGAATACATAGGCTGAATGTGGTACTGAATTACTTTACTGGTTTGTTTCTAAGGTGGGAAGCTGCTGGTGGGTTCTGAAAGAGATGTCAGTGCAGTATTTCAGCTGATGAATCAGTACTCCTCCATGTTGAACACCACTTGGAAGAAGCACTGAGAGTAGCAAGGGCACAGAATATACTCTGGGTGGGGGACTTCAATGTCCATCACCAAGAATGGCTCGGTAGCACCACTACTGACCGAGCTGGCTGAGTCCTGAAGGACACAGCTGCCAGTCTGGGCCTGCGACAGGTGGTGAGAGAACCAACAGGAGGGAAAAAGCTACTTGACCTCATCCTCACCAATCTACCTGTCGCAGATGCATCTGTCCATGACAGTGTTGGTAGCAATGACCACCACACAGTCATTGTGGAGACGAAGTCCCATCTTCACACTGAGGACACCATCCATCATGTTGTGTGGCACTACCACCGTGCTAAATGGGATAGATTCAGGACAGATCTAGCAGCTCAAAACTGGGCATCCATGAGGCGCTGTGGGCCATCAGCAGCAGCAGAATTGTATTCCACCACAATCTGTAACCTCATGGCTCGGCATATCCCTCACTCTACCATTACCATCAAGCCAGGGGACCAACCCTGGTTCAATAAGGAGTGTAGAAGAGCATGCCAGGAGCAGCACCAGGCATACCTAAAAATGAGGTGCCAACATGGGGAAGCAGCAACACAGGACTACATGTATGCTAAAAAGTGGAAGCAGCATGCTATAGACAGGGCTAAGTGATCCCACAATCAACGGATCAGATCAAAGCTCTGCAGTCCTGCCACATCTAGTCATGAATGGTGGTGGACCATTAAACAGCTAATGGGAGGAGGAGGCTCCATGAATATCCCCATCCTCAATGATGGTGGAGCCCAGCACATAAGTGCAAAAGACAAGGCTGAAGCGTTTGCAACCATCTTCAGCCAGAAGTGCTGAGTGGATGATCCATATCGGCCTCCTCCTGAGGTCCCCACCATCACAGAAGCCAGTCTTCAGCCAATTCAATTCACTCCACATTGTGGGAGGACAGAGGATTGGGAAAACTTTAAAAGGCAGCAAAAAATAACAAAAAGGTTGATTAAGAAAGGGAAGATAGATTATGAAAGTAAATTAGCAAAAAATATAAAAACAGATAGTAAGAGTTTTTATAGTTATATAAAAAGAAAAAGGGTGGCTAAAGTAAATGTTGGTCCCTTAGAGGATGAGACCGGGAAATTAATGGTGGGAAATATGGAGATGGCAAAAACACTGAATGAATATTTTGTATCAGTCTTTACAGTAGAGGACACTAAGAATATCCCAACACTGGACAAACAGGGGGCTATAGGGGGAGAGGAGCTAAACACGATCAAAATCACTAAGGAAGTGGTACTCGGTAAAATAATGGGACTCAAGGCGGATAAATCACCTGGACCTGATGGCTTACATCCTAGAGTCTTGAAGGAAGTGGCGGTAGGGATTGTAGATGCATTGGTAATAATTTTTCAAAACTCCCTGGATTCCGCTAAGGTCCCGGCAGACTGGAAAACTGCTAATGTAACACCCTTATTTAAAAAGGGCAGTAGACAGAAGGCTGGTAACTATAGACCGGTTAGCCTAACATCTGTGGTAGGTAAAATTTTGGAGTCCATTATTAAGGAAACAGTAACAGGACATTTGGATAATCATAATTTAATAGGACAAAGTCAGCATGGTTTTACGAAGGGGAAGTCATGTTTGACAAATTTGCTGGAGTTCTTTGAGGAAGTAACATATAGAGTGGATAAAGGGGAACCAGTGGACGTAGTGTATTTAGACTTCCAAAAGGCATTTGACAAGGTGCCACACAAAAGATTATTGCTTAAGGTAAAAAATCACGGGATTGGGGGTAATATTCTGGCATGGATAGAGGATTGGCTATCTAACAGAAAGCAAAGAGTTGGGATAAATGGTTCATTCTCAGACTGGCAATCAGTAACTAGTGGTGTTCCACAGGGGTCAGTGCTGGGTCCCCAACTCTTCACAATCTATATTAACGATTTGGAGGAAGGGACCAAGTGTAACATATCAAAATTTGCAGATGATACAAAGATGGGAGGGAAAGTAGTGAGTGAGGAGGACATAAAAAACCTGCAAGGGGACATAGACAGGCTAAGTAAGTGGGCAGAGATTTGGCAGATGGAATACAACACTGGAAAGTGTGAGGTGATGCACTTTGGCAGGAAAAATCCTAGAGCAATTTATTATCTTAATGGCAAGAAACTGGAGAGTACTGAAGTGCAAAGGGATCTGGGGGTCCTGGTGCACGAAACTCAAAAGGTTAGTATGCAGGTGCAGCAAGTGATTAAGAAGGCAAATGGAATGTTGGCTTTCATTGCTAGGGGGATAGAATATAAAAATAGGGAGGTATTGCTTCAGTTGTACAAGGTATTGGTGAGACCGCACCTGGAATACTGCATACAGTTTTGGTGTCCTTACTTAAGGAAAGACATCCTTGCTCTCGAGGCAGTGCAAAAAAGGTTCACTCGGTTAATCCCGGGGATGAGGGGGTGGTCATATGAGGAGAGGTTGGGTAGATTGGGACTCTACTCATTGGAGTTCAGAAGAATGAGAGGCGATCTTATTGAAACATATAAGATTGTGAAGGGGTTGGATCGGGTGGATGCGGGGAGGATGTTCCCGATGACGGGTGAGACGAGAACTAGGGGACATAGTCTTAGAATAAGGGGCTGCTCTTTCAAAACTGAGATGAGGAGGAACTACTTCACTCAGAGGGTGGTAGGTCCATGGAATATGCTGCCACAAAAAGCTGTAGAAGCTACAACATTAATTAAATTTAAAACAGAAATAGACAGTTTCCTAGAAGTAAAGGGCATTAAGGGTTACGGGGAGCGGGCAGGAATTTGGACATGAGTCTAGGTTCGGATCGGTCATGGCCCTGTGGGTAGTGGAGCGGGCCCAGGGACTGTGTAGCCTGATTCTGCTCCTATTTCGTGTGTGCAATTCTGTTAGATGCAGGAGATGGTTCTGTGATAGATAGTAGATTGGCGGTTAGGATCAGATCAGCCATGATCTTATTGAATGGCGGAGCAGGCTCGAGGGGCCGATTGGCCTACTCCTGCTCCTATTTCTTATGTTCTTATGTTCTTATATCAAGAAACGGCTGAGCGCACTGGATACAGCAAAGGCTATGGGCCCCGACAACATTCTGGCTGTTGTGCTGAAGACTTGCGCTCCAGAATGAGCTGCGCCTCTAGCCAAGCTGTTCCAGTACAGCTACAACACTAGCATCTACCGACAATGTGGAAAACTGCCCAGGTATGTCCTGTCCACAAAAAGCAGGACAAATCCAATCTGGCCAATTACCACCCTATCAGCCTACTCACAATCATCAGCAAAGTGATGGAAGGTGTCATCGACAGTGCTATCAAACGGCACTTACTCACCAATAACCTGCTCGCTGATGCCTAGTTTGGGTTCCACCAAGACGACTCAGCTCCCGACCTCATTACAGCCTTGGTCCAAACATGGACAAAGGAACTGAATTCCAGAGGTGAGGTGAGAGTGACTGCCCTTGACATCAAGGCAGCATTTGACCGAGTATGGCATCAAGGAGCCCTAGTAAAACTCAAGTCAATGGGAATCGGGGGGAAAACTCTCCACTGGCTGGTGTCATACCTAGCACAAAGGAAGATGGTTGTGGTGGTTGAAGGTCAGTCATCAGCTACTTCATCAATGACCTTCCCTCCAACATAAGGTCAGAAATGGGGATGTTCGCTGATGACTACACAGTGTTCAGCGCCATTCACAACTCCTGAGATAATGAAGCAGTCCATGCCCGCATGCAACAAGACCTGGACAACGTTCAGGCTTGGGCTGATAAGTGACAGGTAATATTCGCGCCACACAAGTACCAGGCAATGACTATATCCAACAAGTGAGAGTCTAACCACCAACCCTTGACATTCAACGGCATTACCATCACCGAATCCCCCACCATCAACATCCTGGGGGTTACCAAACTTAACTGGACCAGCCACATAAATACTGTGGCAACAAGAGCAGGTCAGAGGCTAGGTATTCTATGGTGAGTGTCTCACTTCCTGACTCCCCAAAGCCTTTCCACCATCTACAAGGCACAAGTAAGGAGTGTGATGGAATACTCTCCACTTGCCTGGAAGAGTACAGCTCCAACAACAGTCAAGAAGCTCGACACCATCCAGGACAAAGCAGCCCGCTTGATTGGCACCCCATCCACCACCTTAAACATTCACTCCCTCCACCACCGGCGTACCGTGGCTGCAGTGTGTACCATCTACAAGATGTACTGCAGCAACTCGCCAAGGCTTCTTTGGCAGCACCTCCTAAACCCGCGACCTCTTCCACCTAGAAAGACAAGGGCAACAGGCGCATGGGAACACCACCACCTCCAAGTTCCCCTGCAAGTCCCACACCATCCTGACTTAGAAGTATATCGCCGATCTTTCATCGTCGCTGGGTCAGAATCCTGGAACTCCATTGTAGGAGTACCTTCACCACACGGACTGCAGCGGTTCAAGAAGGCGGCTCACCACCACCTTCTCAAGGGCAATTAGGGATGGGCAATAAATGCTGGCCTTGCCAGCGACGCCCACATCCCATAAACGAATAAAAAGTAACTTGATGGCTGTGTATTTTGGGGGATAGATTGGACTTATAATTTTAAGACCAAAGCTACCAAAATGTGTTGGGCATTTCTGAAATAACTTGGTATTTAAAATGTATTCCTTCTGATGTATTAACTAAGGGAAGCATCCGCACTGGGGCGTGTTACAAAACAATAATACACGAGGGGCTCCTCTCTTGTCATATGAATGTCATCCAAACCTAGAGATGTTTTGTTGTCTTAAAACACACTCTTGCCTGAGTTTGTGCTTTATTTTGTATACTGTGTTAGGGAATTTATATGTTTTTCTAAGTACACAAACATTACTTCAGCACATGAATTGCATGTATGCTTATAGGAATGATGCTGCTGTAGCTTTACTCAACTTCTACCGTGCTAGCTTATTTTCTTAGGAACAGTCTCATCTGCTCATCTTTTACCAGCAGTTATTTCTGCCCAGGTTTGAAAATTCAAGCCATTTAGGTGTGGGACAGTATAACCTGGCAGGAGGACTTGACATTGTATTGCAATCATTGAATTTACAACTCCAGTTCTCCGCCGCAATCAGATCCCCTGCTTGTTTCAAATGTCGTACCCATCTTGTTCTGCCACCAGCAAGTCTAGGCCTGATACATTTAAAAGTTCTTTTTAAAAAGTAAAAGCCTACACACTTAGTCAAAGCTTTAGAATCATTGTGAAGATGATCGAATGTCAGCGTTCAGTAAAATTGCAGCAGGTTCACTAATCTGACCACACAGATTTGATATACATGCCCATTAGTGGCCATGTGAAAAGAGCAATTCACAGACATGGGCAGCTATGATGAAAAGATTTGTATGTATATGTGTGTACATGTGGGTTGGGGAAAAGCAAACAGCAGCTGGACTATTTATAAAAGGAAAGGATCAATTAGGGAATCAGAATAGCTGAGTTTAATAGGGCACTTCTCCATTCAAAGCCCAATTAAATATTACCCGTTTAACTCACAATTAAAATCTATACAGTAATTAGCTAAACCAATGATGCATTATGCTATTACACCAAACATGCTTATTGGCAGACAGTATTTTGTTCACATAACTCTTGCTTTTTTCATTTAAATTTTATTCATTTTGTAAACCTGGCAAGAAATACAGCACAAAAAAGTGTTGCAACTGGATAAGTAGCAATAAAACAAATGAAGTTTTGAAAAGATTACAACAATTTGCCACACTTTTTCACAGTTTGTTGCAGTAAAGGTTATTTTATCTTCTTGCTCAAGAATACTTAAACGTTTTCTCATTTGTGAAGATGTTCATAAGGTAGTTCTCTATTTTATTATAGTGCTCTAAGCTGATATTACAAAAAGCAATGTCAGACTTTGAAAGAAGGAGACACTCACTTCAAAGGGAAATAAACCAATATCATTCATGGTCATCCAGGATTCTGGGTAGGAAACATTACTCTTAGCATTGTTAGGAGTATTCAATGGGTTGTTGAAAATCTGAAGAATAAAGTCTGCAGAACACCCACAATATGTTTCAAATATTACATCAAAAAATGACATTATATAACTTACATTAATTGAAGGGTATTAGATGAATCTTCCCCCCCTCATCAATTATAAGATTGCACAATTTACAATTTAGGGTTTCATGATATCTAAATTAGGTCACTTCAAATTGTCCTCCATAACATAAAAATATTGATTATTGATTATATGTCAACACTGAATGAAGTGCAAATTACCTGCCAGAGACATCAAAGACTAAATCAGACACTGAGATGTCATACTAACACTAATTTATTTGACTACAACTATTGTAATATGATTAACAAAGTTCAGTGATGACGATTACAGTAAGAGTAAACTGAAACTTAAGGCCTCGATATTAAGCCCTCCACGACGGGCAGGAGGGGGTCAGGTGGGGGTTAAACCCTAAAAAACGGGGAACGCGCCCCTAACTCGCCACGTATGCGCCCGTACATTGCCGCCTTTACGCTGATGGGTTTTGGGGTGTTCATGCGTTCTATCTTGGAGAGGCGGGACACTTCATTGTCATATTTAAATCATGATGTGGAGATGCCGGCGTTGGACTGGGGTGGACAAAAATGAGAAGTCGCACAACACCAGGTTATAGTCCAACAGATTTATTTAATTTTACAAGCTTTCGGAGCTGTCGCTCCTTCATCAGGTAAGTTAGCAATGAGAGAATCTCCCAGAATTCACAATTTAAACCCAGACAAAATCTATTCACATTATTCGCTACAACAAAGAGCACAGCCAAGACAATGAGATGTGTCCCAGGGGGTCCAACGTGTCAAACCACCTGCTGGCTGCATATCCTGTCAATTTGTGTTCTTGTGTTAGCCTTTTTAAAAAAAAAAACACCTGGGAAGACCGGCCATGATGTCAAGTCACGTTCTGTATCGTGACATGAACCCGATATCGCGATTGAGGCCATCCTCATGAGTGCGGAACTTGGCTATCAGTTTCTGCTCTATGATTTTGCGCTGTCGTGTATCTCGAAGGCCGCCTTGGCGAACGCTTACCCGCAGATCTAACACAAGAACACAAATTGACAGGATATGCAGCCAGCAGGTGGTTTGACACGTTGGACCCCCTGGGACACATCTCATTGTCTTGGCTGTGCTCTTTGTTGTAGCGAATAATGTGAATAGATTTTGTCTGGGTTTAAATTGTGAATTCTGGGAGATTCTCTCATTGCTAACTTACCTGACGAAGGAGCGACAGCTCCGAAAGCTTGTAAAATTAAATAAATCTGTTGGACTATAACCTGGTGTTGTGCGACTTCTCATATTTAAATCAGGCTCCGACAATGCAATTGGGAGACTGGTTTACATTTAACAGCTATCGGCTGGGTTTCCTGGGCCTCAGGAAACCCGGCAGCGAAAGGGAGGCGGGAACTGCGGGCTCCAGAAGGTAAGTGCTTTTTACAGAACTTCTTGTGGGCCAGGAGGAGCAGAAGTGCTCCCCTGGCCTCTCAAGCAAACCTTCGGACTCCCTTCTGTTGATTGCGGGCTCTCTCTATTCCCTGCCGTGATTAGCTGACACCCCCACCCCCCAAGCTCCCAGTTTGCAGCCTGTCCCGCAATCGGCCATCTGCTCCTCCACCGCTGATTTGAAGCCTGCCCCACGATCGCGATTGACAGTGACCGTCCCCAAGGGTCCTCCCTTGCCACTTGGCCTGTTACCGGGCAGAAAACAGAAGAATAAACTTATAATGAGGTCCTGCTTTTAAACTCGACAGGACCTCCTCATCCCCAGCCTCGACAGGTTTCCCAGGCACTACCATGCTCCCCCGCTTCCCTATAAATATCGGGACCTCAATGTCAGTCAAGTCTAAAGTGAAAGTGACAAACTGAAACGAATTTGTACATGTGAAACATTAAAAACCCTTTTCCTTAAAAAATATAGTAAAAGCATTGCCTTACTCCCTGCCCCCAACTTCATAGCATATGCAGTGAGTAGTTGAGTCAATAAAGACTAAGAAAGTCTAGGTTCCATACCCAGTCTACACTGAGTTAGTTGATTGCAGCTAGAGAGCTATTTGAATGCTACAAATGTCCTTAAGCAAAACAGTATGTATCATACTATCTCTGCACTAAATGGGTTTAGCTTTGTTAATGTATAATAAAGCAACATTCAATGCGCAAGTTTACAGTATAGACTTAAGTTCACAGTTTATTCAACAATCCACTGGTAGGCTTCCAGTGTTAAGTGACCTTGAGTGACATGAGCTTAAAAATATACAACCTCTTTCCTTGGGTAGCAGACTGACTGCAACATTGACCACATCTACCTACTTCCATGATGCTCAGCAGCGAACTGTCATCCTGGATTATTGTCTACTTTTGTCTGTCATTTTCTCTACCTAACTTTGGCTAGCTTTGCATGTACTTTATTTTCTCTGTTAGCTATTATGCTGTACTTTTTCTCTGTGCTTAGAAAGTTAGGTTATTGAATAAATTATTGGAAAACATCTTAAATTCCCTGCTTCTACTTTGATCCATGCCTTTGTTACCTCTAGACTCGACTATTCCATTCCTTCCTGACCAGCCTCCCGTGTTCTACCCTCCGTAAACTTGAGGTCATCCAAAACTCTGCTGCCCATGTCCTAACTCGCACCAAGTCCCGTTCACACTTCACCCCTGTGCTTGCTGACCTACATTAGCTCCAGGTTTAGCAACACCTTAATTTTAAAATTCTCATCCTTGTTATCAAATCGCGGCATGGGCTCGTCCCCTCCCTATCTCTGTAATCTCCTCCAGCACTACAACCCTCCAAGATCTCTGTGCTCCTCCAATTCTGGTTTCTTGAGCATCCCCGATTTTAATCGCTCCACCATTGGCGCTGTTCCTTAGGATACGGGCAGCAGAGTTTTGAATGCATTCAAGTTTATGGAGGTTGAAAGATGAGAGGCTGGCCAGGAGAGCAGTAGAATAGTCAAGTTTAGAGGTAACAAAAGCATGGATGAAAGTTTCAGCAGCAGGTGAGCTGAGGCAGGGGCAGAGTTGGGCGGTGTTATAGAATCATAGAATGGTTACAGCACAGTAGGAGGCCATTCGGTCCATCGAGCCCGTGCCGGCTCTCTGCAAGAGCACTTCAGCTAGTCCCAATCCCCGCCCTTTCCCCATAGCCCTACAAAATGTTTTTCCTTCAGGTACTTATCTAATTCCCTTTTGAAAGCCACAATTGAATCTGCCTCCACCACCCTTTCAGGCAGTGAATTCCAGATCATAACCACTCGCTGCTTAAAAAGTTTTTCCTCATGTCTCCTTTAGATCTTCTGCCAATCACCTTAAATCTGTGTCCTCTGGTTCTCGACCCTTCCGCCAATGGGAAGAGTTTCTCTCTATTTACTCTGTCTAGACCCCACATGATTTTGAACACCTCTATCAAATCTCCTCTCAATCTTCCCTGCTCTAAGGAGAACTACTCCAGCTTCTCCAATCTATCCATGTAACTGAAGTCCCTCATCCCTGGAAGCATTCTTGTAAATCTTTTCAGCATCCTCTCTAAAGCCTTCACATCCTTCCTAAAGTGCGGTGCCCAGAATTGGACACAATACTCCAGTTGTGGCCGAACCAGTGTTTTATAAAGGTTCATCATAGATTCCTTGCTTTTGTACTCTATGCCTCCATTTATAAAGCCCAGGATCCCGTATGCTTTTTTAACCGCTTTCTCAACCTGCCCTGCCACCTTCAACGATTTGTGCACATATACCCCCAGGTCTCTCTGTTCCTGCACCCCCTTTAGAATTGTACCCTTTAGTTTATATTGCCTCTCCTCGTTCTTCCTGCTAAAATGTATCACTTCGCACTTTTCTGCGTTAAACTTCATCTGCCACGTGCCCACCCATTCCACCAGCCTGCCTATGTCCTCTTGAGGTCTATCACTATCCTCCTCACTGTTCACTCTACTTCCTGTTACGGAGGTGGAAATGGGCGGTCTTGGTGATGGAGCGGATATATAGTTGAAAGCTCATCCCAGGGTCAAATAGGACACCAAGGTTGCGAACAGTCTGGTTCAGCCTCAGACAGTGACCAGGGAAAGGGATGGAGTCGGTGGCTAGGGAACACAGTTTGTGGCGGGGACCGAAGAAAATGGCTTCGTTCTTCCCAATATTTAGTTGGAGGAAATTTCTGCTCATCCAGTACTGGATGTCGGACAAGCAGCGTGACAAATCAGAGACAGTGGAGGGGTTGAGAGAGATGGTGGGGAGGTAGAGTTGGCTGTTGTCAGTGTACATGTGGAACCTGATGTTGATTTTTCGAATGATGTAACCGAGGGGCAGCAATAGTTGGGAAAAATATGATGTACCAAACAAAGTAAAGGGAGCACGGGGAATTAAAAATTGGGGTGCCATGTAAAGTTCATGCCACGGACCTCAGTGTGTTATTTCCAAGGGAGCCTGAGGAGGGCCAGATGCTAACATTTTAATACCACAGTGACGGAGTAGGCCCGATTGGTGGGACACAAAATATTATCCTGGAAAGAAAATTTGAAGGCAACAGATCTTATTTTTAATTGTTAGTCAACACAAAATTTAAAATTTCAGTTTCCTACCTGGTACGAAAAAAAACATTACAGAAAGAATCAGGCTAGCAAAAGGTGAAAAAATACAATGGTTCCCACAGTACCACACGGTGGCCATGGCTTGCAGCTGCAGCAGCCGCAGAGTCAAACATCATTGGAAAATCCTATTTGGAGCGTTACCTAGAGGTATCACAGGCAAATGGGCAGGACATACCGATCTTAATGGCCCAGAAATTGATCTCGCTCTGTTCCCGCGGGGGTAAGGAGCAGGCGCGATCTCTCACTCCGCGTTGGCTTTTTCAGATCCAGCTCGCACGAACTTGATGTTCCAGACATCAGCTGGGCAGTGCTTGCGTATCCCACCGGCGTCGTGAATTCGTGCGAGCTGTGGGATCACGTGACTCAGTTAGAGCCAATGGCAGCACACCATCTTCCATTCATAAGTTTCACATACGTGCTGTGAAAGCTATGAATCTTACACCCCCCCAAAATAACAGCTAAACCTCAATTAAATTTTTTAAAAAACCCATCACATTAATAAAATAAGTATAGTTAAATAAATTAACCATTTTAAATAAAAAATTAAATTTTTGAAAAAATTTAAAATCTTTTAAAAAGTTATAAAAATAAACTTACCTGTCTTTAAAGTCTCTAAAAAAGATATACCTGTTAAAAAAAATTCAAAAAAATACTTAATTCACTACTTACCTTGTTAAAAGTGGGTCTTACTCCTCCTTTTTCCATTTCTAAAATCTTCCGTCCTTACCTGCGCGTCCAAAGCACGAAGTGCACAGCGTGCGCGCAGCCTGTAGCGCGCACGCGATGCACCGAGGAACCGCCCCCTTTTCCAAAGACCAAGTGCCGGTTTTCAGCGCATGCGCAGGGCATGCAGAAAACCGGCAATTGGTGACAGAATACGCGAGAGTACGCACTGCGTACTCTCGCGCAGCGGGATCAATTTTTGGCCCAATATATTATACATAGATATATTATGGAGACAGGGTGATGCAGTCGGGCAGCACATTGTCCTTTTACCTCTGGGACATAGGATCAAATCCATTCCAGACTGATGAGATAAAAGTCTTCTTTCTCTACCTGTGAAAGAGGTTTGGACATTCTCAGCCCAGTTTCTAGTGAACATGGGTCTTCAACGCAAACATGGGTCATGCACCATTCAGGATAAACTAGCACTTATTTGGTAATCTTACTCAGAAAAAGCATACGGCTGGTATGGAAATTGCAAAAGTCACACCCATTGTTAAGGGATGTTTTCCAAGGTTTGGGCTTAGGGATATTGTTGGAGCACAGTCGATGGAGCTTCATTCTGCAGCTGGCTCTGATATACCTGACCAGGAAGTGCTTGATGTTGGAATTGAATGAAAAAGTAGTAAAGGTCTACTCCCACAAAAAACTATAAACTTTTGAGTCACTGACCTCACAAATTTTCTTTAACTTAAAGCTCTGAGCGCTTGTGCAAAATATTATTATTCCACACAAGTGGAGTGCACACCAGTGGCACATTACTAGCTGTGTGTCAGTCCACTGGAGCTGTTTTAAAATGATTTGAATAGGATATTTGAGAACAGGGACCCTACTTGTGACATGGGCTGCGAATTTCTCTGTCGAGGCAGGGTTGGCGACGGGAACGGTGCTCGGCGGGTTCCGGTCCCGCTGCCGACTCCAGCCGGCCTGCTGACACAATTTTTGGTTAATTGGGCTCGTTAAGCCCGCCGTGTGGGTTACCCGCTCCGGTCACAAGGTGCAGGTCTGGTCAGCTGCTCTGCTGACGCGTTTGCTGCCGGAGTATTTAAGGGGGCCATTTCACATTTACACCTGGAGTCGTTTCTGCTGCTCCTGACTGCTGCTGGTGCGCACTATGTCTGCAGAGAGACAGAAGGCAGCTCCTCGCTTCAATGAGCAATCCCTCCATGTTCTTGTGGAGGGAGTCAGAGGTCGTCGGGAGGTCCTATACCCGGGAGATGGAAAAAGGAAACCTCCTCAGCAGACGACGGCAGCCTGGCTGCGAATAGCTGAGGAGGTCAGTGCCAGGTCCATGGTAAGACGCACCTGGGTCCAATGCAGGAAAAGGTTCAATGATCTCCTGCGCACAGGAAAAGTGAGTATAGAAGCACACTGACCTTAATTCTGCTATGCCTGTCATCACTTCCCCATTACTCTGCATTGCCCACCCTCCCCCTGCACATCCTAACTCAACCCAGCATCACTTGCACCATCAACCAGCCCTCTCTCCCTATGTATGGAATCACTTCCCCATCTAACTATGCACCCCTCACACTCACCCTCAAGGTTATGCAATGACAACAACCAGCAACTCAAAAGGAGGGAACTTGGTAATGGGAACCCACTGCATCATAGTCTCCCTCCAAACATCTATCCTATCCATTCTTTACACTCATTCCATCACTCTCACTGAAACTCCACTTCTTTCCCTCATTGCAGGAAAAGAGATCCCACAATAAGAGGGAGGGGGAGAGAACAGGAGGTGGACCACCATCCGTGGTTACGCTGACCAATGCCGAGGAGACGGCTCTCGAAATTGTGGGATTGGTGGAACATCTAGAAGTGGGGGACGGAGAGACGAGCTCAGTTGAACAACCTGGTGACAGAATGCTTCTCCATTCATCTTATTTGGCTTTCATGAGTGACACATATGGCATCTGATGTCAATAGAAATTGAATGCTCATCATGTGCACAATGGGATGTGTCTGCAAATTACATATCACATGTCTAACTCCTGTCTTTACTCTCCCACAGGATCATCAAGAGCCCCCCTCCCTACTGTCCAGGGGGAAGAGCAGGAGGACTCCTCAGAGATGCTGCATCCTCTGAGGGAGCAGCGTCAGCAGCAATGAGCGCATCCAGCACCAGCGCAGAGACGCACACCTCGGTGGATCATTTGCGAGATAGAGTACTGTTGTCACCTGGTGTATCGCACGCATGAGTGAACAAGAGCAGATGGTGGAGACAGGGACAGCCATGGAGAGTCCTCGTCAGAGGCCGTAGGACGCTCCTCGCTCTGCTCAGCTGCATACAGACACTGAGCCTCAGGGGCCATCCAGAAAGTGATCGGTGCTGGAGCTTCAGGAACAGATGCAGGAGGCTCTAACTGGGTTTGCAACCATGGTGACTTCGAGTGTGCAGAGAATGGAGAAGTCCATCTCAAACATGAGCAATGCCGTGGTGCATGCAATGGCAAATGTAGGTGCCATCATGGAAAGGATGGCAACCTCCATGGAGGACATAAATCGCCAGACTCAAACCAACATGGTGACTCTTCTAGATAGATGGTCAGCTATGGAGGATAGATGGGCATCTATCGTGGAGAGGAACCAGAGGTCCATGGACGTCCCCATTAGGAGGACTATCATTACAGAGATGGATCCTCATGGCCCCACTGATGTGCAGCAAGGTGCTCTCCAGTTACTTGCTAGCAGAGAAGTGCGGGTGGCCCATGAGAGGGATGATGGTGGGAGGCAGAATGCAAGTGGGGGCCCCTTTCCAATCGCTCCAACTTCCAGCCCCTTGCCAACCCCTCGGTCAGAGCCCCAGATGAGTACCCAAGCAGTGATGGGTGAGTCTGCTCCTGTACAGCCACAGGTGGAGCAGACTTTGGCGGGGTCTTCACAGGCACTAAAAACCAGAGGACGACCACCAAAGGCGTCTAAGCAGGCGCAGCAGGAAGTGAGCAGGCTCTCTCTACATCTGCTGAAGCCACAGGGGGAGCACAACGTAGAATCATGCGTAAGAGAAAGCTGACACATAAATAAGCACAAGAGTTCTCACTTGGATGTGCTGATAGAATTCATTGTGAAGTTTCTGTTCATTTCTTAAGTTGCAATAAATTAATGTTGCATGAATATTTGACATCGTTGCCATATGTGTGCTGACAATTTGAGGTGGCACAGTGAAGGGTAAGGACGCCTTTTATGTCCAGCAATGTAGGTTACAGTGGATACAGAGTTAACACCACATACTTGCAGCCTAAACACAGAATGTGTCTACCAAATTGTTAAATCACCAACCTCTGACATTTGAAATTGATCAGATTTGAGAGTGCAGCTTTTAGACTGCAATTGCAGCTGTGAAGTTTCCAGCTCGTTGGTATTCCCGACACACTTACCTACCGTGATCTCCGAACATCGTGAAACTCGACCCAAAACTTGGAAAATTGCAAAAGGCTGTCAAAATAGCTCTCAACAAGCACTTAACAAGGAGTTAAGTGCTTTAAATCCCTTACCCGCCGCTTGGTGTCAGGTCTGTTGTGAGATTGCAGACCTGACAATCCTGAAACTCAGACGGAGGCGGGTTCGTGGCGGGTTTCCAACCCGCCATCAATCATTGCAACTTTAACACCTGACCCGCCTCCGAACCCGCCCTCTGAGCACCGGCAAAATCGTGGCCATGGACTCCACAATGCCCTCTTGTCTGCAGTGGTCATAACTTAGTCAGAGTGATGTCTCATCAGTGGTGTAATTTCTTTCATGCATTACTACCCCAAGCTATGTATTCTCTATACATATTGTTCTGTCCTAGGTATATAAACATTCACATTGGAACAAATATATGCAAAAGGCACATACTTTGAAACTAAATATGCCTACAAGTATCTGGAGTGCAGCCCACTTCACCTGAAAAAGGTAACTCCCAAAGACAAACCAAAACTCCCCTGGCATTGAAACAGCAACACACACTAATATCACTGCCACTCCCTAGAATAAAGTTCTATGGTCATCCACAACCTAAGCCACTCAGTAAAGCTCACTGACTACCACAAATAATTATGTATATTATTAGACCAACCTCTTTGTCACCTTTTCTCCATGGTTCATCTGTGTGTCACTGCCCTTTCATGGTTCCATTCCTATCAGTCCCAATGTAGCCATCTCCTGCAAAGTGAGTATTGGACAAGAAACCATTGTAAGAGATGGCCAAAGCCATCGTATTCAGTTCTTCCCAGAAGCTCTGCACCGTCACGTGGATACCACCCCCCTCCTCAAATACTTGCTGAGGCTGAAACTAAGTGTGTACACTCTCTGTGTCCTGCTTGACCTTGAGCTAAGCTTCAACTTCCACATCCAGTCTACCAAGACTGCCTACTTACACCTCCAAAATATAGCCTACTTCTTTCCCTAACTTACCACTGCCACTACTAAAATCTGTACCATTGTTACCTCTAAGCTCACCTTCCCCACTGCCCGCTTCACTGGCCTCCTGACCTTCCCCCGGAACAAACTTAAAATCATCAAAACAACAACAACCTTGCATTTATAAAGAGCCCTTAACGTAGGAAAACATCCCAGGGTGCTTCACAGGAGCGTTATCAGACACAACCACTGCTGCCTGCATCCTATCCCATACTAAGTTACACACACCTATCAACTCAGTTCTCACTCCCCATCTCTCAGCACACTGATTACAAAATCCTCATCTTCCTTTAAAATCTGTCTGTGTCCTTCCACCATACCCAGCTGTACCTCTGAAACATTTTCCAGCCCTGTGTTCCAGCTTGCTCCACAGAGTCCAGATTGCTGTGCATCTTCACCCCTCCCGTCCTCACCACCACCCCATTTTCAATGGCCCTGTACTCTGGAATTCTCTTCCTTAACCACTCTGCCTTGTTACATCTATCCCAGCTGTAAAAGCTATCTCTTCGACCACACATTTAGTCATCTGCCCTAATGTCTTCCAATTCCTGCTCAGTGTTGATTTACTCCTCTATGAAGTGCTGTGGGGTGTTTCACTACATTAAAAGCATGTATAAATGTTATGTTGTTGTATGCCATGAATGTTATATATGTTAACATGTTGTAACCAAGAAAAAATACAATTAAAAAAAAGTTTTACATCATAATGATTTATAACAGTAATCTATAGCCCACTGCTACTAATATGCCATATACCCTGCTGTATGTCTTTTTGATAACTTTGTGCACAGGTGAAGCTGAAGCCTTGTTCTGTGCTATGTTGCAAGAAGGTTGGACAGTTAGAGAGTTGAAGCCATTAATGCTACCAATTGGATAGCCTGTTGCATTTGAAGGAGTATGTGTACAGCAGTAGGTAGGAGTCTCCAGTTCAGTGCAAGTGAGAAATAAGGTATCAGAGCAATTGAAAGGCACAGGAACAAGGGAAGATAAACAAGACAGAGAAAAAGGCAGACCTGAAAAAATACAAGCATGTGCGAGACAGGAACAAGCTGGGAATAAGGAGAGAGAGTGGCTGGGAAAGCGAGCAACTATGTAGACTAGCATGGTGTTGGAATGCATGTGTGTTAATGCGAGGAGTGTTACAAATAAGGATGACGAGCTACAGGTGCAAGTTATGATATAGTGGCTATAACGGAGACCTGGTTTAAACATGGTCAGGAATGGGTACTAAACATTCCTGGCTACAATGTATTCATGAGGGATAGGGAAAGGGGAAAAGAAAGGGGTGGGTGGCAGTATTGATCAAGGATAACATTACAGTTCTACAGAGGGACAATATACTAGAGGCTTCAAAGACTGAATCTACTTGGTTAGAGTTAAGCAACAGAAAAGGAGCTGTTACATTGCTGGGTGTTTACTATAGACCCCCAAATAGTGAGAAGGAGACTGAGGAGCAAATCTGTAGGCAAATTTCAGAGTAATATAAAAATACTAGAGCAGTAATAGTAGGGGACTTCAATTACCCTAATATACACTGAGGAAAAACAGAGTAAAGGGCAAGGAGGGTGAAGAATTCCTAAAATGTGTACAGGAAAGCTTTCTTAATCAATATGATTCTAGCTCAACAAGGAATGAAGCAGTGCTGGAGCTAGTTCTGGGGAATGAAGTAGAGCAAGTGGAGTGTGTTTCAGTGGGGGAACATCTGGGTAATAATGAACATACTATAATTAGGTTTAAAGTAGCTATGGAAAGGGACAAAGAAAATGCAACAGTGAAAATATCCAACTGGAAGAGAGCCAATTTCAGTGATTTGAGAAGGGATCTAGCACAGGTGGACTGGAAAACAGTAAATGAGCAATGGCAGGCCTTCAAGGCGGAGATAGTTCAGGTACAAACCAAGCAGATTCCCGTAAGTAGGAAAGATGGGGCATTCAAAGCTCAAGCTCCCTGGATGATGAAGGAAATAGAGGTAAAAATGAAACAGTGAAAGGAGGTTTATGACAAATGTCAGGTATAGATTACAGTCGAAAAACAGGCAGAATACAGAGAGTGCCGGGGGAAATTGAAAAAGGACAAAAGAATTGCAAAGAGAGAGTATGAAAAAGATTAGAAGGTAACATAAAAGGGAACCCAAAAATCTTTTATTAGCATATAAAAAGTAAAAGGATCGTTAAAGGAATGGTGGGGCCGATTAGGGACATAAAAGGAAATCTTGTGGAGGCAGAGGGCATGACTGAGGTACTGAATGAGTACTTTGCATCTTTCTTCAGAAAAGAAGAGGATGAAGTTAATGTCAGAATAGAGGAGGGAGAGTAGTGATATTGGATAGGATAAAAATAGATAGAAAGGAGGTGCTAAATAGATTGGCATCACTCAAAGTTAACAAGTCACCCGGTCCAGATGGGATGCATCCGAGGTTACTGTGGGAAGCTAGGATGGAGATAGCAGAAGCTCTGACCACAATCTTTTAATCCTCCTTGGATACTGGAGTGGTGCCAGAGGACTAGGGGATTGCAAATGTTACATCCCTGTTCAAAAAAGGCAAGAGGGATAAATCTGATAACTACAGGCCAATCAGTCTAATGTCAGTGGTGGGCAAACTACTAGAGACCATTGTCAAGGACAAAATTAATTCTCACTTGGAGAAGCATGGGTTAATAAGGGCAGCCAGCATGGATTTGTTAAAAGCAAATTGTGTCTGACTAACCTGATTGCGTTCTTTGATGAAGTAACAGAGAGGGTTGATGAAGGTAGTGCAGTAGATGTTGTATATAAAATCATTTACGTGGACTTATATGCAAATAATTAGTAATGTTAAGTAAAGCTGATAATATTCCACTTAGATGTAATTTACTCAAACAGTTCCAAGATGTAATATTTTCACATTATTCTTGATGAGGCCTGTAAGAACTTAACATTAACTTACTTTTATCCTTACCTGTGAGCAGTTATAATACACCATCTGTATTAATAAAATCCTCTTAGATGTTTGAATAGTGGAAAGTATTTTTTTTAATAAAAGTTGATGACAAATGGCCCACCAAACATGCTTAATCCAAATAGTTTGCTCATTTCTACTTGTTCTCACACCAAGATGTATTCTGAAAAAAAGTATTGCATTTATATAGCGCATTTCATGACCTCAAATTGTCCCAAAGCATTTTATAGCCAATGAAGTACTTTTTGCAGTGTAGCCACTGTTGTAATGTAGAAAAGGTGGCAGCCAATTTGCGCGCAGCAAGGTCGAATAAACAGCAATGTATCCAGTTAATCTGTTTTAGTGATGTTGGTGGAAGGATAAATATTGGCCAGGGAAGAATTCCCCTGCTCTTCTTTGAAATACTGCCATAGGATCTCTTATGTCTAGCTGAGGGGGCAGACGGAGCATCGGTTTGTCTCATCTGAAAGATAGCACCTCCGACAGTGCAGCACTCCCTCAGCTACACTGGAGTGTCACCCTAGAATATGTGCACAGGACTCTGGAGTGGAACCCACAACCTTCTGACTAAGAATAGAGAGTGCTATCACTGAGCCACAGCCAACACCTGGACAAATATTGTTGTATTCTAAGAAGTTTTGCTTTACTCTTTGTTATATCTGGTTAATCTTCTCTTAAGTCAGTCAAGGTGAAAACAATTTGTTTACTTGATGCAATTGTATTATGCTACAGTTTTCCTTTTCTGTCAGTAAGCCCCATAATACAGAGGGTACAGAGACACGCAATGAACATCTGGGTATTGAAAATTTAAGGTATGAGAGAAGGTTAAGGAAATTGAGCTTGTGTTCTTTGGCAAAGAGAAGATTTTGAACTCATCTATGTTTTCATGATTATCAATGGAATTGAAAAAATTAAATGATTCACAATTGTGAAGAGTTCAGATACCAGGAAGTTAGGAGTAAGAAGTGAAGTCAGGCAAATAGTTGTCACCCAAATAGATAATAGAGTTATGGAATGTAGGACTATAGGAACATAGGAAAGTACAGGACCAGCAGTCCAACTAACTGGTACCAAAAATGAATCTACCTCAATCTCCCAGTTGTCAAACATCTTTCCAAAGCTCCCTTAAATGATTCAACACCAGCTGCTTCTACTGTCACCATTCCACACTCCCATCACCCTCTGTGTAAAGAAAATAGATCAATGCTGTCTGTGCTCCTTCCCTCTTCGAAGCTTGAGCCCATATCCCCTGATTCTAGAGTTTCAGACAATAATCAACATATTGGAGGAATTTTTCGGGGGGTCAGTGGATGCATTCAGTGGCGGGTTGGGTGGGAAAAAAAATGTTGACAGCGGGTCGGGACCCTGCTGTCAACCCGCCGCCATGCGACTTTCTCCGATGTCGGGTCTGTCAGGGCTGAACAGATCCGACATGCAGCAGCGGGGGAGGCAATTCAGGTCATTATGACCTTGTTAACAGCCCATTAAAAAGTATTTTGAGCTCACCTTCCCATTTTACGAGGTCGCCCACAAGGTCCATGCTGCTCGGGGATCATGTCAGGTAAGGAGGTCGGGAGTTGTATGACTATGGAATCATCTCATTATTTGACAGCTGCAAATGTGCTATAAAAGCTCCCATCTCACAGCTGTTCACTTTCCAAGCTCAGAAGCTGTTGCTTACTGCATTTGGAGGGCAGATTGAGCTTTATGCAGGTTGCAAGTGTTTGGAGCAAACTCTCTATCCAGTACTACCTCTCTCACCAGTGACAGATCGCTTCTGTCATCTCAAGTTCACCTGCCATCTATTACATCAGCATCTGTGCCCTTAAAACTAAATAAACCTTGGTCCTCAGAATCCCACCATGATCAGCCCCAACACAAGCAGCACCAACAACAACACCAAACTTCTCCACAATCAACTGATGCTGCACAAGACAGAGGGCATCAGCACCTGACCACATTGCTGCCCGGGACACCAGGGATGGCCTTACCTGACCAGATTTACTTCACTTGATGCTGTACACCCTGGCTGCCACATGATGCGCCAGGTTGGCACCACCCCACACCAATACCATAAAGCATCCCTACAATGCCCAAGCCATTCCTTTCACACTCATCACCATTGCGGGGGTACCGTTATGTCTCACCATTCACTGCAACTCACTAAGCCACTTCCAAAGGTGCACACAGATCTGTCCAAGAACGCAAAGTGTTGAAAATAAAGGTTTCAATGTTTGACAGCATATTAACCAAAACTTTACATGAACATTGTCTAACACACCCAAGTGTCTACCCTTGTGTGTTGTTAGTTGGTATGATTGGACTAGGATGAGGGTGAGATGGGGAAGTGATAATTTAGATAGAGAGGGATGGGTGGAGGTGCAAGGTAAGTGGTGTGAGTAAGGATGTGCAAGAGTATGGTATGGAAGGCAGAGTGATGGGGATGTGTACAGCAGGATGAGGTTGAGTGTGGCTTTGCAGTAATGTTTTGTGATCTACTGAGATCATTGAAAGGTTTGCGCCACTGCAGCCTGGTCCTCCTGACGACATCCCTGCTTGAGTCCTCCTGTGCAATGTGCAACCAGGCTGCATTGATCTCCTGGGGAGGTCTCTTCCGCCCATTGGAAGGGAAGAGAACCTCACTATCTGCTGTGACTCCCTCCATAAGCATATGGAGGGAGTCATGGGAGAGCCTGGGTGCAGCCCTGCACCTCTGTGCAATGCTTGTCAGTCTTTGTAGCACCTCAATGCTGTAGAACACTGACAGCACAACTGTCAAAATAAATTTGCGCATAGTCCCTTTAAGGAAACCGGCTGATGACACGTCATCAAATGACGTCATCAGACCCGCTTCCTTCAATTGTCCGGCAAACGCGCTGGGCAGGCTTAACAAGCCCAAACAGCGTAAAATCATTCTACATAGCGGGCTGGAGCCAACAGCGGGGTCAGGACCCACCACCAACATTGCCCGCCCCGGACCCACCGAGGTAGGGGAAATCGCAGCCATTATCAGGATTCAATTTACCTATTCCCTTAAGGATCTTGAATACTTAAATAACATTTCCCCTGAGCCTTCTCTTCTCCAGAGTAAACATACCCGGATGCTTCAAACTCCCCTCACATCTTGTATGCCTGAAACTAGGTATCAGTCTTCCCTTTTCTGCATTGCCTGCAATGTCGGGACACCCTTGCTATCGTACATCAAATTTGTACAGTTACACAGAATACGTTACCAGCAAAGGCCATTGAAATAGGTTCAAGAGGCAACCAGATATATTTCTGGAGAGAAAAGGAATTGAAGGAAAAATTGAGAAGGTGAGTCGGTGTGGGTAGAAGCCTACTAAAAATGAACAGCTTGGTTGACGTAAATAGATTTTTTCTGTACCTAAAAATTCTTATTTCTTATGATCACAAGCTTCTACACTGGAAATGTTGTAATACTATTCACTGTTACTGGGTCTTGTGATCAGCACTTCTGTACATAGAATGCTGTAGCACATTGTACAATAGTGTTGGAGACCTGGAACGAATAAGATAGCTGCAGTAATCACAGACACTAAAAATCATTATTTACAGCATCGCTACCAAAAATATGGAAGCAGCAGAGGTAATGATATTTTTTATGTTAATATATGAACCAGACTGAAAAGAGATTAGTATATAATTGTAGAACACTGAATGGACACTTTAACACTATTTTTCAAAATATTGCTCCTCACCAGCCAGGAGCATGAAGGAATTTGACCCGCAAAATTCTGACCATTAATTTTAATAGATGGAAATTCAAGGATCAGGCCTTGTTGAATTTCTGATACATGCTCCTGGTGGATGAGACTTCCCACCAGGAGGATGACTTCTTGTAGCTCCAGCTATGCTGACACTTTTTGGTATTACAAAGCAGTTTTGGGTGTGCAATGATGTTAAAGTGACAGTATAACTCAGCAGACTGATCAGTGATCTGACACTCAAGTGCAGTAAAGCAAGAGCTATGACAGCACCTCTGCTAGCTAGTCTTCTTCTAATTCCACCCCATTGTAACAGTCATAATTTAAAAGTGCTCAGGAGGTACACTGGTCTATCTAGAAAACCTTTTTATTTAATGTTTGGAGAGATTTAATGCCCATGTTCTCCTCATGATTAAAAGTGAAACTCTATGCATATGTATAAACATGCATGCACAGAACTCTATCACATTCTATAGCTACCAGCCTGATACAGGCAGCTGCAGTATAGCAGTAGTCATAACACAATCTCAGTCAGACAAAAAGCAAAATACTGCAGATGCTGGAAATTTTAAATAAAAACAAAAAATGCTGGATGCACTCAGCAAATCAGGCAACATCTGTGCAGATCTCCATCAGGTTTGTTATGGAAAGATGTTGAAAAAAATACTGCATTGAAAGAAAGTAGGCTTGGTGTGGAATCGCAGAGGGACTCAGCGATACAGGTTCACAGAGTATCAAAGGCAACACCTCAGGTTGATAAGACTGTAAAAAAAGCTAATAGAATTCTAGGTTTTCTCTCAAAAGGTTTAGAATATAAAAGCTGAGAGGTAATGATGAGCCTATATACAACCTTAATAAGACTTCAGTTCAAGTACTATGTGCAATATTGGACTCCACACTATAGGAAGGATGTTGAGATAATAGAGAGGGTACAATGCAGATTCAATAGGATGCTGCCAGGTATGAGGAAATACAAATAGAAAGAGGAACTTGAAATATTGGGTATTTTTTTCATTAGAATAACACAGATTGGGGGCCGATATAACAGAAATGTTTATAATTATGAAAAGAGACAGGGTAGATAGAAGCAAACTGTTTCCAATAGTTGAGGGGTCAGGATGGAGGGGCCATCATACACGATTAAATGTCAGACATTTAGAACAGAGGACAGGAGACTTTACACAGAGAGTTGTGAGGTTGTGGAATTCCTTTCCAGGGTTAATGGTTGACGCAGAAACTATGCCAATATTGAAGATTAGATTGGATAGGTGGATGAAGGAAGGGGGGTTGTAGGGATATGGGAACAGAGTGGGGAAATGGGGAGGGCAAATGCCGTCATGGACTGGTTGGGCCGAATAGCCTGAGTCCCTATTCGTACTTCTATGCACTTCTATAAAAGAGACACTGCCTTCATTAAAAAAAAGTTGAGAAATATTTATTCTGTTTGCGAAGGGGGAAAGCCAAAGAAGCATACATTATGTGAGCCACAATGGTGAGTTGCAGTGTTTGATTTGCGGCACACACACCGGCTGCGAATAATAAATACTTTAGTCATAAACAAAATGAATGGTGCAGAGGCTGGTGATAATGTTTTTCTCAGGTTAAGTTATTCATATAATTGTTGTACAAGGAAGCAGGGGTCAAACTACTGCTATATTCCATCTCAGGCCTGAGATAAAGATTTGACCTGCTGCATTTCTGCAGCCAACGTGAAAGCAGAAATTGTTGTTTCCAGGAATCACCTGAGCACAGAAAACGCTTCCAGTGAACAAATCTATTTTTTATTTTGATTACACGTGCTCATTGTTTTAAGTGACTTGCAGATACTTCGATCACCTTTTCATGACCCAGTTTGCAGGTATTTTTCTGTCTGTCTAAATCCAATGCGATTATTTTAAAACGAACATTCCCAGTGTTTCATATGGAACATTTTCGCATGTAATAATGATCCATGTAATTTCCCCTTGCCAGAAGGCGGCGCTACAGAAATGATTTAAAGTTAATCGTCTCCCAGTGGGAGTCAATATCGGGGCACCGTGGGTCCGAAAGCTTCCTAATGGTTTTATGACAGTGGAACGTATACTACAGCCACAGACAGGGTAAAGGATTGGGAATCTGACTGATATTCTTTCAGTCTTGCAAAATAATATTGAAAGTAAATTTTTTATAACTTCAATTGAAAAGGGCGATATAATTCCACAGGCGAGACACATTGGGATGATGATCCAAAGACGATTCAGTGAGCAGATTTCCACTGACTTTTTTTGCTTTGATTGCCCAATTTAGTTTCTCTGCTCCGCCTATTCCGGTACTCAATGTTCAAACCAAGGTTGTTAATTTGTGTTAATGCTGTTAGTGACAGGTAAGATCTAGTTTGCAAAAAGTTTTGGTTTCAACAAATTATTACATAGAATTACACAGAATATACAGCACAGAAACAGGCCATTCGGCCCAACCAGCTCCACTCAGATCCTTCCTCATCCAACAGCTAAGCCTCTATTCCCTTCTCCCCCATATGCCCATCCAGCTTCCCTTAAATGCATCGATACTATTCGCCTCAAATTATATAGTTATTGATTTCCCTTTTAAATACAATTGAATGCATACAGGCTTGCTTTGCTATACACCAATTCCAATCCACATTAATACATTTCCTATAGAAGTACATTTATGTTTTATCATTAAAAAAACAAGTTCTACATAGTTTTTGATTTCGTTCTGGCATGATTTAATTATTTATGTTCTGGCCTGCTCATGGATAAATTCTGACTGGTTTCGAAGTGGATTGGTTAAAATTTCGTCTTCATGGCAACCTGTACTCACTATTGTTCTTGAACATAGATCGCCAGCAAAAAGACCGAACATATTTTAAGCCCTGAAATTAGTTCGTTTCATAAATAAAAGTATTGTATTTAAAATCCATGATCAGTTTTACATTTAAAAACGAAATCAATTCAAGCACAGCGGGACCTTGCCAACGCAAGGACGGCAATCGTGCGTGCAATAACTCGTTCAAATTAAAAAAAGATTTATTTCCACACAACTAAAAATCAGAAAAATTGCAATAAGGTTGTTTACAAAACCACTTTGCGACCGGAAGGTAAAGTGTTGCTCGAGAAACAAATTATTTTCTAATGCAGTGCAAATATGGAACGGCAGCTCGACCCGAGAGCTGGAGAAACCCGCGGCTAGAATAAAATAAAATTGTTTTAAAAATTCTGCTTCGCTACATTCTGTGGTTTCATTCAAGGAGAGCAGGAAACATTAGTGATATTCATTAGTGATTTTACCGATTTTTTTCTATTTTAAAATTAAATTCCAAACAATGCGTGAATTGCTGGATGTCTTTTGCTAGTTTATTATTTCGCTAGAAGGAATAAATCAAAAATATTCAAGCCTATGGAGTTTGCACTGGCGCATTATTTCCCCGTTTCAGGTAAGACACGCACAGATGCGTTGGCGGGTGGAAAATAGATATAAAGATAAATAATTATAAACTCGTTCAGTAAACATTACTTTTTGTTTCAATTTCCAGGTATATGTTAATTAGATCAATAAGTCTGAGCATTGAACTCTCCTCCCCTTCCTGTGCTTTGAGCGCAATGTCCATAAACAATGCAGAGTCTGACCTGAATGTAGATAAACTGTTTGCCGGGATTTTCCACTTCTGCGCTCGCCAATGGTTTTCTGCCCATTCACTGTAATAAGCGGGAAATCGCGGGCCGGCGAGCGCAAAATCGGGAAACTCCGCAAAATAAGTGGTTATATACCTGCAGGAAGACATTTTAAGGTTAGATTGGTGACTATAACTGAGACATAACTGCACTATAACCACGGTCGGTACCTGTCATTTATTTTGAACTATTTGGGGACAAAATATTTCTGTTTATTTTCGGTGCTTGTAGAGCCGTTTAAGTGTAAAATAAACCCCAAAAACGTTTATGATAGTAAATCGTTTAACTTAAACCGCTCAGGATCCAATCATTCCTGCTGCAAAGGGATGAATCCCCGGAATTTCAAGTGGAAGAGCCCAGTGCCAGAGGCCTTTGCAGCGAGAGGCCAGTCCTCGGCACCTGGATGAAAATGTTTCATCAAATAGATTGGTGCTTGACATGAGTAAGGCTCGGTCCATTCTATCGTCCTAAAACCAGAAATACTCTCTCATTGAAACCTAACGCGGCATAAAAAGTGATAGCATTCTGTCCTAGCCGAAGAGGGAGCTCGGCCCGCAGAACGTTTAAGGCACATAGCGCCAATCTGAATGAATTTGTTCAGGAAAATCCAATTTAAAGTGGACCAATTGGTAAAACAAATTGCCCATGAATTTAATGCGACCACTTACATACTGGAAACGATCTGCGCTGCAGCGGGTAATGGATATTACGGGAAAGTACGTTTACTCCGACAGTGTGCCGGGCCCAGCGAAAGCCGCTGGTTGTCACATCGGTGTCTTTTTTTAAGCTCGGTAGATTTAAAATTCTGCGGAATATACAAAGTCGAATTAGTGAACACAAACTAGTTTTTCACTGTTGAGTTAGATCTGCTTGTGCACCAATAAAGACTTGAAAGACTTGCATTTATATAGCGCCTTCCACGACCTCAGGACGTCCCGATGCGCTTCAGTCAATGAAGTACTTTTGAAGTGTAGTCACCGTTGTAATGTAGGAAACGAGTTGTAATCATTTAGAAATGGCACAATCCAGAGAGATAAATCAGCCGTATTCTGCAATCATGATACAAGAACGGCGCGGGAACTCCTAACTTGTGAACGATTAACGCTATTGTTTGTTTGATGTATTATAATAACATAAAATATTTAAAGATCTAACATCTTCATTGGGTTTTCGTTGCAAAAGTAGAAACTTGCACAAGAGATTCCCCCAAAATGACATTAACTGTGCAAAGATCCAATGTTTAAAGGATGGGTAAATTATGGTGAGAGGTTAAAGCTATTCCCAGAACACATTGCGTTTTATTTCAGACTTTGCAGTGTTCAGAGGGTTGAGTCGTATCAGAACATTCAGCTTCCTCATTACAGCTGGACTATAATACACAGATCACAAACAACAGGCACAGCTTGACCTTTTCGTGCCGAATGTTTTGCCAGTAAGTCAAGTGCGCCCCAAAAAATGATCTCTCCGAGTTTAACTGCGGGATTGTTAAGGGGAGGAGGGTCATTTTGTGTAACACAAACAGCCTCTAAATTGGATTTTCAGATTTCTTTCTGGCTGGTTGAATTTTGCAGAGTTTGGCTGAAACAACCCATTGAAGCAAAGTATGAAGAAGTTTGCGACCGTTTTAAGACCGTCCGGGATGTTTCTATTGCCCCTTGGAAGTCTCGGGGACCTTGCTGGGAGCTTGCGCTCAGAATTGTACAGTATTATGCACCGAACTTCGGAACTCTTAAAAAAAGGGAAGATAATTATTTATTTATTCTCTCTTTTACTTTATAATTCTGTGCTTTGGAAAGCTTTGGAAACCGGCAACGGCGTATTGTGCGGATACTGATTTTTTTTAGGTCGTTAAACAAAAGGTTTCTGCCAGTTTAGTTAGGGTGAATAGCGGACTATCCACTCCACCAAAACCGTTTGATTGTATTGAACGTTTCTATTAGCAGAGGGCCGAGAGGCACAAAGAAACCAGTCCGAGTCACTGCGGCCCGCAAGTCCCTCTGATAGAGAGCAGAAAGCAGCCTGGTAGTCCTCTCAAACACAACCGTTCCGGACGGTGAACAGATTCACTGACATCTGCCAGCCGTTTCATATTGTATTGTTTCTTTCCAAAAATCCATTCGTCAAAGAAATAATCACATTACACTTAAAACTATTTTTTTGCTATCTTTGAACAAACAAAAATAAAACATGCTGGGCCGAGAAGGAGCAGTCATTTAGTGCCTAACTACACCGGTCAGCAGGTAAAAGAAAGGAGCTTGTCGGTAACACACTGTGCTACAGATGTGGGGGCTTGGATTGTAAAGGGGGACCTGTATTGTGTTACTTATGGGGGCCAAGTCACCACAACAGATCTGTCAATCAACACTTGTGTGACTTCCAATGGGGCACTTTGGATGATAATCACAGTTGCAAGTGTAATAGCGTCTCTATTTTGCGAATCTTATATCTATATGAGGCCTGAATTCAAAGAAAACAGAAGGACAGTAACAATGTCAGTTCGTGCGCCCCCCGTCCAGCCGGGAATGGCTCAGTCGGGGGCGCTGTGATACCGAGTCGCCGTCTCTCACGCTGAACGCTGTCATCCCTTCTCAAAAGATTTATTTCACTGGCTGATCAGATTTTTCTGCATTGGAAAAAAATGGACTGTAATCCTATTAAAATGTTAAAATGGAATTGCCACAAATGAGATCGCATAGTATTGTTATCCTTATATAAACAAATGGCAATGCAAAGATTGTAATACTTATCAGCAGCATTTCCCACAGTAAATTGTGCGCTTGAAGTGCATGGATAGTTAATGAGGTCATTGACTGAATACTCGCTTCTCTGTTCGACGTGTTTTTGTGTTTCCTGGTGTGAAGTGCTGGGGCTTGGTGGGTGCGGGCCGACTAGGGCAGTTTTGTGGTAGAATGGATTTGATTTGAGCTGAAGTTTGGTCAAGTTGCTGGTAAAGTGCAGTCAGTGGCTCGGCTCTTGGCATTCACCGCGTGCCTTAATTGTATGACATTAAATCAAGGTCCGCTGTGAACACGGAGAGCGCGAGTCTGCAATCGGCTTGAAGGGAAAAGAGGAACAATTAATCATCAAATCCACAGCATAGCTCACTCCGTGGCATTGCGAGAGAAATCAAAACAATATGTTCCGTTTATAAACATCAATAAAATATTTTTCTTTTGTCTGCTGATTTCGTCCATCTCGCTAAACTGTCCGGAATACAAACTACAGCATTTCTGCATCCGGTTCTGTGGGTCCAGTTGAAATTATTCGGAAGTATATTCTTATTGTAACGGTGCGTACGTGGAATTGATCCCACCAGCCTGCGTTTAGTCCGGTTTTGATGAAATGTGCTGCCAGGTCGGTTGTACGCTCTCTAATAAAGGATCTGCCCTACAAACTCACCGTGCTTTCAGCTATTGTAAGAACGTTCTTTGTAAAAAAAAAATGACTAGAAAGCATATAAAAACGGTACATTTCCTTCTTAGTTACCTTAGAAGATTTAAAATAAAATAGCAGAGAAGATAAGTGTTTTTGTTCTCTGCTCCCTCTCTCTTGGATCTCTTCTCTCTCTCCCTCTCTCTTGTATCTCCTCTCTCCCCCTCTCTCTCTCTCTCCCTCTCTCTCTGCAGTGCGTAAAAGCAGTAGACGAGGCACCTGCCCAGTCCCCTGTGTACAGAAAAGCCCATCTGGTCTGGCGCTTGCCACTCCGCAGAGCTGCAGATGCTGATTGTATATTCTTGCGGCAAATATTGTGACATATAAAAAATATATAATAAGCAAAAGACATCTCTTGATCTAAATCGCTCTACATGGGCCTGGTGCTCAAGGACAGTTGTGTAGATACGTTTACCCATGGCAGTTGTGGAGTGACCTATGCAGTGACCCTCAAGCTGACCCGTGCAGATGATCTGTACTTTAGGTCCGCGTCGAAGAAAAGACTTTGAGAGTCATTGTGGTGTTTTTCTCCCCCTTTCACAAGCGTTGAACCGAGGGTGCTGATAGGAAGCTACTGGCGGACGACGATATCTTCTGACCGACTGATCCATCCCCCAGCACAGAACAGGATGAGACAGGCGATCGGTAAACGATGATTGTGACGATCGCCTACAAAACATACAAACAAAACGGCCTTTAGAATGGCAAGATGGTCCTCGAGGGCCAGCAGAAAGCAGCACACGAAGTAAAGGCAAAGACCCTGTAAGACACAAAGACATTTCTTTAAAAGGAGCGAAGGTTTGGTCGCACAAGCACTAAACAAAAGCTCAGGGAGACGGTGGTCCGCATCCCGGTAAGGAGCCCGCTGAACCGCTTGGAAAATGCAGATGCATAAATGCCTTTTTCAGGAGGGTTTATTCCAGTAGCAGTTTTCCAGTCGCATCATTGACTGAGTACGGAGGGAACACGCACAGAGCATCACAGACTAGATTCTCCTGCACCAGTAGTAACTGCAAGAGAGAACGTGCGGAAATACAGAGCCTATAAGGGATCACAACAAAAAACGCCAGCTATTTGTGGGGTGTGGGGGGATCGTCTAAGGCCAATGTCCAGCAGCAACCATCAACATCAAAACCTCATCCATGGAACCGAAACCCTGCAAAGATCGTCTGTAAAAGTGTCAAATGCATATCTTTCAGGGAGGCTGGAGCGAGTGCTGCAGCAATCAACAGAGAAACATAAACTATCTCGGTAAATAAATGGAATTAACGATATAACCTCTGAAAAGGCGTGGACTCCGAGCCGCTTCATCCCCGGTCGGTGACACAGAGGGAGACGTTTCTCTTCCAATTTCTTGGTGGCTTTGTGTAGCCAGGATGGTCTCCTGCAGCCCTTTTCCCCCGTGCTTCTGATCCAGACTTAGGGATTAATGGCTCTCCAGCCAAACAAATAAGGATCTGCTTTTAGCACAAGAGGATTACATGGGGCCGATGACGTCACCAGGCAGGCAGATGTTGGCTCCCAAACTCCTGATCATCTCCATGTCCTTGAGAGTGAGAGACACAAAATCTCAGCATCACCGGGCCTTGTGGGGGCTGCAACACCCCAATTTGAACATGACAGCATCTCTCGGCGTTAACACTGCTGTACCACTTTACATCTTGAAACAGTTTCCTAAATGTACACTGAAATTCGATATTAGACTGGCGGAACAAATACTTATTCGAAATGTATTATTTGGGGTTTTAAATTATGTTTGCTGCCTTTGGCGACCTCTGATCGACAGGGTTTTTCAAAAGGCGTATTGTCAAGTAACCTGTACCCCCCTCCTATAAGAATAAGATAATTGGAAATGAAATCCTATTATTCAGAAAATAATGTTCTATCATTTGTTTCTTTCACACATTTGTTTACACGTAATGCCCCCCTCCCCCCCCCCCCACCCCACTTCTCTGAAACGTGCCTAAGAATGAACACAGGTATCTGGAGTAGGGTGGAGAATAGGGGGCGTTGTGAAAAAAACTTTTTCAGAACAAGAATGACAAAGGCCCTCAGGTTACGGTTGAAAGCTCTTCAAATAACATTAGACCAGTTCTGTACTAAGTTGACAGTCTAACGGACAAGGTTGCTCGCCTCGGCCCTCCTCTCTGCTGCTGCAGTCACTAAAACGCAACGCGACGCTTTTTAAAACACCAATTCGCAGAGCAATGTTGGGGTGACATTCAATGATGGACCCGTCCTCGGTGTTACCTACATTACTGCTCAGGTATCACTTGTAAAACAATTTCATAAAGTTGTTTATAACTTTATCCCAGTCTAGAGAGATGCAGCGCATCTCCTAAGACTGTCAGCACGGTTCATGCCAGGGGCCGGCAGCTTTATTCTGTATTCTCTGTTGTTCTTTCAAATTGGAAATAATCATATGGCGGAACCGGCACATGAAGCCGGTACGATCCCCGTGCTTGCATTATCCCGACAATCGAGGTAACGTCACCTGATGGCACTGAAAGACAGTGCAAGCCAGTTAATAACAACATCAATGTTCCGAGAAACAACGCGGCCCTCCGTCCAAATTTACACGAAGCCACAGAATGAATTCAAAAAACATGACATTTCATGCGATTGCTCCCAGACACGATGTTCTTCCTTTCTAAATCTGCACTTCAGCTCACAACACTCCCTTTTACACATCAACCCCCCCCAACACACACAACACCCCCCCCCCC